>CM035170.1:51758625-51943289 GCA_020205615.1 Panax quinquefolius
AATATTATTCGCATTCTTGATAAGTTTTACAATTTTCTATCGTAAGTACTATTTGCTATGGTACTATTTCCAATTACTATTCACGGTTACTATTCACGAAAGTTATTATTCACGAAGTTACTATCTACAAGCTTACTATATTCGTTTCTAGTGCTAATATTTACGAAGTTACTTACTCATAAGTTAATATTCATAGGGTACTATTCATTTATAAAAATGGATTTCCTTTTCGGCCCAAATCATTTTTATACATTATTATTCTCGATTTTACTCCATTAAAGTAATATCATGCTTATAATTTAGATATTATCAATTCGACAAATTAAAATTATAAATCTTTAAAATTATCCTCGATTCGTTTGATCGAATTATTATATCATTGCTACTAACCCCCTCACGTTTATATCACATGAAAGCATTCGGTCCAGAAATAAGATAGGATTGGAATTTCGCATTTATTTACGACTCAGCGATTATTCCGTGATAACGGCGATCGTGAATGCCATAAACGACGCCAGAAAGCTCCTCATCACCAGTAATACATTAATGGACGCTTTTTGGTACGATCGCACTATGGGCCTTCGTACTAAGGGTGCAAAGAGATTAATTATTTTAATACGCGACTATGACTGGCTGGACGAAAATATTTAATATCCTCGTCTGGTAGCCAAGACGGATAATTAGTGGCCGTGATACTTATAAACATCCTCTACCCGAAGGTGTATCGTATCTCATGAAGTGGATTAATTAATCGGAAAGCGTAGTCTCAATTGATGAAATATTAATCATTGGATGTGATAATAATGAATATCCGGGTCAGAGTTCAGAGACTCAATTCTTTTTCGAATAGCATTCAATTTTTCATTTTGCAATGTACAATTGATAAAAGTTTAAAGTTAAGGTGACATCTGAAAAAAATTCAAAGTAAGCAAAGTCATTGCTAAAATAATTCCTTGGTAAAATACGCATGGTCAGACAAGCGTTAGTAGAACACTCGTGATTGATTATTAATGCCACGCAAGAGAATACTCAATGATTCAATTATTGCTTATATTTTATATATTATTAAATCAATATCGAGATTTGATATAGCTTATTCATATTATTATTCGTATAATTAACAATGTCTAAAAATTCGGCTAACGCAGAGGTTTGGTCACCTAATCAAGGCCCAATAAGGAGAAATCTTTTATCGAAAGCTCCCTCTTCCTCGAACGAATCGGAAGTTAATATCATGAAGTTATAATAAATGTTGAATAAAATGTTATTAAAAATCTAAATTTGAGTTCTAGCTGAATTTCTGAGACGGACGCGATATTTTAGTCCCGAGCGATGAAATTAGTAAGAATTACTACAAACACAAAATTTTCTAGGGTCGACTTTTTTGGTAAAATCAACAAATGACTTTTTCGTAAAAGTCAAACTTTGAAATTTCAAAAATGAAATTGTTGAGAAAAATATTTCCATTATGTTGGAATTATCGTTTAGTGGAAATCAACATCTATTTCATGATAATTAATGTCTAGGGTTATATTGACATTTGCAATTAATCCAGTAAACGCAGCAATTAATAGCTATTAATTCAACAAGCTATTAACTATTTGTTCACACGTGTACTATCGATTCACATTCTCGGTACTATTAGGGATCGCAGGCAAGATTGATAATACTGCATTTACTCAAGTTAAAATGGAGGTATACTTGAAGGTATTATACTATAATTAATTTTTTCACATGTTTAGAACCACTGAGTCACATGATTTACTATCGATTCACATGATTTTACTATCGATTCATATGATTTACTATTAGGAGTCAAGTACAAGATTGATAATACTCATAAAGATTTAAATTAAAAAATGAAAGAAAAGTCGGGTGTGGTATCAGATCGTGAATTTTCTTGTTCTCAAAACGTGCAATTAATCTAAAGTATATTTTTCTATAAATAAGCTCATTCTTCCTCTATCATTTCTCACCAATTCACTAAAGCTTTGTGGTTTTTCATTATTATGTAGAGAAAGAAGAAGAGAAGTCTCGCCCCTCACTATTCTAAAAGATCCAGCCTTCTTTCGAGGTGCGGATATTATTTGTCAGACTCGTAAGGGATATTATTTGTCAGACTCAGAATCTGCATTATTTCTTTTGTATTCACGTAAGAGAACTTCATATTCCATTCTTTATTATTCTGTTTGAATAACCAGAGTATGCCGAACTACCCTATACTTGTGAAATTCTTCTATTATTCCATTCTTTATCATTCGGCTGAACATCACGATGTGTTTTAATGCAATCTCATCTCCATTATTTATCATTCTATCGAACATCTTCGTCTGCAAGCTTTCACGTATCGCACCTCGTTCCATTATTTATCATTCGTTGAACATCATGTCTCAGCGCTTACATACGACCGGTTCCGCTAATTATTCGTCTCGTTGAATATCTCGTCTTCGGCGCTTACGCATTGATTCCTCGTTCCGTTATTTATTATTCCTACGGATAACCTCGTAAAGTGCTGGCTTATCGCATTTGCCTCGGTGTGATTTCTTTTTGTTTTTCCATTCTTTATTATACTCCGCTAAGTTAAAGCCTCACTTCTATACTCCATGAAATTAGTGGAATATCCTCGATATTTCGCTTCATCCAAAGATTCTTTTCATGGAAATATTCTTCCGAAAGCATTCTTGAATTTTACTCTACAAAGAAGTACCATGTCGACAATTTGATGTTATCGTTCTCGGATAAATTAATTTTGAACTTGCTTTTACTGAATTATTATGGTTATTGTCATCATCCTCATGCTTATATTATGTTGAAAGTCATCCGTGGGCCCGAAAAGTATGATGGACTCGCATGCATTTTTACGCAAAGAATTATTTGGTATAATCACGACCGTATGTTCCAAATGACGTGGAAAGTCCTCATTAGCCAGTAGAGTATCGATGACGCTTTTTGGTACGACATGGTAACGGATTCTTTCAAGGGGTGCAAAGATGAATTGTTTTATGGAATGATCAGACTGGTTGATGAAAATAGCGATTATCTTCGCCTATAAAGGTATGGATAATTCGTGGTCGTGGATACTAAAGAATATCATCGTCTGAAGTATAGTGGATGATTTGATGATGATGGATTACTTATTGCTTCTAGTCTTAGCGTATAAAAGTGATGAAAAACCTTTAAATCATATAACATATAGTAGATTTTATTCTCTACTGGACTCTTCTAATAGATCGCTTATGTTCCGTCAGCTTAAACTGATGTTTGCCATATCGTATCGCTTTAACATCATCAAGGCTAAACGATAATTTATTCTCGCATTATCCTAGTCATAATATTTTTATCAGTGCTAGTCGAGTTTCACCCTTTTCTTTTCACTATTCTCTTCGTGAAATGAGAACGAAATGGCCCTCGACCAGCTGGGGAACAGTGGTTTATCATTCAGATGATAGAATTAGTAGTCCTCACCATTCCGTTAAATAGTGTTACAATAAATATAATGAGACCTATCGAGTATGGATATTGTCTGTAGAGACAATATTCTTATTAAAAATCTTAGATTATGTTTGTTATTTTCATACACGAATCGCTGTATAATGAAAAGTCAGATTTAAGACCTCAGATTTCAAGTAACTCAAGACGGGTCAACGACCTCAAGCTTGGGGCATCACAATTGGTATCAAAGCTGGTGGACATGATCCCCTAACAGATGTGAGACAAGAACTAGAGGGGAGATGGGGAATTCTTCACAAGTATTTAACCTACCCAAGTTTATTTTAGTATTTAATTGGCTTCGGTCGAGTATTGTGGATAATGTGTGATAATGCTAATTAACCCTTATTTTCAAGATATATTCTAGAATGATATCCGAAAAGACAAGAGATGAGCAATGGAAAATCATAATACGAGGATATAACCTGGGAAGTGTACAATCAAAAGAAAGCAAGGTATTCTCATCTCTTGAATATCGTGCACGACGTAAATTTCGAGGCAAAATTTCATATGCGAGGGAGATCGTGAGACCCCAATTTTTTTTGAATAAAAGTATTCAATTTTTCTATTTTGGCAAATAGTTAACCAGATAAAAGTTTAAAGTTAAGGGTGACATTTGAAAAAATTTCAAAAGTACGCAAAGTTTGCTATAAAATAATTCCAAGTGGTAAAATACTATGGTCGCATAATAGCAATACTTGTATTGATTATTAATGCTTACGTAAGTAGTCACTGATTCAATTATTGTTTATATTTTATATATTATTAAATCAATAATTGAGATTTATATAAATATTCATATTATTATTTGCATAATTAATAAATGTCTAGGAGGTTCACAAGGAGAGGTTCGTCACCTAATCAAGGCGCCAATACGGAGAAATTCATCGAAAGTTCTCTTTTCCGGGAAACTAACCTGTTGTTAAATATTGCGTTATAATAATAGTGAATAAATGTTATTAAAAAACGAATTTCGAAGTTCTGAGTTGAATTTGGAGATGCGACGTGATATTTCCGAGTCCTAATCGATGGAAATTAGTAAGAATAGAGAATTATAAACACAATGAGCTTCTGGGTCGACTTTTCGTCAAAGTCAACATTCGATTTTTTCAAAAAGTCAAACTTCAAAATTTCAAAATGAAATGTTGTTAAAATATCGAGGGATTTTATTAAGTATTCGATGTAAAAATTTGTTTATTTTACGGATCCCCATTTATCTATTTTTCAAAAATAATCGATAGAAAATTATTTAATACAATAAAGGTGGGGGCCATGAAGGCCAATGTGACTTTGGAATCAAAAATGGGGGTGAGAGGAGTTTACATATGATTTTAATTTCAAGGATTATTCGCATAATCATGACCGTAATGTTACAAAATGATGTGGTAAAAAGTCATCATCGTCTGAAAAGTATCGATGTACGCTGTATTTATCGCTTACCAACGTGGTTCTCTTCAAGAAAGGGTGCAAAGATTAATTGTTTTATGGCATGATCATGACTATCGATGAAAACACGAATATCCTCGCCCGTAGTTCACGGATAATTCGTGGTCGTGATACTAATGAATATCCTCGCACAAAGTGTACTGATGATTGGATGTAAGCGATTAATTATCGAAATGAAGTCTCAAATATTAAATATTAATTCAATGGATGTGATAATAATGAATATCCTCGTCAGAGTGCATGGATAATTCGCGATGTGATACTAACAAATATCATCGTCAGAAAAATGGATAATTCCTATGATGTGGATTATTTATCGAAATGAGTCTCAAAGAATAAAAATATCGACGATAAACTTATAATTCGTAGAAGATAGCAGATATCACGCCTACTCGACTTCGCCTAAAATATAGTTGTATGTCTTTCGCCTCAGAAAGTGCAAAGATGAATCGTTAATGAGCATCTTCGCTCAGTAGAAAAAAGATGAATCTATTAGGAAGATTACGAATATGAATATTTATTTGGTATAACCACGATTCGATGTTTCGTAAAGACAAGCGGATGTAAATTATCTTCGTCTCCGGTGCGTAAGAGGAATTTAGAACCACAATTACGATTATGAAGTTATTCACATGATTGTGACAGAATTGATTATTGATGTTACAGGTGGATAAAACATTATCGTGGTCTTTTAACACGGGGAAGATAATAGACTTTACGGTCTATTCGCTCTTCTAATGGATCGCTTCGTTCACGTAACTATCATGAAAAGTTTTATCATCTACCATATATTCTAAATCATTTATTATTGTCAAGGCTATCGATAATTTAATTATCAATAGTCATTATATTCTTTCATCGGTTAGTTGTGCTCAACTTTCGCTTCACATTTTCTTTCGTGTAATAAAAGTGTAGCCGGGTCGAGCTGTGGGTACAAGCGGAATGTAACGATGGTCTATAATCGCTGAGGTTTCAAAACAAAGATGTGAAATAATTTTATCGAAAACTTTAGATAAGGTGTTATATTTTATACGCCATTTAATAGTTATATTTGGTGAATCAATAGCCGAGGCAAACCTAACTGGAAGGGTGTTTTCACACTATTATATAAGATGTCTAACGACATACGAAGTTCATGTTATCATAAGACAAGCTAGTCGCACATCCACTTACTCTGAGTATATCTACGACAGCACTACCTATATAATCTTGGAGTTCGTTGAAATATAATTCTCAATCGAGATAATGGAGATAAATATATGTCAAGTTAGAAGACTCACCATTGGAAAGAATACTATAGTAATCTTCTCGCTTTTTCTTTGGGGACGATCAATAACTAAGGATAATTTTGTGGACATATGAAATCTATCATAACCTGACGCATGGCCCCCATGCATTTAGGGTTTCTTGAGTATTTTCCAAAGATTTTAATTTCTAAAAAAGTTATTGACTATAATTTTTATGTAAGGTACCATTGTAAGGTGTCAGGGTCAGGCACCACGAGAGTTTATATATTCTTATTAAAACACCCAGCTTTAACTATGATCGATTTTGCAAGACAACAGTTGTATAAATGGAGTCATTAATAGTGTATTTTCCTGCTTAACTTCAAGATGGGTGATGAATACCTATTTTGGGGTGTCACATTTGGTATCGTAGCTTATGGATATGGTCTCGCTGAGATATGAGTCTGTAATCAGAGGATGATTTATAATATACTTCGCTAGTGTGACTTACCTAAGTCAAATTTTTACTTGATAAGTTGACGAAATCAGATATGTCAATTAACCTTTGTTTGAAGATATATTTAGAATTATATCTGAAAATACAAGAGATGAGCAATGGAAAATCATGATAGAGAGGAAATAACCTAAAGGTACAATCCAAAAAGAAAGTTAAAGATATTCTCATCTCTTCGAACTACCAAAAGTAATGTAAATTACTAGGCAAAATTTCATAAGTGAGGAGAGATTGTGAGACCTCAAATTTTATGAAATGAAAGTATTCAATTTTCTTATAATTATTCTATTTAGTAAATGGTTAAATTGATAAAAGGTTAAAGTTAAGGGTGATATGTCAAATTTTTTTTCAAAGTAAACAAGTCAATATAAAATAATTCCATTGATAAAAGTATAGTAATACCGCGGGTTGCATAAGAAGCACACTAATTATACACAGTCTTTAATTATTGATGCTTACGTGAGAAGTCACACAATTTTATTAAATTATTGTTACACTAATTCACGATAGTATCTCACGTTATTTGATTCAATTATTGTCAATATTTTATATTAATAAATCAATAATCGAGATAACGAGTTATTCATATTATTAAATACATAATTAACAATGTCTCAGAAAGTCTCACGAGGAGAGGTTTGGTCAACTAATTGCGCTACTAATAGGAGAAATCTTTATCTGAAAGCCCTCTTTCCGGGAACGATCTCGATTCGTTAATATCATGAGTTATAATAATAATGAATAAATGTTATTAAAAAATCAAATTTGAGTTCCTGAGTTGAATTTGGAGACGCTTGACGTGATATTTGAGTCCCGGAGTGATGAAATTAGTAAGAATAGACTATAAACACACAATTGGATTTGGGGTCGATTTTCGTCAAAGTCAACATTCACTTTTTTCGTGTAAAAGTCAAACTTCAAAAATTTTAAAAATGAAAATGTTGTTAAAATATTGAGGGATTTTTATGAAGTATTTGATGTAAATTTTGCTTATTTTATGGATCCCCATTTATCAATTTTTCAAAATAATCGATAGAAAATTATTTAATATAATAAGGTGGGGGCCACATGTGGAGGCATGTGACTTCGAATCAAAATGGGGGTGAGAGGGAGTTTACGTGAATGGAAGGTAATTATATATATATATATATATATATATATATATATATATATATATATATATATATATATATATAGTTTTGTTTTATTAGATTATATAATATAATATATTATATTTTATTGGCTTTATTTATGTTCAGACAAGTAAAATCAAAATTTATAAAAATTCAAGCAAGTCATATTTGAACTTTGCCCGTGACTTCTCCTCATTCATGCACTCAAATAGTATCCTTTCTATTCTCCTATAAATAGGATGCTAAGTTAGAATTGAAATGACAATTTTAATCGAGAATTCCTTCTTTTATAATATCGAGCGTATTTCTTTCAGAGTTTTAAGAAGCTTTTGAGCGTAAAAAAGTGAAAGTTTTCTTCAAGAATATATCCGCTTATACCAGCTTGGGAATAATCATCTTTTCAAGGTAAGGGATGTTATTTTGTTCAATATTCGTTGAAATAATATTTTCTTCCATACTCAGTAGTATTTAAGTAATATTATTCGCTTTTAGATTTCAATTCTATACTCATTTGGTTAAAGCTTTTGGCTTCTATACTCTATGAAATTAGTAGAATATCATCGATATTTCGCAATATTTTCATCCAAAGATCTTTCATGGGAATATTATTTTGGGCATTCTTGATAAGTTTGAACTTTTTTCATGATGAAGTACTATTCACTGGATACTATTCCTCGAATTACTATCGATTTAGTTATTATTCATGAGTTACTATTCATGAAAGTTACTATTCACAAGATACTATTCATGATATAAAAATTAATTTATTTTCATTCAAATCATTTTGATACATTATTATTCTTTTAATTTTACTCCACAAAGCAAAGATTACGCCGGGTAATTTGATAGATTAATTCCTCGGATTAATTAAATTATAAATCTTTAAAATTTATCCTCGATTTGCTTGATTGAATTATTATATTATTGTCATCATCCTCATGCTTATATTTTTATGAAAGTCATTTTGGCAACGAAAGTGCATGATGGACTTGGTATGATTATGCGACTCAAGTATTATTCTAAAGTATAATCACGACCGTAATGTTACAAATAATGTGGTAAAAGTCCTCATCGTCGTAGTGCATTGATGTATAGTTTTTGTAAGATCACGACTACGTGGGTCTTCTTCGCTAAGGGTGCAAAGATGAATTGTTTTATGGCGTGATCACGACTGTTGATGAAAACACGAATATCCTCGCCCGTAGTGCATGGATAATTCGTGGTCGTGATATTAACGAATATTCGCCCAGAAAGCGGTGGATGATTCGATGAAATGGATTAATTATCGAGCCGAGTCTCAAATGATGAAATATTAATTCATGGATGTGATAATAATGAATATCCTCGCCGAAGTGTATGGATAATTCATGGATGTGATACTAACGTAATATCCTCGGTCGAAAGGTATGGATAATTCTATGATGTGGATTATTTATCGAAATGAGTCCAAGCAACAAAATATCGATGATAAACTTTAATTAATGAGAAGATAGTAGATATCGTGGTTTCTACTTCGACTTTGCCTAAAAATACGCTGCATGTCCTGGCCCCAGTGAAAAGATGAATCATAATGAATATCTTCGGCCAAGAAGTGCAAAGATAAATTTATTAGTAAGATTATGAACATGAATTTTGATTTGGTATAACCATGATCTTTGATGTTTCGTGTAAAGACAAGGATGCAAATTATCTTCGCCCTAGGTGCGAAGAGGAATTTAGAACCATAATTATGATTATAAGTTATCTACATTATGATTCAGTGATGTAAATTGTTTATCAATGTTATGAGGATAAAACATTGTCCATCAGAATTATGGTTGAAAAGTTTTATCATCTACCATATATTCTAAATCTCCTCGATTTATTATTTGATGAAGGCTATTGATAATTTAATTATCAATAGTCACGATATTCTTTATCGGGCTAGTCAGGCTCACCATTTTGCTTCACAATTCTTTTTAGGTAATAAAAGTGTAGTCAAGTATAGCGCGGTAACAAGGGAATAGAACGATGGTCTATAATCGCTGAGGTTTCCCTAAAATAGTATGGAAATATTTTTATTGAGAACTTTAGATAAGTGTGTCAGTATTTTATACGCCATTTAATAGTTATATTCGGGTGAATCAAATAGGTGAGGTGAACCCAACTTTGAAAGAGTGTTTTGCCACTATCATACAAGATGTCTAATGACATAACGAAGTTCGTGGTTATCATAAGTCGTGTACAGTGCATATCCACTTCGTCCGAGTATATCTACGAAAGCACTACCTATATAATTGGAGTTCGTTTGAAATATAATTCTCAATCGAGATAATGGAGATAAATATATGTCAAGAGAAGACTCACCATTGGAAAGAATATGATAATAATCTTCTCGCTTTTCTTTGGGGACTATTGGGTCAACCAAGGATAATTTCGCAACATATGATATCTATCATAACCTAGGGGATTCATGGCCTCCAATGTACACGAGTGGTTTCTACTGGAGTATTTTCCAAAGATTTTAATTTCTAAAATAGTTATCGATCGCACTTTATGTAAGGTACCATTGTAAGGTGTGTGGGTCAAGGCACCAAGAGAGTTATATATATTTGTATTAAAACTCATGCTGGCTTAACTATAATCGTATTCGCACATTTGATAACAGATAAATGGAGTTCACAAAGAGGTATTTTTTGGCTACTCAAGACGAAAGCGATGTATACCTCATTTTGGGGGCGCCACAATTCTCATCTCTTCTAACTACTAGCACGTGAATTTCGAGGGAGAAATTTCATAAGAGGGGAGATTATGAGACTCTTGAATTTTATGAAACGAAAAGTATTCAATTTTTCTTATAATTATTATTTTATTTAGTATATGGTTAAATTGATAAAGGTTAAAGTTAAGGGTGACATTTGAAAATTTTGCAAAGTAAGCAAGTTGTCATAAAATAATCTATGATAAAAAATACAAGAATATCGCCGGGTCAAGCATAATAGCACACAAGATTGATTATCGATGCTTTACGTGAGAAGTCACTCGCTTATACTCAATTATTACATGCTATTATCACGCATAATATCTCTCATATTATCGATTCAATTATTTTCACAAGATCATCTCGTGATAATATTTTATATTATTAAATAAATAATTGAGACGACAAAGTTATTTATATTATTATTTCGCAATATCGACGATGTCTAGAAAGTTCTCGCTGAGGTGAGGTTTCGTCACCTAATCGCCCGCCAATAGTGGATAAATCCTTATTAGAAAGCACCCTCATTTCTTGGGAATGATCCGTCATAAATATCGTGGAGTTATAATATTAATAATGAATAAGTTCGCTGTTGATTAAAGATGAAATTGATAGTTCCATTGTGTCGAGATTATTAGAGTTAGGTAAATCACATCTATTTCGATAATAATTGGATGTCTCGGAGGTTATATCGACTAATCGGGTAATTAATCTGATAAATGAGCAATTAATTGCTATTAACTCACACGCTTATAACTATTTGTTTACTTACATGTGTACTATTGATTCACATGCATGTACTATTAGGGGAGGTGGTACAAGATTGATAATACTTGCATGAATTAAATTAAAATAGAGGTATGTATGAAGGTACTATACTATAATTATTTTTTCACACGTATGTAACTATCGATTCACATGATGTACTATTAGAGAGGTGGTGCAAGTTTGATAATACTTGCGGTGACTAAATTTAAAAAAGGAAAAGATTGAAGGTATTATAATGTAATATTTCGAGCCCCAAACGCAATTATTAAAACTATGTTTTCCTATAAATGTAAGCTCATTTTTCCTTCATTTTCACCAATTCACTAAGACTCACAAGAGCAATTATGTAGAGAGAGAAGTTATAGAGAGAAAGAAGAAGAGAAGTCTCACATATCACTATTCCAAAGATCCGCCTTTTTCCTGAGGTAACAAGAGTGTAGTCGGGTCGAGTTGGGGCAACAGAGGAATAGTAATCGACGGTCTATAATGCTGAGGTTTCCCCCAAAAATGTGAGGTGAACCCAACTTTGGAAGGGTGTTTTGCCACTATTATACAAGATGTCTAACCATTGCATTTCACTTCGTGTTATCATAAGATGTGGTTGTGTACATACACTTGTCCGATTATATCTACGATCACTACCTATATAATCTAGAGTTTGGTTGAAATATAATTCTCAATCGAGACAATAGAGATAATTATATGTCAAGAGAAGACTCACCATCGGAAAGAACACGATAGTAATCTTCATTTTTCTTTAGGGACTATTGCTAACCAAGGATAATTTCTAGTCATACGATATCTATCATAATCTTAGATGTACGGCCTCCCATGTACGAAGGTTTCTCTTGAGCATTTTCCAAAGATTTTAATTTCTAAAACAATTATTGATTGTACTTTTATGTAAAGTACCATTGTAAGGTGTTGTGATCGAGGAACCATGAGAGTTACATATATTTGTATTAAAACTCACATGCCTTATGTGTTGTCAGACTGCATCTACGCTACCAACAACAGATAAATGAAGTTAGTATTTGATTTTAGTGTGATATCTCGCTAATTCGTAATGGGTCGGTGGACCTATTTTGGGGCGCTATATAATCTTTCATCACTTTATCTTCGAAGTTCCCACGTAGCTTCTTCAAAGAATGTGGTTCCTCCATATTACCTTTATGGAAGGTATTACTTTTACTCCCGAGCACTTTGTTCTTTCATGTCAACTATCCGGATAGAACTTCCTCATAAGACAAGTCCTTATTGAACTATAATGGTTCGTGCATCGATCACACGCCAGTAATCGGCTTTTATACTACCATAACACCAAAACATGAAAGACATTGTTAACGTGTTCCAACTCCGAGGTAGCTACCGTAGTTACTTCTCCTACTCTTCGCAACACCTCAAGGGTCCAATAAACCTCGGGCTTAACTTTCTCTTTTAAAAAATGAATTTTCCCCTTCCAAGGAGAAACTTTTAAGAACACCAAATTTCCTACATCAAATTCACGATCTTGTCTATGTCGATCATCATACTTTCTTCTCGCTTATTTTGAGGAGCTACCAATCTGCCCCGATGAGTTTGACAACCCAGTAGCTTGATGTACCGCCCGTCCTAAGAGTCGACGTCAACCATTTCATCCCAAAGACAAAGGAGTTCTACACTTTCTCGCCTGCATAATGCTTCGTAAGGCAAAGATGCCGATGCTCGAATGGTAATTGTTGTTGTAGGAAAATTTTTCAAATGGTAAATGTTCATCCTAGTTCCCTTTGAAATCCACGATGCACGCTCTAAGCATATCTTCCAACGCCTGATTGTTCATTCGCTGGGCAGTTCTGCTTGGATGGTACTGCATACATTCTCATTGTGTTCCCACACATTCTGTAGCCTCTTCCGTAAGTTCGACGTGAATCCCAGATCTCTATCTCGACACAATCGACATTGAACTATATGTCTCAAAACCATCTCTTTAACGCATAACTTTGCCAACCGATCCAAGATTCAATCTAATCTTTATTGTAAAAAGTGTGTCGATTTTTGCTAATTTCGTCCACTATCACCCAAATCGATCGTATCCTCTCGAGTAGTTGGAAGACCTACCACAAAAATCCATTGTGATGTGTTCCCACTTCCATCTCGGTATTTTCAACGGTTGTAGTAATCCATTTGGTCTCTCGATGCTCTGGCTTTTACTCTCGGGCATGTCAACCATTTCGACGACACATCTGCAACATCTCTTTCATGTTATGCCACCAAAATGCCATTATAAACTCGATACATCTTCGCATTTCCTGATGAATCGAGTATCTTGAAAGTTAGCTTCGCCAAGATTTTCTTTGATATCCGGTATCACTGGAACCCAAACTCGCCCCTCGAATCTTAAAGACTCCTTTTCGTATCGACCAGATTTCACTTCACTACCCTCAACTACTTTTTTTCGATTTTCCCACATTCTTCATCTTCAGTAGTCGAGCATTATTCACTTTGTCCACTAAAGTCGACTAGCTTCCATATGGAACAATCTTTCATCCGGATTCTTTCGAAGTTTTATTTCCAACTCTATTCTCGCCATCGCTGAGATAAGTTCCTCCTTCGTTAACAACCTCAATTTCTCATGACCATTTCTACTCGTATGCCAATAACTATGTTTGCTTTTACCTGCATGGTAAAAGATCTCACAATCATAATCTTTTATCGCTTCTAACCATCTCTTCTCGGGACGATGTTCAGATCTTTCGTAAAAAATATACTTTCGACTTTTTACGGTCCAGATATATTTCACAATTCTTCCATAGAGATTATATCTCCATATCTTCGTGAGCAAAAACCACCGCAGCCTAACTCTAAATCATAAGCTCGGGTATCCTTCTCATAGTCCTTCTGGGCTTTTTTCGATGCATACGCAATGACTTTGTTGTTCTACATAAGAATACACCTAATCTTTTATGTGGATGCATCACTATACACCACAAAGTTTCCTCAGATTATCCCGGTAATGACTACACATGTGCCACACTTAACTTCCTTTTCAAGTTTTGAAAGCTCTTCACATTCTTCTCACCAAACAAATTTTAAATTTTCCTTGTCAAATTTGTTAACCTGAGTGGCAATCTTGGAAAAATCCTCAATAAACCGCCTATAATATTTACCGGCCAAAACCCCAAGAAACTCCTCACCTCCGATGGTGTCCTTGGTTGTTCCTAATTTATCACAAATTTTCGATTTTGATGGATCCAATCGAAATCCCATATTTATCAATTATATGGCCAAGAAATTGTATTATCGCTCCATCCAAAATTCACATTTAGAGAATTTCACAGACAACTTTTCTTTTCTTAGCTCCAAACGTCAAACGAAATGTTCCACTTGTTCTTTTCGACATTTGAGTACACCAAAATATCATCGATAAATACCACCATAAACTTGTCTAAAAATGGTTTAAACACCTGCTCATCAAATCCATGAATGCAATAGGGGTACTGGTCAAACCAAAAGACATCACCGTAAACTTGTAATGTCCATACCGAAGTTTTCAATGTCGCTTTAGGTACATCCTCCTTCCTTACCTTTAATTAATGATACCCACTTCTCAAATCTATCTTCGAGAAGTACTTAGTCCCTTCAATCGATCAAACAAGTCATCTATTCTCGCAAAATGGATATTTATTCTTAATAGTGACTTTGTTTAACTCCCCTATAATCAATGCAAAGACGATTTACCCATCCTTCTTCTTCACTTAATAACACCGGCATTCCCCATCGTGATACATTCTGGCTAAATGTATTTCTTTGCCTCAACAACTCTTGCAAATGTATCATTAGTTCCTTCATCTCTATTTGAGCCATCCCTATACGGGCTTTTGATATCGGAGCAGCCTCTCGCGCTAAATCGATAGCGTAACTCAATCTCTCTGTCAAAGCGAAGTCTTGGAAAATCCTTCTGAAACACATCTACAAATTCCCTAACCACCGGGTATCTCTTCCGGGGCTTCACCCTTCCTTCGAGTATCGACTACGTAAGCTAAATATCCTACACGTACCTCGACCCAACAACTTCTTAGCCTCGATAATCGCCGACATCTCGTGATTTCTAAAGCGATTTGCTACCATAGAAAACTACCATCGACGTAAGTCATAAGGTTTTTACATTTCTTTTGGCAATCAATTATCGCCCATATTTGAATATCCAATCCATTCCCAATATAACATCAAACTCTAAGTTTAATCGATTAAATCTACTATCATAACATTCCCTTAATATTCAACCCTATAGCTTCAGATACAAACCTAACAGAATCACCTCCCTAATCGTAATTTCTATGTTTAAAGGAAATTCAATTCTTCACTAGGCAATCCTAATTTCTTAGCAAATTCATCGATATAAATGAGCAAGTAGCACCCTAATCAAATAATACATAAGCATCTATATCATCGATTGGGATAATACTGACACCACATCTTTTGATCAGATAAGATCCCCGCATACCATGTCAAGGTTCCGGTCGCTGGTCCGTTTTGATGACGCTGGTCCAAAGAATGGTCAATGTACTCCACCGCTACTCCCTTGCTTCCCATTGTCTATCCACCTTTCTTCTTAGGGAACTCGCGAGCAAAATGATCCTTCGAACCATGTATAGCAAACATTCTTCTTCGTCGATGGTAATTGGGGCAATGTGACCTCTCGCCATAGTCAAGTATACTTGCTTACCCTTAAGCACATGCCTTAAACATTCTTTTCCTCAAGATGTCATGCGATGCTTCAAACTTTTTTTTTTGTCGGCTATTTTGTTGGCTTCCCAAAGACCAACACTCACATTCCACTTCCTCTTCAAGCTACTACTACCATTTCCACCACTACTACCACCATTCTTACTTTCACCCTCATTCTTCTTCTTCTTTGTTCTCGATCAGACTTTGTCACAACCTCGCCTACCTCAACGAGAATTGCTTTCTCAAGCAATCAGTAAACATCTTTAATCGGAATGAACAGGATATTTCATTGCATAACCTGTGGCTTCAGCCCCTCGCTTAAACCTCCTCGCTTTACGCCATCTCAGGTTCACTTGATACGGCGCAAAACCTTGCCAACTCATTAAACCTTGTTGTATACTCCGACACCGCTAGCAGTGCCCTTCTTTAGCTCTAAAATCGCACTTCCATCCGATTCTTTTCGAATCCTCTCGGGAAATAGGTCTCAAGAATATTTCCTCGAACCTTCCTAAGTCATCACCGACCTCCTCTAGTTCTATTGGCTTGCCACCAATAACTAACCTCTGCTTTCAACATGAATGTTGCAAAAGAAGTCTTCGTTCTCACCGACCCTAGCAACATCAAATATCTTTCTATTTCCACGATCCAGTCTCAAGGCCAACCGGATTCCTCGGTTCCATGGAATTTAGTGGTCCAATCGCTTTAAAATCCTTAAAAGTTACATCTTGATTCTATGGTTGATTTCAGAAGGTTCTGCTGGAAATGTCACCAATCGGCCGAACTAGGTTAGCTTCAAATAATATATTGCTTGGTAGATCCTCAAGGGTTTGTTGTCGTGTTTGATGTCTTCTGGAGGCATTTTCCGATTAAAAACACACTTATTAGATTATTACTCAATTTCTTTTAAGTATTTTCTACTTAACTTCAACATCATACAAGATCATCACATAACACATAACATCTTGAATAAAATAACATTTTATTCATTTATCATCTTTTAAAAATATAAGAATAATAACATCACCGCTATTTACATTACTCTCGAACTACTAAAGTTTCGTGGATAACATCATCACCATATCCCATTGCATCTTACATAATACTTGGGATTTACATCTTATTTATTATATCATTAATCTCATATCAAGTACATTCTCTACAACGACTTCTACTAAAATCAGTCAGAAATTTCACGACGCCTTTTTCTTCCATAATATTTTAACATTGTTCTTTAACCAACATGTACTTTGCGGGCGTGCCTCAAACCAATTCGATAATACATAACTCGATTCGAGTTTTCGATTAATCAAGATGTTGAATACGCCTTATTCATCTCCTCCATCTTGATCTTCTTTACTTGTGCTTCTCCCTCTCGCTATTCAGATCTCCTCGCACACTCAAGAAGCTTTTCATACGCCTTTGACACACTTTTTGCTCTCACGGATTCTTCTCTTTAATTTGTTCTTCACCGATCATTCCTCTGGCTATTCCGCTTCGTTTCTATCCTTCAAAGGTGAATCAACTTCATTCGACATTACTTAAACATTCATCTAGATCCTTGATCATCCTTGTCAGTCTTCCGTGCCATCGAGGTTCACTGCTCAACTACTAACTCTTCCAACTCCTCAACTCTATCCCGAAATTCCACATCAAGGCCAGATACTTTGTCAGACATTCTAGATGCAATCGAGTGTGGTGGAAACTCATCTTCCTCATCATCCTCATCCCCATCCGACGCTGCGGCATCTCAACTGGGTCCTCCTCATCCGCCTCTACCTCATAATCCCTCATTAGGTAAGCCATCATACTCAACCATCGCTCACCAACGGAGATAACTCCCATCGTGAATATTGGCAAGAGGTTGTTCCTAAACCACCTTCAATATCTCGAGGCTCCTCCTCTCTAGGCATCCGGGGTCCTTCCTCCCAGCCTAACTCGATTCTCCTACATTAGTCATCTTGACAACAAAATTTGAAGTTTTAATAACTAATCAACACTACTCGACATTTCACGAGCACATACAGTTTCAAACCACATAAGCACATAAATGTTTTATTATTTCTTTCTTAAAAATCGATAAGAGTTTATCACCACTATCTTTTCAAAGGTTACTTCCTAAGGCTTTTTCCCCCACCCAAGGTTTAAAAACCTAAGGCTTTCCACAAGATTTGGTGTTCACCGCCTAAACATTCATTTCTAACTACCAAAATATAATTAAAATTTAATAATAAACCTTCCCATTAAAGGATTACATCAATAAGTTCAATAAAATCTCCTACGTTATCTAACCTTTAAATAAAACATCAAGTGCGGAAAATTAAATAATTACATCTCAACAAATAAAATAAAGTCTGACAATATAGCAATCAACAGATTTACAAGTCTTCAACACTTATTCATCTTTCCTTTCCCTTTACTGGTGGTAGGTTCATCAACCTTCCCAACTTTCGCTGTAATGGTTATAGAGCAAGAGTGAGCAAACTAGTGCTCACTGAAGTGACAAGGAATAATAATATTATAGTAATCGCAAAACAAATAAAGCTCAATAGAATCAATAATATTCTTTATAATAGATAATCAGAACATAAATCAATTATATATCCGAGGGTCACAAGAACACGTAACTATGTCCAAAGTTATAAGTATTCTTTCAACTTAAACCTAAATAACCATAAGACTATATGGACTTCTCAGATCGAGGGGATCATCCTTCATAAATGTATTATGCACAAACATCTAAACGCCATGTAAATTATCTCTCGTAATAGGTTGTTCATCTAAGATTTAAAATACAAGTCCGCACTCAAAGTAAGTTTGGTTTCGATAAGTTTCATGGTAATTTAGAGTTTAATCTAACATCAACTAAGGATTAGTCAATAAAATGTAATAACAATATGTTATAGAATAAGTCACAAATGAATCAACATTATATATTAAGGTCACGATTTAGAAATGAACTAAAAGCATAAGCATCAAGAACATAACATACCTTGCTTCAACAATATTAAGCTAAGGCTAGAATTTTGTTTAGTAAAGGAATGAATAATTGAATATACATAATCAATATCAAGTCGAACGATAAAACTTCGCTTCATCATAAGTATATCAAAATTTAGAAACTCGTGATACTAGGAAATATGTTAAAAGTATGAAACCTTCTCAAAGTAAGAGTTAGGTTAAAGAGCTTAATGAATATAATTAAGTCAGATAAATCGATTAGGAATCGATTGCTTCAATATAAAGGTAAATGTAACAAACTCAAATAGAGGTCGAGTTCTAAACTCAAATAAAGTAAATGAGATAGGTAAAGAAAACTTGCCTCATGTAGTAAGCTAAACCGTAAACTTGATTCTCAATATCTTATACACATGTCGTTATGACATAATTAGTTACTATATGTACTTCAGACACAATTAAGTACCTATTTCATGTATGACTTTCGGTTTTAATCATATATTCAAGTCACACTATTAATGCAATAACATAACTCATTAATTGTTAATCATATTCTCACTTGGTACTATAACACCACAATAAAAATCACATTTTAATAGTCATAACATACCTTTTATAAAAAATGGCGTAATCAGTATAATTATAATACACTTTCTCGCCAACAATGCCGACAAAGGCCGCAAGGTTCTCAACAGACTGGAATGGGCTCAAGGCAAGGAGACACAGTTCTGGATAGGGCGCCAAGCGACGCGAGACTGCATCATGCAAGGCGAGAGTTACGCCCATAAGTGTCAAGTGCGCCCAGCAAAACCAGCCTCGAGAACACAAACAAAGCCAATTTGGCCTAAATCTTACTTTCTAGAAACCAATTAAACAATATAATTCACATAGACTTCATGTATACATAACTTAAGGTTTCTAAGCATGTTTTTACCCATATAAATAATATAAACATCAAATTTAAAACCTTTCAATTCCATGTTTTATACAAAAACTCCATTTTGACATCCTTAATAAAATTAACAATCGCGATCACCATCAGACACCAAATTAACTCATTAAACTACGATTCTTTTTATATTTATCAATTAATACATTCAAGGCTCAATTTACAAATTAGTTTACAAATTAACTACCAAATTTAGTACTTTCACAAGCCATATATATAAACATGCAATCAGAAACAATTTTTCTTTCTTTTTAAACGTGATTAGTACACAAAATCTTGCCTAGATGCTAGTTCTAACATCACAAATATATATACATACAATTAGCACTTTATACAACAACACTTCATCCAACTTCAATTCACGTAAAAATGTAAAACTCGTGGAATATAGTAATATCTATATATATAATATTAAGTGTTGTAAGTATACATTCTCTTGCTTGAACAATGCTTCTTACTAAAAACACGTAAATTGTTTTGGAATCACACAACTTTTCTCTCAAACTCTCTATTCTCTCTTCTTCTTAGTATCAAGATAAGCCAATTTTTTCACGAAACCAACTAGGACTTATGCGTAAGAATAAAAATTGATAGTCATTATACGCATTAATTTAAAATAACAATTGCAAAAAACATAAACGTACATCGCTTATAAAATATATTTTATTTATTATTTTGATTTATATTATTTATTATAATTCAAATTCAAAATTCAAAAGATATAAGGCTATGTTTGGCAAAACACTTTAAAAAAAAAGACTTAATGCTTTTAAAACTTGTTTTAAGAATTCCATTTAAAACTACTTTTAATTTATTTTAAAAAATCATTTATACTATAGTTTATAGTCACATTTTATTTCTTTCAGATTTCCATATCCAATAAACATACTAAATAAATTTTCTACTTAATTCAATTATCACAAAATTATAATCTTATTATAATTTTATTTAAATTAATATACCATTTTAAATTATTAAATTAAAAATTATAATAATTCATTCAATCACTATCAACTCTCTAATTTAATTATTAAATTAGAATATTATCTCATAATAATTAATTTTAACTCATAAATTATTTATTTAACAAATAAATAATCAAATCAAATCAAATTCAACACATATTTATTCAATAATAAACACATCAATTAAAATATTTATATAATTCAATAAATATTTGAAATTACAATTTAAACTTCGGATTTTTTATAGAACGCTGCGCTCAATACCCATGTGGTGCTAAGGATGTGTTTTGTTGCTTAATACCTATGGATTTCGTGGTTTTCATTTTGGAGTTCGTGGTTTTATCTTACGGGTTTTCATATCTCGCTTTAATAACCTGCTTGATAATGTTAACTTTATATAAATAATATAATTACAAATTTCATAAATTATATAAGGAAATACATCAATAATTATTTTTACATGTCGTAATATGTGGTGGGAAGGTGTCACAAGACAACCGCGACATACACTGGATGGCCTCCTCCCTGCAGATTACACCCACGAGGCTCAAGAACTAGCAGCCTATAGGATCTATGGAGCCGGAAAACCTCCGAACCTACCGGTAGATCTGGCCACAGTGATGGTGCTACCGATCAAGATAACACTACTCGCCATGCACCCTCTATAATCCTACCGAAGAAATCGTTGATAATGAAGGGCCGCATACCGATCCACTCGCACCACTACCTCCAGGGTGGGCACCGCCGAGATCTCGTGAATAGGACTAGGTGTAGGGCCGACACGCAAATGCCCACAACTCTATGCTTCTTCTGGCCCCCCCATAGCTTGCGTACCAATCATCCATCTCCTCATCCGCACGCTGCAGAATCATCAACTAGAGTGTCACCCTCTCCGTTGCTCCGCCACGCAAGGTCCTCAATCTAAGGTCAAAAAAAACACATTAATAGATGATACACAAAATATAAAACAAAAAAATACAAAAGAATATCCTCAATTTTAAATACATACTAAATACTAGAATTAAATAACTTTCAACAATGTGTTCTCACCAGTGAGATATTACCACCTTTACTGCTCGTGGGCATGCCAACAAAATTCCAAGCGGAGGGTGCATGCTTTAGACTCACCTCAGTCTCTCCCAGAGAGGTCGACGACTAAGACCCCTGCAAGCAAGTGGAGACTAATCTATTATCTGGGCAACAGACGCCAGCCGATATCTTCGAAGGCTCGCCGGCCCCTGTATGTCGCATATCTAGTCCCACACCGCAACAGTAGATGAAATATGGTTGAACATTCTTAAGTGTCTGGCCCATCGCCCATCTTCGTTGGGCCTTCTTCTTCCAAATATGTCGACCCACTCAGGCTCTGCTCATCTCCAAGTATTTATGTAGTAATACCATGCCATGGACTTTCTACCCATCCTCAAAGAGGTAATATATCTCGCATTATTACACATTAAGAAGCTTAGTGGACAACATAAATCAAAGAGTTAAAACATATTCAAATGGAATATGAAACTAACGTATGAATGAATGACATCTTACCCTCGAACTCAACAATAATCAAACAAGGTAGGGTCATCCACATCCGCCCACCTCATCCACGCAAGCTTGAGAATCGATTATGATGATCCCAATCAATGTCAATACTATATATAGGACTATGAAATTACCTATTAGTCCCAACATCTAATAAAGAATCCACACCTTTGGGGATTCCCAAGAAGCCACGTAAGTTACCGTGGATGCCTCACATCAATCACCTATGTAGTGAAATACATCATTATTTATTTAAAAGAATATAATGTCAATACTATATAAAAATTAAAATAATAAGATGTATCACAACAAAATATGTAATTATACGCGACGATCCTACCGATCATCACCCCCCCACTACCTCCACTACCACGACCAAGACGCCCACCACAATCGCCACGTGGTGTACGCTACTATATGTATATATAACGTCAAATCATCAAAAAACATTATTAGACATTCAGAAGCACACTATTTTTGAACAAGAATAAAGAGGATAACATATGTTAGTAGGACCTCAACTTTTATGAATAAATATTAATTTTTCTCAAAATATATTTTGAATATTATGGTGTGGTTTTGATTTAATGTTATAGTCAGGGTAATATTTAAAAAATTCACAAGAAGCAAGTGGTTATAAAATATTTGATTAGCTCTGGGAATATTCGCTTTTAACAAGGAATATTCATAATATTTTACACAATCATTGGTGGAGCCCACAACGGAATTATTATCTAATTAGAAAATGATAGAAATATCTTTTATAAAAATAACGCATTTAAAGTTATATAGTTAAACTGTTGATGTGACGCCCAAATAGGTATACATCACCCATTTTGAGTCGCCAATACATGGTACATAAATCAAATACAAACTTCTTTATACAATACGATAATAAACAGTAGTTTTAGTTTTTTACAATAATATTGTCTCATGTATGATTCAAACTCAAATGAAGTCCTCATTACATTTATTATCACACTATTTTATAAAATAGTGAGGACTACTATAGCCACCATCTCGACCGCCACTGTTTCAACGACTACGCTCTCATTTCTCAAGAGAACAATGAAAGTAAAAGGGTGAGCTCAACTAGCCCAAAGAAGAAATATTACGACTAAGATAATGCGTAATAAATTATCGTTAGCCTTCAAATAAAGGTTAAACCGATAAAATACAATAAACATCAAGTTTAATCGCAATGTAACAAGCAATCCATTGTAAGAGTCAAGTAGAGCATAATATCTACTATCTTCTACGATTTAAAAAAATTATCAACTTTATCACGAGACTCAATTTTAATAAATAAACCACATCATCGAATCATCCCCGCACTACGCGCCAAGGATATTCATGCAATCATCAATGGTCAGCGATCATACCAACAATCGCCCATCAATGCACTACGCCAACGAGGACTTTTACCATATCATTTCAGAATATTACTACCATGATTATACCGAATAATCCTCGGTCATAATCATACCAATCAATAAGACATCTACGCACGTAAGTCACATACTTACTTTTATCACAATATAATCACATCACGATTTGACAATGATATAAGAATTCAATTAAAAGAAAGCAAAGGATAAATTTTAAAGATTTATAATTTAATTTATCCGTAATTCAATCAGACAACCCGAGAATTTTGGATATTTTAAAAATTTTTATTAATTGATTTAAGGTTCGATATTAGAACCTGTATGTAAAATAAGGGTACGCGTTGATATTTTTAAGATAGAATTTTGAGGATTTCAAAATTCATGGAGTGATTTAGGTGAATTATTCAGATTAAGGAATAAGTGAATATGTTCTATGACATGTGTACAAAGATGTGGTTAAGGGTCAAGTGGTCGACCAGATAAACTATATCTATAACCAAACCTAAGTATATATTAAGAACGCCATCGTTTCTGCTAAAAACCCTAATTGCTTAACAAGAAACCCTAAAAACCTGGCTCGAAACCCTAATTTTCTCGTTCTAAACCAAACCCTAATTCGGGAATTTAAAATCCTAATTTGGGAATTTAAATGATTATTATATTACTTAAGTGTTATTAATTAGTATATTAATTAGGTAAAGCTTAATTAATTAGCAAACCCTAATTTTAAATTTAGAAATGGATTTGTAAACCCTAATTAATAATCGGGGAAAATCTAATTATTAATTTAAAATTTGTAATGTTAATTAGAAACCCTAATCCTAATTTTCAAGTTATGTAATTAGGAAACCCTAATCTAATTACTTAAAATTTAATATCTAAATTAGAAAATTTATTTTTCTATTAAAACCCTAATTCATGGGGCTTAACCCTAATGACCATTTTGACCCTAATTACTAAATTAACGATTTTAATTAGGAAATGTTAATCCTAATTAGCAAGATTTAATTTGTGATTAAGAAATTTTAATATAATTCAATATTCTAATTATAATTTAGAAATATTAATTTTCTATTTTTAAAACCTAAATCGAAATTTTAGAAAATTAAATTACAAACCCTAAATGTTCCAACCCTAAACCCTAAAATGGTCCAAAACCTAAATCCTAAATCTAAACCCTAAACCCTAAGGATTTCGCCATTTAAGAGAATGCCATTAAATTTAATAATCAAAAGACCAAATACCCTTTATCAGATTATTGGAGGTAACTTGAAATTTAGCAATTATTGAGTCAGTAACCAATTTTGTCGATTGGTGACCTAAAAAATCGAGCCAAATCACCACCAACATCGATCTAAGCAATATGTCAACATTTATATAGATTTAGAGAGAGAAAAGGCCACTTTCATTTTTCTTATTTTCACCAAGAGCTTCTCTAGAATTTCGGGAGTTAGAGTGAGAAAGTGTGAGAAACCAAACCATGATCAAGCTTTTAGCAATCCAATAACATGAATCAAAAGTCGTAAATCAAGATCCAAGCTTAAAAGGTATACAAACCCTAAATTTTAAAATCCTGGATCTTATGTCGATGTTGTAATTGGCTGTTTAGATATGTGTATTAGAGTAAGTCAATTGATGATCCGAGTTGTCAAAACTCGATCCATATCATCTAGATGTTTCAATCTAAAGATTTTATCAACTGAATGTTAGAAATTTTCGTTCGACAAGCAAATGTCAGCTTAATAGATCGGTTCCGTAATGTTTTTAAGGTGTTAAATGCTTTTATCGGGTAGTATGTTATGTGGTCTTTAGTCCGCAAATTGAATCTGGGCTATTTCATGTTTGGATTAAGAGTTATTGTTGGTCAAAATCCATCGACGGCTCATGGAAAGCCGCCTCGGGCAACCTAGAATTTACCTGTGATGTTTGATAAGATTTTCAAAGCCCTCGATCTCATTGTCAGATGTTTAAGTTTTGGCTATGTTGTTGTTTTCGATCCTTGTAGTCCGATATGAGGAGTGTATATTAAAACCTTTAGATAACCCAGATCTTTAACAAGATTATAGAAATTAATGGTCAAACGAGTCGATCGAATCGCTTGATGAACAATCTAGAAAACCCAGATTTGTTTTCGAAGTAATGCACTGATGTGTACTTTGACCTACCATGATTCCTTTTATGTTTTGGTCGTTAGACCTACTCGCTGATATATTATTGACTCGACGCCTATACTACACTTTTGAATTCATAGATCACATAACACATTCCTAAAACAAAAGATATAAGGATGAAAAGTAGGGACTCACACCGCTGAAGTTTCGGAAAACCCGTAAACTCAAGAAAACTAATGTTGTCGAGTTTTTGAGGCTTTGATCTCCCCGATCCGATGATGTAATTGCTATGAAACTAGTTGGTGATTCAAGTATAACACTAGTACTACAACCTTAACTAAATCACAAGCTTCTATAAATCAACAGAACACGGACGATTAACTGGCCAAACAAGTGCACTCGCTTTCGATACGTGTTTCAAGGTGCTCAAGAACACGCCAAGAACACCAACAAAGAACGGATTCGTCGCTGTAAACCCTTTAATGTATAATTTATTTTTGAAAAATAATTATTTTAATTAATAAATAGATAAAATGATTTTAATTATGAAAATACTAAATAAATTCCAAAAAATTATTTTAAATTCTAAAAATAGTTTTTAATTATTTAGAGTATATTTCATAAATATTTATTATTTTTGAATATATATGGTATTTAATTTATTTAATTATAATATTAAATAAATGATTTAAATACATGAAAAATCATGAAAAATAATATTACGGTAAAAGAAAATATTTTAAGTTATTTTTAGTGACTTTTAATATTTTGTGATGAATTTAATTAATTAATTAATATTAATGATAGTTAATTTATTTAATAAATATATTAAATAAATTATGGAAAATAGAATTAATGATTTATAAATCATATAAAAATGATTTAAGTTGTTATAAAATATTTTAAGTTATAAAATATAACTTTTGATATTTTGTCATGAAAATGTTAATATTTTAATATTAAAAGCAATTATCTGATAATGAATTTAATTGTTTAAAAATCATATAAATGTGATTTTAAAGTATTAAAATACTGGATATATTATAAATATATTATAATATTATGACGTGTATTTCATTAATATTTAATAATAAATAATTATTAATGATACAAGAATTATGTGGTATTTAATTCATTTAAATACATTTTTAATGATTGAAAATTCACGATAAATAGTAATAATTATTTAAAAATTAATAATTAGCCATTAAAAATATTTTCTGACTATTAATAAATTATTTAAGTTAATTGTTAATGTTTAAGCAGTAGTTTAATTGAACTTAGACTCGATAAAAGTCCGACTGCATCGCTTTCAGATGTCGCCTTTATCTCTAAGCTTTCAAGTCGATCTAAATAGTTCAACCTAATACCGAGTCTTATACGTGTTATATTCCGACAGATTATGTGTTACGTGTTTTAGTTATTCTACGATATATAATAGTATTATATTATGATGATATTATTCTAATATCGAGATCTATATTACTAATATTAGGTCTTCTAATAAAGTTATAAATCATAATGCAGAATCAACTCTGCTCGTGCAAGTTTGTTTTTACTTAACTCTATTAAGAGTGTTTCATTCTCGATAAGCGTTCGTACGGTTAATCATTACCGGTTTCATGAATTGTACCGTATATATCAGATGATAAGTCGTGTATGAAAGGTCGATCACCTTCATTACCAAATAAGTTAAGATATATTTGTTCACGATAATATTTGTTCAATATAAATTTGTTCCTCGCTAGTTCACCATTATATTGTCAATTATAATACCAATTATTCAAATTATTTCAATCACGATATATCGTTATATTATTGAACTTAAACTTCATTGGCAATCTTATGCTCACCTGCTATATCATGATAAAACATTGCGGTGTTAAGGCTTAACGCGTTTGATACAAGGAAAGGTCCAAGATAGCTTCTAGCTTTAGTTTACGATGCATTAGTTTTGTAATAGTAATGTATGATGATAATGTTACGTGTTAGATAGTTATGTATCAGGTATTAAGTTAAGGTTACTCAACCTTCGGAAATAGTGTAAAGTTTTTGTATAAACAATTTATGTTTATATCTTTCGCAAAAATAGTAATAGTGTATGAATGATCAACCGGATCCAAGGTGATTCTAGACCCTGATTCGGGGCCCTCACAGCTTGGTATCAAAGTTGTTGGTTATGAAGCTTAGGTAGGAATACCAGACTAATACCGCAGTGATTAGATAAGTACTAACTCAAATAGAAGTTAGTTGGCCTCAAGAAGATTCAAAGATGAATCTCATGAAGTTATAAAGATACGTAGTTCCCTAACTCGATAATAAAGTCGAACAAAGAATGATGAATAGATCGAGTCTAAAAGACCGAAAGTATAGTGATAGAGATCAGAAACAAAACGATCAAAATATAGAAATGAATCGTAATATATACGTATGAGGTCACCCCGTGATCCGATAAGGTTATAGTATGGAGGAGGACTGCTTAATGATTGAAAAGTTTACAAAGAAGATTGTCGGGTGTCAGCTTGTACTATGAAATGGTATGATTCAGAAAGGATTATGAATACGAAGTTAAATGAAATTCAGATTGAAAAGGGTGTTAGTGTTAGGTGGGGATTCAATTGAGGATTCATGCTTAAGAAATGAAGTTCTTAAACTCATATGATTGTGGCAATTTATGGACTCATAAGTGTTGTTTGATTTAACCGGGTATAGTCAGGTTTTAAATGGAGTATTAAAGACTATAGAATGTATAGATTGTTAAGCAATGATTATTAGTGGAGACATAAGTTTTCCAAAAACTCCTAGCTATGCTAGAATTCAAAATTTCGACATCAAGCTAAATACGCATTATGTGCTTTTAAAAAAAATGTGTAAATTCGAAATCATTTTTGAAATGGTTTAAAGTATAGTCTATGCTACTTATTTCAGCTAGACGCAAAAGATTTGAAATATCAAAAATATATTTTATTTATCACTCATGTACCATGTAACTCAAAAAGTAGATGATAAAAAGTTGATAGAGTTGTAAATACATGAATACTTAGTGTGAATTTGATCTAAAATTGTTGTTCTACTATCAGATGATATGTTACGATTAAAGTCATATAATGATCAAGATCCTCAAACTGGATCGTTAATACAAAGACGACATCATGACGCCATTCTCGAAAAATCTTTTCAAAATTTTAATTTGCCAACTGAGTTTGGCTACACTTAAATAATAATATTAAATTGAATTATCGATACGAAGTCTATGCTATTCGATTCTACCAGACTAAAGTTTATGAAAACTCTAATGTTCATCGAAAGAAATTTTTGAACCAAATTGTTTTGGTGCTAAATCATTGGGTAAAATCTAATTACGCACAACACGCAAGTATACGTGGGTCAAAAAGTAATAAAGTGAAAGTAGAGTATCGCTCCTAATTTAAGAATTGTTTTATAAAATTACCAAGTACTAAACCCAGAACTAACTCAATCTTATTTAAACTAATAAATTTCTATTTATAAGTAAACTAATTCTAATTACAACTAGTTAAATTAAGATTACTTGAGATTTAAGATAACAACTTCACTTATTCCTTCATTTAAGTTAACACACTTCTCATCAATTATTCTCTATCCCGAATTGTTAATCAAGAACACTAAAGCGTATAAAACCATCTCTCGATGCATAATACCCATACTCACTTAAATCCATGTATGATAGAATTAAGCAAGACACCCTAATTAACTAATCCACTATATCTCTATGTGAATTACAATTAAAAAAGATTTAAAGCACAAGTTCTCTATAAGATTACATATATGAAAGGCATATCTCTATCCTAAACACGTAATCATGAATTCCATCTACGCAGTAAATCACAAACACATGCTATCATGATAAGATCTAAATCTATACTTCATCTCTCGAGTTCATATAGATTATCACTAGAATTGTTAGCTAGACAATTAAGCAATTAAGTCCAAATCACAATAGACAATCCTCATAATATAACATAATAATTGATAAATAACATATTAAAATAAACTACACAATAAGATCCATCAGAATCTCAAACAAAGAATTAGTTCATTACTATTGAATTAAAACTAAGAATCCACAATTGAATACACATTAAAAGATAAAGATAAGAGTAGAGTAAAGAATAAATCATGGTTGTCAAGAAATATTCATCTTCCTCAAGCTCCCCGCTTCGATCTTCAATGGTGTCCAAGTTGCTCAATCTCCCATTCTAATCTAATCTAAGGTTCCTTTTCTAAGAAAGAAAGTAAAGAATAATTTCATAGAAATCTATCCCAAGAGGGATTTAATGGAGTCTTAGAACTAGCCTCCCAATCCAAGTTAAACTCAAGTATTTTGAGTTATAATGGACACCCTAGCAAGTTAGGTAACCAAGAATCCTATTCTAGCTCAAATTGGACACCAAATAACCCAAAACAACTCTTTTTCATCGCCTAGCGCCTCGCGCCATCTCCAAGCCATTCTCGACGTGGTCCGCGCCCAAAGGGCAGCGCTTTTTAGTGGCCTAAGCGCCTCTAACGCGTCCGCGCTACTCTATTTTTAGCTACGAGGTCCTTTGGTAAAACATGCATAACGCTTTGATCCGCTTGGAGTTACGGATTTCGCCACCTATCAAATCAAGATATCGACGAGATCTACAACTTTCATTCTTTGAGAACTGACAGATTCAGATTGGATCAGAACGGAAATCGGGCTTGAAGTAGATGCTATGTAAATGGCAAGCATGACAACTCTTAGCTTTGATCTTCGTTGATAAAAAGGTCATAACTCTCACATCCGAACTCCGATTGGGTTGATTCAAGATGTTTCGAAAAGCTAAGAAGTAGAGCTACCATAAAATCCAAGTTCCAAGCCAAGAACATGCATCCAACATGATGTTAAAAGTCCTTAAATATTCCCTTCTTACATTTGCTTCGAGTATTTTAGTCCAAAAGATGTCCTAATTGCTTTCCCTTGCTTCTTCATGCCAATGTTGTGTCATCGCCTACAAAATAACATATACTGTATGAAAAGTAACTACGAAACATGAGATTAAGCAAATAATTCAAGTAATAGATACCGGATAAGTAGGTATAAAACCTACTTATCAAATACCCCCATACCTAAACATTTGCTTGTTCTCAAGCAAAAACATAAATTAGACATATTCATCCTCTAGTAATGATCCACCCAAACAATGAGTCAATATGAATTCGATCAATGGCCTCAAAGGTTACAACAAATGATAACACGTGGAAAATTTCAAAACAATGTCATGTCTAAAATTTCAACAACTTTCATTAGATTCACATCTACTTTTGATCCTTAAGTGCGCGTGTGTGCATCCATATATTCAAACCCGCTCATGATTTAGATTAGATCAACCAATAGTCATAAAAGATTTTCAAAATGACTTTCAAAACTTCTTATCACATCAATCACCGCTAATATAGACATAAAGACAAATTTTTCTCGAGGATCACCTTGATATTTAAACTTTTAAGCACATATGAACCCTTCCCAAGTATTTCAAACATACATTTTTTTTTTCTATTTAGTGAGTGCGCTTTTACGCTCCGCCTCACTTTCCACTTTTCATTGAACGAAAAGGCTTACGCCCATCTCGCGCCTCGTGTTTATGGGGAGTACGTGTTACGCCCATCTCGACTCCACCACAAGATTCAATTATTCAACTCGAGAAGGTTCCAATAAGTTTTTTTCTTCATAAATACACCAAGATTTCCCCCAAACTTATGTGAGTGCCTAATTTTCACTTCAAATGATGCTCAAATTAGATTTTCAAGTTACAATGGTATCTTTCATAAGCATTTAGCCAAAAAAAAAAAAAATCAATCTCAATCAAGCTAAGCAAATGGATATGTGTAAAATTTTTCAAAATTTCGCAAGTAATGTGAAACCAACTAATGAGTTAAAATATAGACTAAGCATGCTCATCAATTCTCCAAGAGTTAACAATATCAACCACCCACCTATCATCTACCAAAATCAAATTCCATCAAAACATTGCCCAAGTAAATACTAAATATGATAAATACCCCCAAACATAAAAATGTATATCGTCTTCAATGGCTAAGATATGAAAATTAAAAGAGAGGACTTCCCACATATAGCAATTTATCTCCTTATCTCGCAAGTTTGAAGAATAGGTTAAGCACATTCGAATGAATCGCACCACACTCGAGTTGACTCGACTAACCTCGTGAATATGATAGAAGCAAGCTTGTTAGATCCTAAGACATGCAAATTTATTAACTAATAATATAAAACCTAATAAAAACTATAAATAAAAATTAAAGTTGGGTTGCTTCCCAATAAGCGCTTGATTTATAGTCCTTCACCTGACTTTTTTCTCGTCAACGCTATCCAATTCTCTTCGAAGTCGAGGAATCCTCCATCCATCAAGAGAAATAATCCTTTGAAGGTTCCCACAAGAGATGGCCATAATATCAAAGTTATCTAGCATGCCTCGACTCGATATAATCTCCACGAAGAAGGGAAAATAACTAGGTGCTACCTCCATCAGGTTTCAGGATCATTTGGGCATGGAAGTGTGGCAAACACAATGGGCTTTTCGCTTATCTTCTTTTTCTCGTCCCCACCACGGCTTCATTGTCGCACTAGCTCTCATGTCATAAAGAGCCTTGCCGATTTACATGGCTACCAAGGGCATGATTTTGCAAATCTAACCTGATCCTCGAACTTTTGGTGAAGAAGGCACTTGGGGCATAAATAATATATTCTCATCATCAAGTACCCACAAGCTAGTTCTTTTGGTCGACCTTGTTTTCATTACCCCCACTTGTCTCCTCTTTTCAAAATCTCGTGTCTCATCCAACAGTAGATTTGGCTCTGCACTTCATCAATCTCTTTAATCCTCGTTATAACACCAATTATTTTGAGGATGCTTGTGATGCCCTCCAAAATAGGTCCATTCCATCCAACCCATTCTCGAGTCGCCAAATACATGGTACGTAAAACAACTACAACTTTATTACAACAATCGTCGCGGTAAAAATACAACACCACATATGTTGTGAGTTTGATACAAATATATACCAATCGCGACTCATGTCCCAACCGTGGACAAGACGTCACAATGACACCTTACATAAAGGTATAGTCGAAAACTGCTTTTAGAAATTAGAATCTTTGGGAAGTGCTCAAGGAAACCTTCGTATACGGGAGGCCATGCGCTCAGGTTATGATAGATATCATATGCCCACAAAATTATCCTGGTCAATCTAATAGACCCCAAAGAAAAACGAGAAGATTACTATCATATTCTTCCCAATGGTGTGTCTTTCTCTCGACATATCATTATCTCCACCGCTCTAATTGAGAATTATACTTCAACCAAACTCCAAGATTATATAGGTAGTGCTCGATATATACTCAAAGAAGTGGACGCAGCACATCCTCGTTTTATGATGATACGAGGTCAGATGTCATTAGACATCTTGTATTGATATTGGCAAAACACCCTTCCAACGTTGGGATCGCCTCTCCTTAGTTGATTCACCAAATATAACTACTAAATGATAAACACCGTTCTATTCCCCTGTTACCCTTGCTCGACCCAGCTACACTCTTATTACCTGAAAGGAATTGTGAAGCAAAAGGGTGAGTACAACTAGCTCAGTAAAGAATATCATGACTAAAGATAAATAAATTATCAATAGCCTTCAACAGTAATAAATCAGAGATTTAGAACATATGGTAGATGATAAAACTTTTCAACCATAGTTGCAGCGGAACGAGAAATCCATTAGAAGAGTCAAATAGACCATAAAATCTATTATCTTCTCCATGTTAAAAGTCTATCAACAATGTTTTATCCTCGTAACATTAATCAACAATTCATGTCCACAATCACGTATATAATCGTAATTGTAGTTCTAAATTCCTTTTCTCATCCAGACAAAATTAATTTTCAACACCCAAACATCAAAGATCATGGTTATACCAAATCACAGCTCATGTTCATAATCCTATTAATAAATTCATCTTTGCACCACGGGCCAAAGATATTCATCAATGCACATCTCTCGCACTACATGCCAAAGATATTCATCAATAATTCATCTTTGCACTACGGCCAAAGATATTCATCAATAAGTCATCTTTGTACTATGTGCCAAAGATATTCATATCTCAAAGAAATATATAATCATTTCGTAATTTATATAAACAATAATTATAACCATGTTGATCAATTCACCTTCAGACTTAAGCTAAAGATATTCAATTATAAATGCAATGGTCATGATCATACCAACCACAATTCAACTTTTTACTATCGCCAAAGAGAACCCTAGTCATGATCATACCAATAATCTACCCATCTTTACACTCCAAAGGAAAGAGAATTTCAACATCGTGGTTATAAAATGTTATATATGATAATAAAATCAATATAATAAATATATCGTTTTAATCCAAGAGTAATATTCATAAATCAACTATAATTTGTTATAAAAAAACTAATTTTGTAGTGAATAGTACCCGTGAATAGTAACTCGTGAATAAGAATCTCTCTGAATAGTAACTCGTCGTGAATAGTAACTCAATCGTGAATAGTAACTCATGAATAGTAACTCATGAATAGTAACTCCCATATGAAAAAAGTTACAAATTTGATAAAAAGTTCAAACCAATATTTTAACATAATGATATTGAGGAAATAATATCATTTTTTAAAAAATAATATCCCTTACTATCCCATACCTCAAAAGAGCAAAGATTGACCGAATAACGCCGAATCTAACTCAGAACCAGATAAAGAACACTCAAGATATCAAAATACTCACAAGAATACACTCGATAATATAGAGAGAGAAATAGAGAGAAAAACTTCAGCTTCGTGTGATTTTTAATTTAACCTAAACACCCTATTTATAGGAAAACGCTAGAACACCAAAGGTAAAATTTAATATAATAATAATATATATATCATAAATTCTTACGCACACCTTCATTGATCCAAAATATCAGCCACACATGTACCAAACTTGCCAAAAACGTTTTTCATATAAAAGTTATTTAAAATTCCAAAAAAAAATAATAATCAATTAATTTAGAACTTCAATAATTCATAATAAATAGCCCTTTATCGTAAAATTCAATCTCGCAATTTTTTATAGGAAATTCAATTTCTACAACTTTGCGTAAGAAAGTTTTTCCAAATTCCAAATGTAAATTGACCGAAATCCACATACGCACGATTTTACGTGCTATAATCAAATTTCACCAAGAAATGGGGTCCACCACACAAAAAACATGTGTTAATCATTTAATGCAACAAAATACTCTTCCTCCTCATATACTCATATATCCCACATTCATTATAAAATATCATCATTATTATATTATAATAATATAATAAAATATTATTTTATCGTAAAAGATAAAATATCAATTTTCAACAATTGTCACTTTAAAAATTTTCCATCTATATCCACATAAAATGAATATTTTCCTTATCATATAAATCAATAATTAATTATTCACAAATAATATTACGTAATCACAATATCGACAACCGTGCAGCCTCCTGTGAAAGAGGTGTTTTCCAATAAAAATTTCTCCCATCGGGCACGCAATTAAGGTGACCAAACCTCTCCTTAGACAGAACTTTCTAGACGTTGCCAATAATGCTATCTAATAATATTATTCAAATAATATGAATTATTGATTTGATAATGGAAAATAATCGTAGTGACAATTATTAAAACAACAATAATATAAAATATCAACGCACAATTATCAATCAAAAAAAAATATCATAAAGAATTATCGTAATAATTATCGAGTAGTGCCTTCGTGACGTAAGAATCAATAATTGATGCAATACCGCAAAGCATCCGCAACAACGCGACACATCGTATTTTAACCACCGAAAGTATTCCAACAAGTGTTAATTCAGAATAACTACGCTGTTATTTGTAAACAACTTATACTTGTCATTTTCTTCATCCAATCGCTCATTTATGGGCCCATTAAAAGGTCGCACTGTCAGTATGAATAATCCTCGACAAAGAAGAATATTCCACCACCAAACGAATATTCTCCGACAACAATGAGTATTTTATAACCATCTTGATATATTTTGAAAAAAATTCATATATCACCCTTAACTTTAACTTTTATCAATTTAACCATTTACCTAATAGTAATTATAAGAAAAATTGAATACTTTTATTTCATAAAATTTTTGCTCTTGCAACAGCTTGTTCGTGGCTTTGAGCATTTGATCCATCTATCGTGATATTTTGAATTGATATCTCTTGATTCTCGAATCGATCGCTCTCGATTAATCCTCGCCTCCTCTCGGGTTTGATATGAGATTGGACAACAATTCCTCCAACCTCGAATTATCTGTGGTTCGCTTTTGGAATCCATGTATTGAGGACCATGAGTTGAAGTGGTGATGAGTTGTCAGATCCGGTGTCGAAAATTATGGCTCGATATTTCTCGACTCATCATCCTCTCCTCTTGGTTTGCTATGCACCTTTGATAGTAATTCCTCCAACTTCGACTTTTCTTCTTCTAACGGAGGTTGATATGAGGGTTCCGCGTGTAGTGTTGATTTGGAGTAGAGTATTGATCTTGATAATTATAGCTCCATGAATAATCTGGTGATACCCCAAACTTGATGATAATTGGGATAAGAATAGTTGTCGAGGTAGTTACCACCATACCGCATCGCCCAAGATCGATGGTGCATTGATTACTCGGTGATCACAAAGACAATAATTGCAAGTAATTGCTATCCTTCGATTATGTCATCGCAACAACGCCCAACCTTCTCGAAAGTGTCTCAAGTTGTGCCGATAATGCGTAAAATACATCGAGTCCATCCATCCTCGCCCCTGGTCGAAGTCATACTTAATATGGCCTTTGATAATTGAATCCAAACATCAGACTCTTAAAAGAAAGAAAATAGGAAGAGAATTAAAGAAAAAAAAAAAATTGTTTAAATTAAGAGTAATTTGATTGAAGCTAATATTGGCAAAAATATATTAAACTAAATTTCAAGAATCTACGCTTAAAAAACTTGTTGGGTAAAATCTAATTACGCACAACACGCAAGTATACGCGGGTCAACAAGTAATTAAGTGAAAGTAGTAATATCGCTCCCATGCAGGAATTGTTTTATAAAAATTTCCAAGTACTAACCCAGAACCAACTCAATCTTATTTAAATGAATAAATTTCAATTTATAAGTAAACTAATTATAATTACAACTAGTTAAATTAAGATTATGGAGATTTAAGATCACAACTTCACTAATTGCTTCATTTAAGTTAACACATTCCTCATCAATTATTCTCTATCCCTAATTATTAATCAAGAACACTAAAGCGTATAAAACCATTTCTCGATGCATAATACCCATACTCACTTAAATCCACAAATGATAGAATTAAGCAAGACACACTAATTAATTAATCCACTATATCTCTATGTGAATTACAATTAAAAGGATTTAAAGCACAAGTTCTCTATAAGATTACATATGGCGTGAAAGGCATATCTCTATCCTAAACACCTAATCATGAATTCCATCTATACGTAAATCACAAACACATGCTATCATGATAAGATCTAAATCTATACTTCATCTCTCGAGTTCATATAGATTATCACCAGAATTGTTAGCTAGACAATTAAGCAATTAAGTCCAAATCATAATGTATAATACTCATAATAGAACATAATAATTGATAAGTGAAGCATATTAAAATAAACTACACAATAAGATACATTGTAATCTCAAACAAAGAATTAGTTCATTACTATTGAATTAAAACTAAGAATCCACAATTGAATACACATTAAAAGATAAAGATAAGAGTAGAGTAAAGAATAAATCTGTTGTCAAGAAATCTCCATCTTCCTCAAGCTCCCCGCTTCTCGATCTTCAATGGTGTCCAAGTTGCTTCAATCTCCCATTTTAATCTAATCTAGGGTTCTTCTTTTAAGAAAGAAAATAAAGAATAATTTCATAGAAATCTATCCCAAAAGGGATTTAATGGAGTCTTAGAACTAGCCTCCCAATCCAAGTTAAACTCAAGTATTTTGAGTTCTAATGGACACCCTAGCAAGTTAGGCAACCAAGAATCATATTCTAGCTCAAATTGGACACCAAATAACCCAAAACAACTCTTTTTCTCTCTGTTCAGCCCGCCCCCGCACCATCCCCAAGCCATTCTAGGCGCGGGTCCACGCTACTGCTTTCTCGCTATGAGGTCCTTTGGTAAAACACTCATAACGTTTGATCCGCTTAGAGTTACGGGTCCCGCCACCTATCAAATCGAAGATATGGACGAGATCTACAACTTTCATGCTTTGAGAATTGGCAGATTCAGATTGGATCATGGCGGAAATCGGGCTTGAAGTAGATGCTATGTAAATGGCAAGCATGACAACTCTTAGCTTTGATCTTCGTTGATAAAAGGCCATAACTCTCACATCCAACTCTCGATTGGTTGATTCACTTACGTGCATGCTGAACTTGATCCCACCTCCAGATGCAGAGTTCTACTCCATCGCTGGCGTGTCACTGGAGCTAGAAGCGTATGCGAAGAAATTGAAAGATTTTGTGTGAAAATGGGAAGGAACGAATATCGATCGGGGAAAATTAGGGGAAAAGTAAGGAGAGAATGAAATTAAAGTATAGGAAACGTTTTAAGCTCGTGTTTTCACTTCCACATTTTTTAAACTCCGTGCTTCATTCGACAGACAACGATTTTAAATAAAAAACGTTATCTAGTTAAAACAAAAAATGTCCTTTAAATAGATAACGCTTTTTGATATATATCTACAATGTTTTTTTTTAAAACATTGTAGAAATAACACAACGCTTTTATAAAAAACGCTGTGGTTTCAAAGGCTGTCTATTTAGTAATTTGTAGTAGTGTTTTCTTGCTTCTTCATGCCAATGTCGTGGTCATCATCGCCACAAAATAACATAAATGTATGAAAAGTAACCACGTAAACATGAGATTAAACAAATAATTCAAGTAATAGATAATTTGGGACAAGTAGGTATAAAACCTACTTATCGTAATCCAATAAGACCGAGGTAGAATTTTGTGCCTATGGCAAAGAAGAGAAACATATAAAATCAAGATACATGGCCAAGACAAGACATATCTGCAACTCCTGTGTTTGTCAAGAGGTGAGGATACTCGACTTCATTTCGCATTCTAAGTCCCGTGTCATTTCCTCAACATTGTGGTTTCTCCACAAAACTTTGACTTGAGGTATAACCTCGAGCGTAGAATATGATCCTTCTTATCCAAGATTTTAACAAGTGCCTCTTCATACATTAAATCTTTCGCTATCTCGTCCGGTTCTAATTCAATAATGTGGTTCAGGTCTTTTACATATTTACGTAACATAGATATGTGAAAAACGTTATGAACATGAGACATACTTCTATACAATGCCTTAAATGGAGCCATGCCAATACTTTCTTGATAACTGTTGTTGTAAGAAAATTCTATCAATGACAAGAACTTGTCCTAACTTCCTTTGAATTCAAGGACACAGAGTCTTAATAAATCTTCAAGAGTTTGAATTGTCCTCTCTGACTTCCTGTCCGTTTAAGGATGATATGCCGAACTAAATCGTAAATTCATGCCCATAGATTTTGTAAACCAACCCAAAACGTGAAGTGAATCTTGGGTCTCGATCAGAAACTATGGATCTTTGGCATACCATGCGCCTTATAATCTTATTTATGTACATATGAGCAAGACGCTCGCTTAATAAGTTTCTCGATTTGAAGAAATGAGCGATTTGGTTAATCTATCAACAATGACCCAAATAAGATATATGCCTTGAGAAACCGTGGGAAGACCAAGAACTAAATCCATGGTAATGTGCTCCCACTTCCATTTTGGAATTTCAAGTGGTTGCAATGGACGTTTTGACACTTGATGCTCGCTTGACACGTTGACAAGTTAAACACCTTGAGATAAACCATTTATATCTCTTTATTCATAATACTCCACCAAAATGTATGTCAAGATCACGATAAATTTTTATACTCCTGTGATGGATTGCAAATGGTGTGTTGCAAGGCCTCCATCATGATTTTATACTTCAAGTCGTAATCGTTAGGAACATAAAGTCTAGAGTTGACTCAAGTATTCCTTCTTCATTGATTCTTACTTTCGTAATAGCACCTTCTTGCGCTTTTGCTTCATACGCATCACTCCGTGTCTATATCTTGATTAGCTTTAACTTTATCGATTAAAGTCGGTTCTACTCAGATATTTTCCTCATCACGAGGTCATCGGAGTCTTTAACTCTATCTCCATCCTTTGTAAGTCATATAAGATGGGCCTCAGTGTTAACAATATCGCACTCGCATTCCGCATATGATCTTCAACTCAATGTGTCTCGCTACTATGTTCGCTTTTCCGGATGGTATTGAATGGTATGATCGTAACCTTTCAACAATTTCAAGCCAACGCCATTGCCGCATTTTGAGTTCCTTTTGAGTGAAGAAATATTTGAGGCTTTTTTGATCCGTATAGATCTCAACCTTCTCTCCATACAGGTAATGCCTCCAAATCTTAAGCGTAAAAATGACAACTGCCAACTCCCAACTCTAGATCATGAGTAGGATAATTCCTCTTATATTCTTTGAGTTGTCGTGAGGCATAGACTATGACTTTCCCATGTTGCATGAGAACACATCCTAACCCTTTGCCTCAAGCATCATCAGAGATGACAAATCCTCCGAGCCGGATGGTATTGTCGAGTAACAAAATGAAATGAGTCTCCTCTTGAGTTCTTAAAACTGTTCTCATATTCCTCGCTCTAACCGAATTTCAGATCTTCCGAGTCACCGAAAGTTAATGGAGTAGCGATTTAAGAAAACCATTCTACTTAATCTCCGATAATAACCAACTATGTTGAGAAAGCTACGATTTTGTCATCGACTTAGGTTGCCCCCAAACTTTGAATTGCTTCAATCTTTTGTTCAGTCAATAGATATTCCATGATTTGATATCACGTGCTCAAGAAATGTTACTTCCTCAAGCTAGAACTCGCATTTATTCAACTTGGCATATAACTTATTTTCACGAAGCTTTTGGAGTATCAACAAAATATAAACATGAGGATGATGACAATGATATAAGAATTCAATAAAACAAGTTCAAGAATTAATTTATCCAGAACTAATAATGTCCAAATTGTCAACATGATATCGCAGTAGAGTAAAATTCAAGAATGCTCTCAAGAATATTTCCATGAAAAGATATGGATGAAGCGCGAAATATCAAGGATATTCCACTAATTTCATAGAGTATAGAAGTGAAAACTTTAACCAACCGAGTATAATAAAGAATGGAATAACAAAAGAAATCACCATGTATAAAGTGGTATTTGCATAGATAAAGTTATTCCAACAAAATACTAAATAACGGAACTGTGTCAAAGTAAATTAAGCACCGACTGGGATGTTCCAATGAATAATAAAGAATGAAATAACAATGTAAATCACCATGCATGCAGATGCAGACAGACAAAGTTATTCCAATAGAATACTAATAAGGATGGAATCAGTCCCACAGAAACGCACGGACGAGGATATTCCAATGTAATAATAATAAAGACTTTAACCATGTCCGACGTAAAATTCACGTATGTGATATTCCAACAGTAATAATAAAGACGGAATCAGTCCCACAGAAAACGATAGACAAGATATTCCAACAAAATAATAATAATGTAATAATAGAAGAATGTCACCAAGTATAGGTATTCACAGATTAAAAGTTATTCCAACAGGATAATAAAGAATGGAATAATGTAAGTTCTCTTCACTTAATACAAAAGAAATAATACTCCCTACGAAAGTACAACAAATAATATTCCCTACCTTAAAAAGAAGAGTACTAGATATAGGAGTAGTGAAGTACCAAAATACTTTTCTTCTTTCTCTATAATTTCTCTCTATAATAATTGCTTCTAAAGCTTTTGTAAATTGGTGAGAAATGAAGGAAGAATGAGCTTCTATTTATAGAAAAATATAGTTTCGATAATTGCACGCTTTTGGGCTCTCAAAATATTACAAGATAATACCTTCCTCTTTTTCTTCATTTTTAATTTAGTCCTGCAAGTATTATCAATCTTGCACCAACTCCCCTAATAGTAAATCATGTGAATCAATAGTACAATCATGTGAATAAATAGTATAATCATGTGAATAAATAGTATAATCTTGTGAAAAAATTAATTAAAGTATAGTACCTTCAACTATACCTCAATTTTTAACTTAGTCATCTAAGTATTATCAATCTTGCACCACCACCCCTAATAGTATAAAAATGTGAATCAATAGTACCCCGTGAATAATAACTCCCGAATAGTAACTCGTGAATAGTAACTCGTGAATAGTACTCTCAAACAAAAAGTGCTCCAAAAATACGAAAGTGAACAATATAACCTCCAGACATCAATTATCATCGAAATAAATGTCAATTTCACTAACACTAATAATCCCAATACAATGGAACTATCAATTTCATCTTTAATCAACAAAACTTTTCATCATTAATATTATAACTCACAATATTTAACAACCGTGTCATTCCCGTGAAAGAGGGGCTTTCCGATAAGGATTTCTCCTTATTGGCGCGCAATTAAATTAGGTGACCAAACCCTCCTCGGCGATGTAACTTCTGACATTATCGATATTGCAAATAATAATATGAATAACTTCATCATCTCAATTATTGATTTAATAATAATAAATATTATGCGGATGATCTTTGTGACAATAATTGAATCAATAATATGAGAGATATGATGCAACAATTATCGTAGCAATAATTGAGTATAAATGAGTGACTTCTCACGTAAGCATCAATAATCAATAGTGTGCTACTACGCAACTGCCAGCGTATTCTTGTACTTTTTAACACCGGGTGTTTCAACAGTTAACAATTCAAAACTTCCATTGTTATTTCATAAAGTATTTTGTCGTTTTCTCAATCCGACAATAATTCCGTTAAGGGGTCCACTAATGATTGTACTCAGTCGAATGGATATTCCCCCACAAAAAGAATATTCCCCACCAATCGAATATTATATAACAACTTCATGTGATTTTGCAAAATTTATAAATATTACCCACAACTATAACATTATATCAAATCCACACCATAATATTTAAAAAATTATTTCGAGAAAATTAAATCTTTATTCATAAAATTTGGGGTCTCACACTTTGTGTTCTAACAACCCCGATTTAAAGTATAAAATCATGATGGAGGTGCATAACACACCATTTGCAATCCATCTTGGATTACCAAAATGTATCGTGATCATTCGACATACATTTTGGTGGAGCAATATGAAGAGAGAGATAGCGAATTTATCTCAAGGTGTTTAACTTGTCAACGAGTCAAGGTGAGCATCAAGTACCAAAAGGTCCATCAGAATCACTTGAAATTCCAGAATGGAAGTGGGAACACATTACCATGGATTTCAGCATTAGTCTTCCCAAGGTTTCTCAAGGCGTGAGATGCAATTTGGGTCATTGTTGATAGATTGACCAAGTCCGCTCATTTCCTACATATCTCGAAACTTATACACTTGAACGCCTTTGCTCGTTATGTACATAAACGAGATTGTAAGACCGCATGGTATACCAAGATCCATAGTTTCTGATCGAGACCCAAGATTCACTCCAAGATTTTGGGTTAGTTTGCAAAAAGCTATGGGCACGGATTTATGATTTAGCTCGACATATCATCCTCGCATTTGGACAGCAAATGGAGAGGACCATTCAAACTCTTGAAGATCTATTAATACTGTGTCCTCGACTTAAAGGGAAGTTGGGATAAGTTCCTACCATTGGTGGAGTTTTCTCACAACAACAGCTTATCAAGAAAGTATCGCATGGCTCCATTTGAGATGTTGTATGGAAGAAAGTGTCGTTCTCAAAGATATCTTTGGGATGAGGTGGGTGAAGTAACGTTGTTGGGACCAGAGTTAGTACGTATGACTACGGAAAAGATTCAAACGATTCGACAACGTATAAAAACCTCACAATATCGACAAAAGAGTTATGTTGATCTTCATCGAAAGGACGTGGAATTCTATATCGAGATCATGTGTTATTACGCGATTGCTCCATGGAAGGGAGTTACAAGATTTGGAAAGAGATGAAACCTCAACCCTCGATTCATTGGCCCATTTTAATCCTCGATCGAGTAGGAACCTTAGGCGATAGACTCGCTTTTATCGCCATGTATGTCTCGTGGTTCATAACGCTTTTTCACATATCTATGTTACGTAAATATGTGAAAGACGAACCACATTATTGAATTAGAACCAGACGAGATAGAGGAAGATTTAACGTATGAAGAGTTACCGTTAAAATCTTGGATAAAAAGGATCATATTCTACCGCCCAAGGTTATACCTCAAGTCAAAGTTTTGTGGAGAAACCCAATGTGGAAGAAATGACACGGGAGTTAGAATCGAGATGAAATCAAGATATCCTTACCTCTTCGACATACCATGTACGCACCTAATTTCGAGGATGAAATTTCATAAGAAGGGAGGTTGTAAGACCCCAACTTTTGAATAAAGATTAAATTTTCTCGAAATATATTTTTGAATATTATGGTGTGGATTTGATATAATTTTATAGTTGTGGGTAATATTTACAAATTTTGCAAAGTACGCAAGTTATTATATAATATTCGATTGGTAGGGGAATATTCTTTTTAACATGTAATATTCAGACAACCAAGACAATCATTGGTGGACCCCCACAACGGAATTATTATTTGGATTGAGAAAATGACAAAATACTTTATGAAAATAACGGCAGAAGTTTTTACCGTTAATCTGCTGAAACACCCGGTGTTAAAAGTACAAGAATACGCTGTGGTCAGATAAGAAGACACATGGTATCGATTATTGATGCTTACGTGAGAAGTCACTCACCGCTTATACTCAAATTATTACTACAGAATTGTTGCATCATATCTCTCATATTATTGATTCAATTATTGTCACAAGATCATTTGCATAATATTTTATATTATTAAATCAATAATTGAGATGACAAAATTATTCATATTATTATTTGCAATATCGACAATGTCTGTAAGTTCTGGCAAGGAGAGGTTTGGTCACCTAATCAAGCGCCAATAAGGAGAAATTCTTATCTGAAAAGCCCCTCTTTCCTAGGAACAACTCGTTGTTAAATATTGTGAGTTATAATATTAATGATGAATAAGTTGTGTTGATTAAAAGTGAATTTTGATAGTTCCATTGTGTTGGGATTATTAGTCTTAGTGGAAAATCTACATCTATTCCGGATGATAATTGATGTCTCAGGGGTTATATTGATAAATCGGGTAATTTATCGGATAATTGAACAATTAATTGCTACTAATTCACATGCTTATATAACTATTTGTTCAAATGTGTGTACTATTGAATCACATTATTTACTATTAGGGGAGTTGGTGCAAGATTGATAATACTTGCATGACTAAGTTAAAAATGGAGGTATAGATGGAGGTACTATACTGTAATTCATATTTTTCACATGATTATACTATTGATTCACATGATTGAACTATTGATTCACATTATTTACTATTAGGGGAGGTGGTGCAAGTTTGATAATACTTGCAGGACTAAATTAAAAATGAAAGAAAAGTTGGAGGTATTTTATCGTAATTTTTGAGCCCCAAAACGTGTAAATTATCGAAACTATATTTTCCTATAAAGAAGCTCATTCTTCCTTCATTTCTCACCAATTCGTAAAAGCTTTAGAGCGATTATTATAGAGAGAAATTATAGAAAAAGAAAGAAGAAGAGAAGTTTCATACCTCACAATTCCAAAGATCCAATTTTTCCAAGGTAGGGAGTATTTTTTTTCTTATCCATGAAGAGAACTTTCGTTATTCCATTCTTTATTATTCTATTGGAATAACTCGTATATACCGGCCACTTATACTTGGTGAAATTCTTCTCGTTATTCCATTCTTTATCATTCTCACTGGAACATCCTTTTCGTGCGTTTACGCTGCCGCATTCGGGTTCCATTATTTATCATTCTATTGGAACATACCGTCTCACACGTTTCACGCAGGACTGGTTCCGTCTTTATTATTCTCATTGGAATATCTTGTCACGTGTTTTTTTACGGACTCGATTCCGCTTTTATTATTCTCGTTGAATATCCTCGTCTCATGCATTTTACGCTCGGACTGATTTCGCCTTTTTATTATTCTCATTTGAATATCTTGTTCATGCGTTTAATACCGGACCTCGATTCCGTTATTTATTATTCATTGGAATAACCAAATTGTGTGGTCTATCGCATTCCCTGGTGATTTCTTTTTTATTCCATTCCTTGTTATACTTAGTTGGTTAAAGTTTTAACTTCTAAACTCCATGAAATTAGTGGAATATCCTGATATTTACGCTTCATCCAAAGATCTTTTCATGAAATATTCTTCCGAGCATTCTTGAATTTTACTCCACAAAGCAAAGATTATGTTGACAATTTGGACGTTATTGATTCTCGGATAAAATAATTCTTGAACTTGATTTATTGAATTTTATATCATTGTCATCATCCTCATGTTCATATTTTGTTGAAAGTCATCGTGGGCCTGTAGTGCATAGATGGACTTGGTATGATTATTGACTAAAGATTATCGGTGTAATCATAACCGTAATATTACAAATGATGTGGTAAAAGTCTTCATTGGCTCGTAGTGCATTGATGGACAGTTGTTGGCATGATCATGACCATTAATGAATACACAAATATTCTTGGCCCGTAGTGCATGGATAATTGTGGTCGTGATACTAAAGAATATCCTTGGTTGTATTACAGGGGTGATTCGGTGATGTGGATTATTTATTAAGTTAAGTCCCAGTAATAAAAGTGTTGAAAAACCTTTTAAATCATAAAAGATAGTAGATTTTATTCTCTACTTGACTCTTTTAATGGATCGCTTATTCCTAGCCGCAGCTTAAACTTGATGGTTGTTATATTATATCGGTTTTAACATTGTTGAAGGCTAACGATAATATATTCTCGCATTATCTTAGTCATAATATTTTCTCTTTTGGGCTAGTTGAGCTCACCTTTTACTTTCATTGTTCTCTTTAGGAAATGAGAACGAAAGCGAGGACTAGTCGAGAAAGCGGAGTGACGGACGAGATGATAGCATTAGTAGTCCTCACTATTCAAGAAAATAGTGGGAAAATAAATGTAATAATATTGAATTTGAGTTTGTATATTGTCTAGACGACAATATTTGTATTAAAACTCAGAACTTATGTTTTGTCGTACTTTGCACGACAGTTGTATAATTAAGTTGTATTTGTATTCTGTACCATGTATTTGGCGACTCAAAATAGGTGATGTATACCTATTTTGGGGGCGTCACACAGAGTATATGGATAATATATTGCATGTCAATTAACCCTTGTTTTGTGGCAGTATTTGAAAATGACATCCGAGAAAGTTGAAAATAGCAATGGAGCATAGGAGACCGTTGAGTCTCCACGGATCAATAATCAGGATAATGTGCATCAGGAAGGCGACAATGTAACACCCCCATACCTATACTTCCGTGGTATCCGGTATGGTGTTTACAGAGAATTAACATAATGCATTTAAATCTATAAACCCATGGTATCTAATTAAAATATTACATTAGATAGAGGGACAATCAGATATATTTCCCAAAGATTCAAGATTCACAGTATCCCATAACAGATGGTAATTCCCAAGAGAAATATTACTGTGTTTGGATACCCTCACTTGAATATATGAACTGTATCTGTGACTACTGTCTATCTATCCAAAATTTAGAGTATCAGTAATAACATGAACAGTCCATATTACTAATACCCTCACCCAGATGTATATTCTATGTCATGCGAATATATACTATCGTATCGATAGTAACCATCTATCTAAAATTCAGAGTATTAATAACAACATGAACAGTCCATACTATTAACACCCTCACTCAGATAAATAGTTCCCAAGGATCTCAACTAGAATAGAAGACATCTTACTTTACATCTATATATGTAAGAAAACACGGTTGCGGAAATAAAAGATGTTATATATATCATAATATTATGATTCGATTACAAAATTCTCATAACGAGTTCTTATTACAAGGTATTCATACAGACAAGAATATAATCTAATATATGTAGGGACGCTTCCCTTCATCTTCTCCAGATGTTCCAGGATTACCATCTAAAACTGTAAAGGAAATAATTTGCAAGGGTGAGCTATGACATGCTCAGCAAGTTGTATATTTATAACAATATAGGATTTGAAGAATTATAACAATTCAAATTTCGACTGATAGTTGTTACCATTTCTGGATTTCTAATTCCAACTAGTTCTGGAATTTTTATCATTTCTGTCAATCACAGACTTAGAAATTTTATTCAGATGTGAGATAGGGGATCAACCTATTCAACATCCTAGAGTATGCATATCATTTCACAAAGTGCTCAAAATACACTTACAATTTCATCATCAATATATTCATTGACTAAATCTTGTTCCCTTATTTTTATAAGGATACACAACTTTAGTATAAGATTGTCTTACCAAAACAATTTGGTTTCGACACGTTAGTATTGATAATGATACTCGAATAAAACATCTATTTAATATAGGGTTAGATTTGACTTTTAATACCTTTGATAAATGAACTAAATTTTATTTATAAAATTTGGTTATATTTTAAATAATTTAATTATCCTTATAATGTATTTTAGAAGGTTTAAAGTATTTTTAAAATATTTATTTATCCTTTAAATGATTTTAAATAATTTATCTCTATTTATAAGTAATTTATATTTACTAAAATTTTATAAAAACATTATTTAATATTATTAAATAATTTATAATCATTTATTATGATTTTATTTCAATAATAATATTTTTACATAATTATTTAGTATTTAAAAGTAATTATTCTAATTACTTTATTAATAAGTTAATTATAAATAATATCTAAATAAAATAAAATAATTATTACATTTTGTAGAAATATCATAAATAATTTATAATAATATTTAAAACTATTTTAATATGTATTTATTAATTATTTCTAATTTTTATAATTTATTTTTAAAGAAAATAATTTATGTCGTCGCTAAAGCTCTCTAAAGGATGAGAAAGTGTATTTGTAGGTGTTCTTGAGTTTACTAGGCGTTAGTTGGTAGTGGTCGTCGGTGACCCGTTTGACCATCAAATAACTAAATTCTTGGTAATGATTTTGGTTAGATCAAGTATTGGTGTTGTAGTACTCATACAATAGTACAAGCTCAAGCAATAATCGGGGCTTTAATCTACATCTAACAAGAAATTATAAAGGTTCAAAATTCTTTGTCGGGAGCTATTCTTGGGTTTACAGGTAACCCGAGCGATTGGTAAATGGCGGTCAAGCGGTTTTGTGGCTTGAATAACTTTGATTACATGTGTATTAGATGTATGTTGTGTTTGTTGTAACATGTAATCTATATGTCGGGAATTTTATATATATAACATTAACATGAACAAAACTTAAATCTAAGGTCTCTATTTATCTTTGGTCAAAATCTGACTACCAGCATTCTTCGTGTTCTTCGGTTTACGGAAAAACCCGAAACTTGGTGGTGCTCGATCGACTACTTTTGACCGATAATTCCTGTAATCCTATGAGTTATTTGTTCGATTGAAGATCATAGATATGTAGTATGTATAACAGGTACCGATATATAACAAAAACTTAAACAATTAACAATCGAGAAGGCGATTAAAAGGTCGGTCAAACTAATTTGGTTTAGCTTGTTCTTGAGCTTTACGGGCAACCCGGAAAACCAACTTAAAGTGAGCAGTCGACCCACTTTGTTGCTTATATCTTGGAATCTATGGTTCATATGAACCTATTTTCTTTTCTAGATTAAAGACCTACTTACGAGGCTACAAATACCAATTAATTAACAAGTGCCAAATCATAACACACACATGAATCGAAAAGCCACGACATTAGATATATATGAAAAACATGTCGGACCATTTTTTTTTTCAAAATTTCCGATTTCATAAAAGCGCTTAATTAAGGCATCTAGATGTTATGAAAACGTGTTCTACCACTCTAACATACTTTCTAACATCCTAATACAATATTCTAAACATCTAAACAACAAATCTAACATAAGATCAAAGAGAAATTTATGAACTAGGGTTTGCACCTTAACTTGAGCAATTCTTGATTCTATCTTGATCTTGTTCTTTATTAACACCAGGCTTGATATGGTAGGTTTATAAGTGTATCTAGGCTTTGAGAATTTGTGAGTTTGCTCGACCCTAAGGTTCCTATTTATAGAATTCTTCAACTTGGCTTTTGGTCATTTTTCCACCTACTTGCCTCTATAAAGATCGATTTGTGACTCTTCTCTTTGCTTGGGAGTTTGGAAGCATGTCGTGTGATGTTTTGGAACTTGAAATGGTGACTCTCAACCTACTTGTGAGCTAGTTGATCAAATTAGTAGCTTAATTAGGTTTAAATCTTCACTAATCTTGATTAGGGTTTTGTTTCTAATGATTAGGAATGTTAAGTAATGTTAATTAGTACCTAATAGAAGTTTACTAACCATGATTAGGTGTTAACATAAGCTAGTTAGGGTTAGATTAGCTAATTAGGGTTTAATTTATAAACTAGGTTTAGGGTTTTGCTAATTAGGGTTAGGGTTTGTTAACCTAGGTTTACTAACCTAAATTTCTCACTAATCTTAACAAGCACGACAAAGCGTTTTGTCGGTGTAAAACGACAAAGCAACTTGTCAAAATAATTTTCTGAAAAGTCAGATTATGGAAAAAAATTTAAGCCACGAGGTGTCGAAACACGACATTTTTGGATAAAAATTTATTTGGTCAATTTTGTCAAACCAAGTATATAATAATACGTAACACATTGAGCAGAGAAATTTTATTTATATAATGGGATTTATACATACGAGTCTTATTAGGGTTTTGGGTTTTACATTCACCTCCACTAATAAAATTTAGTCCTCGAAATTACGATACATATTAAGTAAAAAGTTGAGGATAATTCTCTCGCATTTTATCTTCAAGCTCCATGTAGCTTCTTGACGTTACGATTTCTCCATATTACTTTTTTTAGATGCTATCACTTTATTACGGAGGACTTGCTCTTTACGATCGACGATCTGCGCGGGTTCTTCTACATAAGAAAGATCTTCTTGATTTGGATAGGTTCATAATTTATAACGTGTTTATAATCGGGTTTGTATGGTCGTAAAAGCGGACACATGAAACACATTATGAATATGGTTTAACTTTCGGTGGTAGTCTTTATTTCATAAGCAACTTCACGATTCTTCTCAAAATTTCAAAAGGTCAATGAACCTCGGACTTAGTTTTCCTTTCTTGCCAAAGCGTATCTTGCCCTTCCAAGGAGATACTTTCAAGAATACATGGCTTCTACGCTAAAATTTTGTTGTTGCGATGTGGATCGGCGTATTTTCTTTGTCGATCTTGAGATGCTTGCAATCGTTGGCGTATGATTACGATAGTTTCGGTGGTTTGTTGAATTATTTGAGGTCCCTAACATTTGTCTTTCCCGACTTCATCCCAACACATAGGCGTTCTACATTTTCTTCCATATAAGGCTTCATAGGGTGGCATACCTATGCTAGCATGATAACTATTGTTGTAGGCGAATTCGACTAAAGGTAACTGATCTTCCCAACTTCCTTTGAAGTTTATGACACATGTTCTCAACATATCCTCTAATGTTTGTATGGTTCTCTCACTCTGTCCATCAGTTTGAGGATGATAGGCTGTACTTAGTCTTAACTGTGTTCCTAAATTTTTTTGAAGACTCTTCCAAAAATTTGAAGTAAAACGTGGATCTCGGTCTGATACTATGGAAATAGGTACTCCATGCCTAGAGATAATTTCATGAATATATAATTTGGCAAGGTGATCCAGGTTATGTGTAATTTTAATAGGTAAAAAGTGAAGCGGATTTAGTTAAGCGATTAACTATTACCCAAATGGCATTATGGCCTTTTTTGTGTAGTTGGAAGCCCACTACAAAGTCCATGGTTATATGTTCCCACTTCCACTCGAGAATTGGTAAGGGTTGAAGTAAACCACTTGGCCGATGTTACGCCTTAACCCTTTGACCGTGAGACATTTACTTACCCATTCGACTATTTCCCTTTTCATATTCGACCACCAAAAGTGTCGACTTAAATCTTTGAACATTTTAATCTTTGCCGGGATGTATGGCAAATTTAGAATTATGTGCTTCGTTCAAAATTTCATCTTTTAAAGCTTGATCTAATGGAACCAGATTCTATTTTCATATCTTATTATTCCATCGCATCTATTCAAAATTTATTATACTTATCATGAGTTATATTAGACTTGTATTTCTTACACTCTTCATCTTTTTTCTGTATCTCTCTAACTTTATCGAGCGAGAGATGAAACTCCTCTCTAAAATATACAATTTTTGGGTAGAGGTAGTTGGACATTCCACCTCGATTTTTAAATGTTCAAAATCTTTTATTAACTTTATCATTGGTGGTTAACACATTCAATTTTTCTGATTCTTTTCTACTTACGCATCGGCTACAACATTTGCTTTCTTTGGGATGATATAAGATTTCTGATCAAAATCCTTTATCGATTCTAACCATCGCCTCTGTCTTAAATTTAATTCTCGTTGTGTAAAAATATATTTCAAACTTTTATGATCTGTATATATTTCACACTTTTCCCCGTATAAGTAATGTCTCCAAATTTTAGAAAGCAAAAAACCACACATGGCTAACTCTAAATCATGAGTAGGATATCTCTTCTCATAATCTTTGAGTTGTCGTGATCATAAGCTATCACTTTCCCATGTTGCATCAACACACACCCTAATCCTCGTGTGATGCGTCACTATATATCTCTGAGGCCTCTGTATCATCTGGTAAGGATAACCTTTGGAGCCATGCTCGATTTCGCTTCTTGACTCTTGGAAGCTTTCCTCACATTTATCTGTCGGGGCGTATTTCATAGTCTTTGAGTTAAATTGGTTAATGGGGTTGCTATTTTTGAAAAATCTTTTATAAATAGTCGGTAATAACCGCTAAGCAAAGAAAACTTACATTACTTACATTGGAGTTGTTGGTTGTTCCCGATTCACAACCGTTTCGATCTTAGTTGGATCTCTGGATATTCCATCTTTGTTAATTACATGACCTAAAATTGAACTCTCTTCAACGAATTCACACTTGGAAAACTTTGCATAAAGTTGTTCCTTTTCGTAATTTCTCAAAAGCGACTCTCAAGTGTTGACATGCTCTTCCGTGTTCTCGAGTATACGAGGATATCATCGATAAACACTACAACAAATTTGTCAAGCATGGTTTAAACACTCGATTCATTAAATCCATAAAATTTGCTTAGGTGCATTTGTTAATCAAAAGACATTCTAAAGAAATTCATAATGTCCATAAGCGTGTCCTAAGCTTATTTGTTTTGGCACATCCTCCTTTCTTACCTTTAATTGATGATAACTTTGTTCTAAGGTCGATTTTTGAAAAATGTTTGGCCCCCTTTAATTGGTCGAACAAATCATGATCCTTGGCAAAGGATATTTATTCTTAATAGTTAGCTTATTTAGCTCCTATAATCTATCAAAGTCTCATAGTTCCATCCTTCTTCTTTACAAACAACCTTTGGTGCTCCCCGGGGTGAAACACTAGGTTGTATGTACTTTTTATCTAAGAGTTCTGTAATTGAATAAGTAACTCTTTCGGTTCTATAGGTGCCATTACATACGGTGCCTTAGAAGCTGAGTGTAGCTCTGAGTCTTGAGATCGATGATAAACTCGATCTCCCTATATACGGAGAGCAAACCCGGGTAAATCATGGAAATACATCGGGAAATTCCTTAACTATAGGTATTTGATCTAGTTTTACTCCTTCACGATGAGTATCGACTATATAGGCCAAATATCCTAAACAACCCTTTTAAGTAATCTTTTTGCACTGAACTATAGTCAAACATCGAGATTGCTTAGGTGAACAACTCTGGTTGAACACTACCTTTGACTTGAAGCGGTCGAAAAGGTTAATCGTTTTTGATGACAATCGATCATCGGCGTTATGATTAACTAACCAATCCATTCCTAGAATTACATCAAATTCTCCCAAGTGAATTGGTATCAAATCTACCTTAAAATTATGTCCTTTTATTACCACACTACGGTTTACGTATATGGTCTTACTTAGGAATTCTTTCATTATTAGCAATTTCTACACAAAATGGTTTGTCTAAATTTTCACAAGGCATATTCAAGTTTGTAGAGAAATTTCTAGACACGAATGAGCAGGTAGCACGAGAATCGAATAACATATGCATTTAAAGTGTTGATAGGGATGATACATCTGTCACGTCTCTGTGAAAACAACATGACATCCCTCAGAGCATATTAAATGTTCTCATGGTAGGTGATTACGAACCCCAAGCTGCGACTCTTGTCGATTGATTATTCTACGGTATTCTAACCCCTTTTCCTCCTTGGTTTATGGGGCGAGTTCTTAGAAAAATGGTCCATTGAACCACAATTAAAACATTTATTTTTCTTTGGAAGAGACCTTTGTGAAAGATAATGTCTGTTGTCCACAATTAAAGCATTTGTTAAGAAGACACTCTCCTCTATGTTTCTTACTACACTTAGGACAAGGTTTAATATTATTATTACTAAAATTGTTATTAGTATTTCCTATCTTTTTCCACGAGTTGTTAGAAAAAGAATTATTCCATTTCGCTTGTTATTAAACCCACACAGGCTGGGTTCTATCTTACTTTTCCTTTCTCACTCTGAGTCTTTTTGTCTGATGAAACTTAGCGAGATTTTCATTCTCACTTTCGATTATAGTGGCCTTCTCTAGTATTTAGAGAAAGTTTTGATTTGAAGCAGCGATAATTTACTCCGAATCGAGGTTTTAAACTTCTTGGTACCTCTGAGTCTTTCTAAGTTCGGTGGTTACTTGATGAGGAGCAAAAACTGGATAGTTCATTAAACTTAGGCGTATCTTTGGGTTCTGATAAGATCTCCTTGTTTTAAGTCCGAAATTTTATTTCCATTCGGTCTTTCGAGGATTGGGAAAAATAGTTTTCAAGAACAACTCTTTAAATCTATCCCGAGGAACAATTTCGATTTCTACTCGACCTTTGGTTGATTCCACCAATAATTAGCTTCACCTTTCAAGAAGAAAGTTGCAAAAGTTGTCTTACGGTTATTACTAACATTGGTTACTAGGAAGAAATTTTCTATCTCAGAAATCCAAATATGTGCATCTGAGGTTCTAATGTACCTTTAAATTGGTGGTCCGACTAATTTAAAGTCTTTAAAGGATATATTTTGGTTTACAGTGCATTTATTACTCCTAACATCATATCTACTAAGCTGTTGAGTAGGATTATCCTCATTATTCATTTCTCTTTTGGGGTCTTACGGTTGGTGGCATGATTACATAAAACAACAACAAAGATTCACATAAGATTCTTAGATAACCAAAACATATTGTTTATTTATAACTCACGGTCTTACAACAACTTTAAACATACTAGTATCTTACGAGTACTGACTTTCATTACAAACTTTGAATGCTTCTTTATTATACTAATATAAAGCATCCGACCACTATATTACTCTCTAGAATTCATTGATATCATCAAAGGAATCTGGATCATGTGACAAACCACAGATCGATCGATGAGATAAGCGGTTTTCTTCTCTCTCTTTGGATATCGAGTTACATCTGCTGCAAATCATTAAAAGTATCTCGAAACCCGGAGATGTTTTAAGAAACCTTGGTTGAATTTCCCTCCTGCTCCCTATAATGCGTAGTGCGGTTGTACTTTCGATCGATGACTATGACTCCTTTCATCCATTAGCATACACTCTCATTAAATCGCCTAAACTTCATCTTATTGTTCTCACATTACATTTATCTGCGAGTAGTGATGCCATTGCCTCATCATGCTCATCTATTCTCATTAATTGTCCGACCCTTTGGATCTTCTTCTTCTTCTTGACATCAAGCGGTTGTTGATCATGAAGCAAATTCTTCTTCTTACGCATCACTAGCTATAAAAGACTCTATTTGCGGTGGATTGATTACTATCACTCTTTCTTCAGCATTGGAGTTGGCCATCTATAAAAGAAAACTCCATAAATACTGGTATAAAGGTTTACACCACATAATAATTTTAATGTTATATTTTATATGTCTTTTTAAAATTTTTACGGACTCGAAGACTATATACTAAGAAAACTCTTCCTTATATCTATAGCCTTAAGACTTTGATACCAAAATTGTAACACCCCATACCTATACTCAAGTGGTATCCGGTATGGTGTTTCTGAAGAATTAACATAATGCATTTAAATCTATACACCCATGGTATCGATTAAAATATTACATTAGATAGAGGGACTATCGGATATAATTCCCATAGATTCAAGATTCACGGTATCCCATAATGAGATGGTAATTCCCAAGAGAATATATTTGTGTTTGGATACCCTCACTTGAATATATGAGCTATATCTGTGACTAGAGTCTATCTATCAAAATTGATATCGATAATAACATGAGCAGTCCATATTACTAATACCCTCACCCGGATGTATATCATGTCATGCGAATATATCTTATCGTATCGATAGTAACCATCTATCTGAAATTGAGTATTAATAACAACATGAGCAGTCCATGCTATTAACACCCTCACTCGGATAAATAGTTCCCGAGGATCTCAACTAGAATAGAAGACATCTTACTTTACATCTATATATGTAAGAAAACACGGTTTTGGAAATAAAAGATGTTATATATATCATAATATTATGATTCGATTACAAAATTCTCATAATGAGTTCTTATTACAAGGTATTCATACAGACGAAGAATATAATCTATATATGTAGGGATGACTTCCTTTATCTACTCCGGATGTTCGAGGATTACCATCTAAAAGCGCAAAGGGAATAATTTGCAAGGGTGAGCTATGACATGCTCAACAAGTTGTATATTTATAACAATATAGGATTTGAAGAATTATAACAATTCAAATTTGATTGATAGTTGTTACCATTTACGGATTTCTAATTCCAACTAGTTACGGAATTTTATCATTTACATCGATCGCAAAGACTTAGAAATTTTATTGAGGATGTGAGATAGGGGATCGGCTATTCAACATCTAGGAGTATCATATCACTACGATTGCTCAAAATACACTTACAATTTCTTTGTCGATATATTCATTGACTAAACTTCGCTCCCTTACGGGATACTCGACTTCGGTATAAGATTGTCTTACCAAAACAATTTGGTTTGACACAACGGTTTATGCTCGATAAACAATATCATATGAATAAACAATTCATTTCTTAGTAAATCTTTGGAACTATATGATAACTTTTCAATAATAGGTAATTGATGTAGGTGTATTATATCAATAGTATATCAAGATAGAATCTTGTTAATGAATAAGCAGGGTTGATAAATTTTGCATAAGTAATAAATTGGGTATAGGAGACTTGCACGGCGTAGATCGATCAAGCTATCTTTATTCGAAGGCTAATAAGTACTATGGCGTTTATAAATATAAATCTAACACGTTAGTATTGATATGATACTCAAATAAAACATCTATTTTATCTAGGGTTAGATTTGACTTTTAATACCTTTGATAAATGAACTAAATTTTATTTATAAAATTTGGTTTATATTTTAAATAATTTAATTATCCTTATAATATATTTTAGAAGGTTTAAAAAGTATTTTAAAATATTTATTTATCCTTTAAATGATTTTTAAATCATTTATCTCTATTTATAAGTAATTTATATTTACTAAAATTTTATAAAAACATTATTTAATATTATTAAATAATTTATAATCATTTATTATGATTTTATTTCAATAATAATATTTTTACATAATTATTTAGTATTTAAAAGTAATTATTCTAATTACTTTATTAATAAGTTAATTATAAATAATATCTAAATAAAATAAAATAATTATTACATTTTTGTAGAAATATCGAAATAATTTATAATAATTTTTAAAGCTTATTTTTTTATATGTATTTATTAATTATTTCTAATTTTTATAATTTATTTTTAAAGAAAATAATTTACGTAAAATCGCTAAAGCTCTCTGGTGACAGAGAAAGTGTCATTTGTAGGTGTTCTTGAGTTTACAGGCGGTAGTTAGTAATGGTCGAGTGACCGGTTTGACCATCAAATAACTTCGTTCTTGGTAATGATTTTTGGTTAGATCAGTATTGGTGTTGTAGTACTCATACAATAGTCAAGCTCAAGCGATAATCGGGCTTTAATCTACATCTAACAAGAAATTATAAAGGTTCAAAATTCTTTGTCGAGGAGTTGTTCTTGGGTTTACAGGTAACTTGAGCGATTGGTAAATGGCCGGTCAGCGGTTTTGTGGCTTGAATAACTTTGATTACATGTATTAGATGTATGTTGTGTTTGTTGTAACATGTAATCTATATGTAGAGGTACATATATATAACATTAACATGAACAAAACTTAAATCTAAGGTCTCTATTTATCTTTGGTCAAAATCTGATTTACCAATTTATTCTTCGTGTTCTTGATTTACGGAAAAACCCGAAACTTGGTAAATCTTCGATCGACTACTTTTGACCGATAATTTCAAATAATCCTATGAGTTATTTGTTCGATTGAAGATCATAGATATGTAGTATGTATATAACGGTACAATATATAACAAAAACTTAAACAATTAACAATCGGAAGAAGGCGATTAAAAAGGTCGGTCGAACTATTTGGTTTAGCATTGTTCTTGAGCTTTACGGGCAACCCGGAAAACCAACTAAAGTGAGCAGTCGACCCACTTTATTTGCTTATATCTTGGAATCTATGGTTCATATGAACCTATTTTCTTTTCTAGATTAAAGACCTACTTACAGGCTACAAATACCAATTAATTAACAGACCAAATCATAAACACACATGAATCGAAAAGCCCTGACATTCGGCTGTCAGACCATTTTTTTCAAAATTTCCAAATTTCATAAAACGCTTAATTAAGGCATCTAGATGTTATGAAAACGTGTTCTACCACTCTAGCATACTTTCTAACATCCTAATACAATATTCTAAACATCTAAACAACAAATCTAACATAAGATCAAAGAGAAATTTATGAACTAGGGTTTGCACCTTAACTTGAGCAATTCTTGATTCTATCTTCTGATCTTGTTGCTGTTAACACCCAGGCTTGACATGGTAGGTTTATAAGTGTATCTAGGCTTTGAAAATTCGTGAGTTTGCTCAGCCCTAAGGTTCTTATTTATAGAATTCTTCAACTTGGCTTTTTGATCATTTTTCCACCTACTTGCCTCTATAAAGATCGATTTGTGACTCTTCTGCTTTGCTTGGGAGTTTGGAAGCATGTCGTGTGATGTTTTGGAACTTGAAATGGTGACTCTCAACCTACTTGTGAGCTAGTTGATCAAATTAGTAGCTTAATTAGGTTTAAATCTTCACTAATCTTGATTAGGGTTTTGTTTCTAATGATTAGGAATGTTAAGTAATGTTAATTAGTACCTAATAGAAGTTTACTAACCATGATTAGGTGTTAACATAAGCTAGTTAGGTTTAGATTAGCTAATTAGGGTTTAATTTATAAACTAGGTTTAGGTTTTTTTGCTAATTAGGGTTAGGGTTTGTTAACCTAGGTTTCTTAACCTAAATTTCTCACTAATCTAACAAGCACGACAAAGCGTTTTTGTCGAATGTGTAAGCACGACAAAAGCAACTTGTCAAAATAATTTTCTAGAAAAGTCAGATTATGGAAAAAAAATTTAAGCCGCGAGGTGTCAAACACGGCGTTTTTTGGATAAAAATTTATTTGGTCGATTTTGTCAAACCAAGTATATAATAACACGTAACACATTGAGCAGAGAAATTTTATTTATATACTTGGGATTTATATCAGTCTTATTAGGGAGTCTTATTAGGGTTTTGGGTTTTAATAGGGCTCGATTATTAGAGCGCGATAACGAGTCAACGCAACCAAGAGAAAGCAACCGGCAGAATGAAAATACCAGTGGTAGCAGTCATCGAAGCGGTGACAACTAACGTGTAGGGAATCAACATGCCAGAAATGGTAACCACTTCGGTGGTAATCATGGCCAAGACAATAAAAGTGGATATTTCAAGAAGAGGAGATTCAACAATGATGGAAAGACGTCAGCACCAGCACCCGTTGTTAAGGAAGAAGAATGACCACCTATCATATGCTTCAAATGCGGAGGGGAGGGACACATCAGTCCAAACTGCACGATGCAGTCCAAAGCGTGTTATAATTATGGAAGAGAAGGTCACCTAGCCCGATTTTGTCGTTCACCGAAGACAAGTCCAGTTGGGATGGAGGCACCAAAGGCCGTCCCAGAAAAGTCAAAACCAGTAGTTCAAGGGAGAGCGTTTGTCATGACCTCCCAGAAAGCAAGGAACCCGAAGGAGGTCATCACGGGTAAGCTTATCATAAACTCTAGCGAAGTATATACCTTATTTGATACCGGTTCTACCCATTCTTTTATTTCTCCTATTTGCGCTAAACGTTTAACTTTGACTCCGGAGAAATTAAACTTTGATTTATCTGTTGAAACTCTGTTGGGAGAAACCTTCATTACATCCACTGTGTATAAGTCTTGTTTGATTCAAATCGGTAACTTCATGTTACCTGTCGATCTTATCTCCTTAAAAATACTTGCATTTGACATGATTCTAGGGATTGATTGGTTAACTACTCATCATGCTAAAATTGATTATTTTCGTAAGGTTGATAGCTTTCATATTCCTAACCAACCTATTATGAGAATTCAAGTAACCAAACCATTAAAATCAATCACTGTCATCTCAAGCCATAAAGCTATTCGTTTATTGAAAAACGGATGTCAAGCTTTCTTAGCTCATGTCACGGATTTAAACAAAAATACGTCAGATTTGAAGGATATTTCTATCGTTAATAAATTTCCGACGTATTCACGAAGAACTTCTTCGCCTACCCCCCGAGGCGTGAAGTTGAATTTTGTATCGACCTTGAACCCGATACAAAACCCATTTCCAAAGCCCCATATCGAATGGATCCTATTGAACTTCAGGAGTTAAAGACCCAATTGTAGGAATTGTTAGACATTGGTTTTATTCGTCCTAGTACGTCTCCTTGGGGTGCTCCTGTTCTATTCATGACGAAGAAAGATGGAATTATGCGACTTTGTATTGATTATCGGGAGTTAAATCATGTCACCATCAAAAATAGGTACCCGTTACCTCGCATTTATGACTTGTTTGACTAGTAGTAAGGAGCACAATTCTTTTCAAAGATCGATCTTCGTTCTGGATATCATCAGCTGAAGGTTAAAACTGAAGATATTCAAAGATCGCCTTGTAACTCGAGACGAGCATTATGAATTCTTAGTCATGTCTTTTGGATTGACTAATGCCCACGCCTTCATGGATATGATGGACCGAGTATTCAAGGAATATTTGGATCATTTTGTGGTCGTCTTTATTGATGACATTTTCATATATTCCAAAAGCTGTGAAGATCATGAGCAACACTTGAGGTTGATACTCCAAAAGCTTCGTGAAAACAAGCTTTATGCTAAGTTGAAGAAATGCGAGTTCGGCTTCGAGGAAGTAGCATTCCTTGGGCATGTAGTATCAAGTCATGGAATATCATTGACCCGTAAAGATTGAAGTTATTCAAAGTCGGGAGCAACCTAAATCGATTGAAAATCGTAGCTTTCTCGGCTTATTTGGTTATTATCGAGATTCGTAGAAGGGGTTTCTCGAATCGCGACTCCATTAACTCAAATTGACTCGGAAAGATACAAAATTTGGTTGGAGCGTGGAATGTGAGAAGAGTTTTCAAGAACTCAAGAGGAGACTCATTTCAAAGATTTTGTTACGATAATACCATCCGCTCGGAGGATTTTTCATCTACAAGTGATGCTTCAGCAAAGGGTTAGGATGTGTTCTCATGCAACATAGGAAAGTCATAGCCTATGCCCTCGGACAACTCAAAGAATATGAGAGGAATTATCCTACTCATGATCTAGAGTTAGCAAAGCAGATTATCTTCGTGACTTAAAATTTGGAGGCATTACGTATGGGGAGAAAGTGGAGATCTATACACATCATAAAAGCCTCAAATATTTCTTCACTCAAAAGGAACTCAACATGTGGCAACGACGTTGGCTCGAACTGTTGAAAGATTATGATCATACTATTCAATACCATCCTAGAAAAGCGAACATAGTAGCTGATACATTGAGTAGAAGATCATATGCGGGTATGAGTGCATTATTGTCAACGCAAAGGCCCATTTTATATGACTTACAAAGGATGGAGATAGAGTTAAAGACTCCATGAACCCATGTGATGATGACGAATATACGAGTAGAACCGACTTTAATCGATAAAGTTAAAGCTGCTCAAGCTACAGACCTGGAGTTGATGCGTATGAGGAAGAAAGTACAAGAAGGTGCTATGTCGAAAGCAAGAATTGGTGAAGAAGGAATACTTCGAGTCAACTCCAGACTTTGTGTTCCTAACAACCCTGATTTAAAGTATAAAATCATGATGGAGGCGTACAACACACCGTTTGCAATCCATCCTGGGAGTACCAAAATGTATCGTGATCTTCGACATACATTTTGGTGGAGCAATATGAAGAGAGAGATAGCGAAGTTTATCTCAAGGTGTTTGACTTGTCAACGAGTCAAGGCAGAGCATCAAGTACCAAAAGGTCCATTGCAACCACTTGAAATTCCAGAATGGAAGTGGGAACACATTACCATGGATTTCGTTACTGGTCTTCCCAAGGTTTCTCAAGGCATAGATGCAATTTGGGTCATTGTTGATAGATTGACCAAGTCTGCTCATTTCCTACCTATACGAGAAACTTATACACTTGAACGTCTTGCTCGTATGTACATAAACGAGATTTTAAGACTGCATGGTATGCCGGTATCCATTATTTCTGATCGAAACCCAAGATTTACTTCAAGATTTTGGGTTAGTTTGCAAAAATCTATGGGCACAGATTTACGATTTAGCTCGACATATCATCCTCAGACGGACGGGCAGTCGGAGAGGACTATTCAAACTCTTGAAGATTTATTAAGACTCTGTGTCCTTAACTTCAAAGGAAGTTGGGACAAGTTCCTACCATTGGTGGAGTTTTCCTACAACAACAGTTATCAAGCAAGTATTGGCATGGCTCCATTTGAGGCGTTATATGGAAGAAAGTTTCGTTCTCCAGTATGCTGGGATGAGGTGGGTGAAGCAACATTGTTGGAACCGGAGTTGGTACGTATGACTACGAAAAAGATTCAAACAATCCGACAATGAAAAAAAACCTCACAAGATCGACAAAAGAGTTATGCTAATCTTCATCGAAAGGACGTGGAATTCAATATTGGAGATCATGTGTTGTTACGTGTTGCTCCATGGAAAGGAGTTACGAGATTTAGAAAGAGAGGAAAGCTCAATCCTCGATTCATTGGCCCATTTTTAATCCTCGATCGAGTAGAAAATGTGGCCTATAGACTCGCCTTACCGCCAAGTATGTCTCGTGTTCATAACGTTTTTCACATATCTATGTTACGTAAATATGTGAAAGACCTGAACAACATTATTGAATTAGAACTGGACGAGATAGCGGAAGATTTAACGCATAAAGAGGTACCTATTAAAATCTTGGATAAAAAGGATCATATTCTACGCTCCAAGGTTATACCTCAAGTCAAAGTTTTGTGGAGAAACCACGATGTTTAGGAAATGACCTGGGAGTTAGAATCTGAAATGAAGTCAAGGTATCCTCACCTCTTCGACATACCAGGTACGCGCCCTTATTTCGAGGATGAAATTTCATAAGAAGGGGAGGTTGTAAGACCCCAACTTTTATGAATAAAGAATAATTTTCTCGAAGTATATTTTTGAATATTATTGTGTGGATTTGATATAATGTTATAGTTGTAGGTAATATTTACAAATTTTGCAAAGTAAGCAAGTGGTTATATAATATTCGATTGGTGGGGAATATTCATTTTAAGCAGAGAATATTCAGACGACCAAGACAATCATTAAGTGGACCCCATTAATGGAAGTATTATCGTAGTTAGAAAACTACGTAATTATCTTTTATAAAAATAATGGCAAAATTGTTACCGTTAAAACTATTGAACTACCCGTAGTAAAAGTAAAAGAATACGATGCTGGCGTGGTTGCATAAGTAGCACACCGGTATTGATTATTGATGCTTACATGAGAAGTCACTCGGTTATACTCAATTATTACTATGAGAATCACGCATCATATCTCTCATATTATTGATTCAATTATTGTCAAAGATCATCTGCAAAATATTTATTATTATTAAATCAATAATTGAGACGACAAAGTTATTCATATTATTATTTGCAATATTGACAATGTCTAGAACTTCTGTCAAGGAGAGGTTTAGTCACCTAATTGCGTGCCAATAAGGAAAAATCCTTATCGGAAAGCCCCCTCTTTCCTGGGAACGACCTGGTTGTTAAATATTATGAGTTATAATATTAATGATGAATAAGTTGTGTTGATTAAAGATGAAATTGATAGTTTCATTGTGTTTGGATTATTAATGTTAGTGGAAATCGACATTTATTTCGATAATAATTGATGTCTGGGGGTTATATTGACCAATCGGATAATTAATCGGATAAATGAGCAGTTAATTGCTATTATTTCACATGCTTATAACTATTTGTTCACATGTGTGTACTATTGATTCACATTCATGTACTATTAGGGGAGGTGGTGCAAAATTGATAATACTTGCATGACTAAATTAAAAATGGAGGTATAGTTGAAGGTACTATACTGTAATTAGTTTTTTCACATGATTATACTATTGAGTCACATGAATGAACTATTAATTCACATTATTTACTATTAGGGGAGGTGGTGCAAGTTTGATAATACTTGTAGGACTAAATTAAAAATGTAGAAAAAGAGGAAGGTATTATACTGTAATATTTCGAGCCCCAAAACGTGTAATTATCGAAACTATATTTTCCTATAAATAGAAGCTCATTCTTCCTTCATTTCTCACAAATTCACAAAAGCTTTAGAGCAATTATTATAGAGAGAAATTATAGAGAGAAAGAAGAAGAGAAGTCTGCTACCTCACTATTCCAGTATCCAGTTTTTCTAAGGTAAGGGATATTATTTCTTTTGTATTCATGGAGAAAACTTCTGTTATTCCATTCTTTATTATTCTGTTGGAATAACCTGTATACGCGGACTACCCTATACTTAGTGAAATTATTCTATTATTCCATTCTTTATCATTTTGTTGAAATATCCTGTCTGTGCTTTATGCATGACCTGGTTCCATTATTTATCATTCTGTTGGAACAACCTGTCTGTGCTTTACGCATGACCTGGTTCCATTATTTATTATTCTGTTGGAATATCCTATCTGTGCGTTTACGCATGACCTGGTTCCATTATTTATTATTCTATTGGAATAACCTGTCTGTGCGGTCTATCGAATGCTTGATTAATTCTTTTGTTATTCCATTCGTTATTATACTTAGTTGGTTAAAGTTTTGGCTCTTATACTCCATGAAATTAGTGGAATATCATTGATATTTTCGCTTCATCCAGTATCTTTTCATGGAAATATTCTTCTGAGCATTCTTGAATTTTACTCCACAAAGAAGTATCATATTGACAATTTGGACATTATTGGTTCCTGGATAAATTAATTCTTGAACTTGTTTTATTGAATTCTTATATCATTGTCATCATCCTCATGTTTATATTATGTTGAAAGTCATATGTGGCATGTAGTGCATAGATGGACTTGGTATGATTATGACCAGGGATTATTCGGTATAATCATGACCGTAATGTTACAAATGATGTGGTAAAAGTCCTCATTGGCCGTAGTGCATTGATGGACAGTTGTTTGCATGATCATGACCATTGATGAATACACGAATATTCTTGGCCCGTAGTGCATGGATAATTTGTGGTCGTGATACTAATGAATATCCTTGGTCAGAGTGCGGGGATGATGTGGTTTATTTATTGTCGAGTCTCAAATGATAAAAGTGATGAAAATCCTTTTAAATCATAGAAGATAGTAGATTTTATTCTCTACTTGACTCTTCTAATGGATTGCTTGTTCACCGCAGATTAAACTTGATGTTTATTATATTATATCGGTTTAACACTATCAAGGCTAATGATAATTTATTTTGCATTATCTTAGTCATAATATTTCTTCTTGGGCTAGTTGAGCTCACCCTTTCTTTCACCTGTTCACTTCAGAAATGAGAACGAATCGGGACTAGTCTGGGAGCGGATTGACATCCGGATGGTTGTTTTAGTAGTCCTCACTATTCTATAAAATAGTGTGACAAGAAATGTAATGAGGACTCCATTGAGTGTGGATATTGTCTAGATGACAATATTCTTATTAAAACTCTTAGATTATGTTTTTTCGTATTCTACACGACTGTTGTATTTTTAAGTTGTATTTGAATTTTGTACCATGTATTTGGCGACTCAAGATGGGTGATGTATACCTATTTTGGGGGCGTCACAGCTCATGTTCTATAACATGTTTATAGTCATGCTTATATGGTCTCAACACCGAGACGTGGAAAATATTATGGATATGCACCAATTCTTGAAGTAAAGCTACCTCGTATGCCACTTCACCCATGCGTCGAAGCACTTCAAAAGGTCTTATAAACCGAAGGCTTAATTTCCCTTTCTTGCCAAAACGAATTTTCCCCTTCTAGGGTGATACTTTCAAGAACACATAACTACCAACATCGAATTCCCGATTTTCTCGGTGTTGATCGGCATATTTCTTATATCTATCCTGTGCAGCTATCAATCTTGCTCAAATGACCTTGATGATTTCGACGGTTTATTGTACCAACTCTGGACCCAATAGTTGACGTTCACCTACCTCATCCCAGCATAAAGGAGTTAGGCATTTCCTGCCGTACAATGCTTCATAAGGCGGCATGCCAATACTCGCTTGATAACTACTATTATAGGAAAATTCAACCAACGATAAATGATCGTCCCAATTTCCCTTGAAATCCATAATACATGCTCTGAGCATGTCCTCTAGTGTCTGGATGGTTCTCTTACTCTGTCCGTCTGTTTGAGGATGGTACGATGTGCCCATTATCAGTTGTGTTCCCAAGCATTCTTGTAATTGTTTCCAGAAATTTGATGTGAAACGTGGATCTCTGTCTGATACAATGGACACAGGTACACCGTGTCTTGAAACGATTTCCTTCACGTAAAGTTTTGCCAATCAATCTAGGTTAAATCTAACCTTGATTGGTAAGAAGTGTGCCGACTTCGTCAATCGATCAACAATCACCCAAACAGAATCATAACCTTGCTGAGTCGTTGGAATACCTACCACAAAATCCATTGTGATATGCTCCCATTTCCATTCCTAAGTATCTCCAATCTGATTTGTAATAATCGCTTGGCCTTTGGTGTTCAAACTTTAACTTTCGACATGTTAAGCATTTCGCCACACACATACCACATCCTTTTTCATATTCTACCACCAAAAATGATGTCTAAGATCCTCGTACATTTTTCGTACTTCCGTGGTGAATCGAATATCTTGAGTTGTGAGCTTCACTCGAATTTCCTCTTTTTAACTCCGCAGATCAAGTGAACCCAAATTCTCCTTGAATCGAAGTAACCCTTCTGAATCGATTTTGAATTTGCTTTCCTCCCCTTCAGATACTTTCTGTTTTATCTTTTCGCAATCTTCATCCTAAAGTTGTGCATTCTTCACTTTATCTACCAATGCTCAACCGTTTCCTATCTGGAACAACTTTTCGTCGGATTCTGCCGAATATTTAATTTCCAATTCCATCTTAGCCATTTCCGACACTAACTTCTCCTGACCTGTCAACATCATTAACTTCTCACGTCCCTTTCTACTTAAAGCATCATCAACAACATTCGCCTTTCCGGGATGATAGAAAATCTCGCAGTCATAGTCCTTGATCAGCTCCAACCATCTTCTTTGCCTCATATTCAAGTCTTTTTGTGTAAAGATATACTTCAGACTTTTATGGTCAGTATATATCTCACACCTCTCTCCATAAAGATAATGTCTCCAAATCTTCAGGGCAAACACCACCGCAGCCAACTTTAAGTCATGAGTTGAATACCCTTTTTTGTAATCTTTTAATTGACGTGATGCATACGCAATAACTCTGCCGTTCTGCATAAGCACACATCCTAGTCCTTTATGCAATGCGTCACTATACACCACAAAATTCCCTGTATCATCAGACAATGACAACACAGGTGTTGAGCTCAACCTCTTCTTTAATTCGTGAAAACTTTCTTCACACTTCTCCGTCCAAACAAACTTAACTGCCTTCCTGGTTAAATTCGTCAACGGGGTCGCGCTCTTGGAAAAATCTTAAATAAAACGCCTATAATAACCTGTCAATCCTAAGAAACTCCTTATCTCTAACGGTGTCTTTGGCTGATCCCAATTTACTACAACTTCAACTTTTGATGGATCTACCGACATTCCGTCTTTATCAATAATGTGACAACCCGAGAATTTGAATATTTATAAAATCTTAAAATATTGAATAAAGGTTAAATAATAAACCTAGACAGAAAATAAGTGAATGGATTTAAGATTTCCGAAAAGGAATTTTGTGAATTTAAAATTTTTCTGGAGATTTATTCAGGATTAAGGGTTTAAGTGTATATGTTTGGTGTATATTAATATTTATGTGATTATGTGCTAATAAAGAATGTTAGTATGTAAAATTATACTAACCTAAGAAATAAATTTTATTATCTCGAGTTATAAATTATTTTAAACCTAATTGAGACATGTCTCATTGGGTTATGAGATTGAATGCATAAAAGCAAACATTTTAAATTCCAACTTTGATGGAATGAAAAACCTAACTAAATAATTAGGGAATAGTAATATTAAAAGTATTGGACCTAATCTACTTCCATGGCCCAAATATTTTTATTGGAAAGCCCAAAGAATTAAATTAAAAGTCCAAAGAGATTGAATATGGTGGCCCAAGAATTGGCCCAAACAATAATTTAAGAAGCCCAAACTTGATCCAAGTATGGAAGGATACAATGGTCATTTGGTAAGTAAAATAAAGCAATAAAATTTAAACCAAACTTGGTGATTAGAAAGCCACTTGGCCGGTAGATGTGTGGAGAGAAAAGGAGAGGAGAAGGTGGATGCATGCCATCAATTTTAAACACCACATGTTCCAAGGATATTTCCAAACCAAGCCATGTGTCAAATGTGTTATGAAGCCACCACACTTAATTATTTTATTAAGTAATTTATGTGATGGTTAAGGAGAGAGAGAGAATTAGTGGAGAAGAGAAAAAGGGTGCATGTCATCATGTTAATCACCACATGTTTCTAAAAGGTATTTACACATTAAGCTGTGTCCAATTAGCATTCAACCAACACTTATAATTAAATGGGTGGAAGAATAAGAGGCCACTTGGCCAAAAAGGAGAGAAAGAGAATGCAGTGGAGGGAAAAGATGCCACAAATGGGTGGATGGTATGGAAGAGAAAGGAGGAGGAATGACATAATTTTAATATATGTACTCTATCTTATTTTCATTTTTTCTTTCATCTCTTTTATTATTCTAACAAAAACTAAAGAGAGAGAGAGTGAGAGACAAGAGAGGAGCAATTCGGCAGCTATGGAGGAGAAAAGGAAGAGGGGATGCAGCCATGAGAGGTAGAGAGGAGAGAGAAGGGTCATCCATAGAATATGAAGATAGAGAGCATGAAAATTAAAGGTATAAATACATTTTGTTATGTAATTTTTGATTATTGTAAATCAAATCTTGAACCTATATTTCTAAACTTAAAAACCATGAATATACTTGTTATTTAGTTTTTCATGTTTAGATATACCCATATTGGGTGTTGTTTTAGTTAGAAATCAAAAGTAAAGAAATGTGATTTTTCTAATTTATGAGCCCTAAAATTTTGTATGTACTTTTGATTTCCACCGTTTTTGATCTACACCTTTTTTTTGTGATCCGTCAAAGAGAGGTGCTAGATATGTAAGTTAACTACTAAAGCCAAGTGGTAGTACTCAAAAATATTGAGTACACAAGTTGTAGTGACTGTTTTACCAAAAATAGTTTCGTTGTTAAAAATGAAAAACGGACTATTTTGGACAGTCAAAGGGTAGGGGCAGTTTAGTCATGTTTCGGACATTTAAAAATTATGGGAAATTTTGGGAGGATACTATGATCAGTTATCTAACATCTCCAAGTGGAATCACTAAAAAAGGAGTTGTAGATTTCCGTATGGAATATTTTTAACAAAGTACGAAAAACTTTTTTTTTTCATTTTTGATACTACCAAGGACTTTCCAGGGGCTGTTTTGGCCACTAAATTGTGCAATAAATTCCGGCCTTTTTGGACATGCAAATATATGGTATAAAGTACCTACTGTCCAAAAATGAGCTCATTCCGACTTAAAATGACCAAGTTATGTCCATTTCAATATTTGGGTTTTTCAGACAAAAATAGCTATAATCGGAGTTCTACAACTCCGATGGCCACGAAATTTAAACTGGAGTGTCACGTTAACACGTATAAGATTGTGTCAAGAGATGGGAATTTCTGGAGTTGAGCATGATAGGGCTAATTTCTTAAGCTACGCACTAAAAATGATTTTTGAAAAATACTAAAGGAAGTTGAAAAATTATGGAAAAATACTTTTTGTGTATGATTTATATGTATATGTGTTTGGACAAAGGATAGACAAATAATAAATTGATTTGGTGTTTTCATGATAAGGATATGAAATCCAGCTTGCTGGATTGAAAAATAGTTTACTGAATTGAAAAAAATGTTGTATCCAGCTTGCTGGATTGCAATCTAGTTGCTGGATTTGAAATCCAATTTGCTGGATTGCAGTTTGGTTTACTAGATTGACCAGCTAGATACTGAATATGGAATCCAGCTTGCTGAATTCCAAATCTGGGTTGCTGGATTGGTATTTGACTTTTATGTTCAAGAAAAACTTTTAATATAAAAGATTAAAGTATTTAAATATGTTAGTAATGATTGAAAAAACATATTACATGATAATTAATTTATTTAATAAATATATTAAATAAATTGTGGAAAAATAGAATTAATATTTTATAAATCATATAAAAATGATTTAAGTGTTATAAAAATATTTGATGTTATAAAATATAACTTTTTGATATATTTTTCATGAAAATATTAATAGCAATTATCGGATAATGAATTTAATTGTTTAAAAATTATATAAATATGATTTTAAAGTATTAAAAATACTTTGATATATTATAAATATATTATAATATTACGTGATAATTTTCATTAATATTTGATAATAAATAAATATTAATGATAAAAGAATTATGTGGTATTTAATTCATTTAAATACGATTTTAATGATTGAAAATTCATGATAAATAGTAATAGTTATATAAAAATTATTACGAGCTTATGAAAATTATTTTGAATGATAATAAAATTATTTAAGTTAATTGTTAAGTGTTTAGGGAAAGTTTGATTGAACTTATACTCGAAATTTTGTCCGACTACACCGTCGGGACGTTAGATTTATGTCGGGTTCAACTCAGACTGCAATAGTTTGACTTGATACCGAGTCCTATGTGTGTTATAGACTGATAGGGTTATGTTTTATATGTTATGTGTTTAGGTTATTCTATATATATTTATATATATAATAGTATTATGTTGTGATGATATTATTCTAATATTGGAGATCTATATTACTAATATTAGGTCTTCGGATAAAGCGTTATAAATTGCGTAGCGGTAATCAACGGTTCAGGCAAGTTTGTTTTACTTAACTCTACTAAAAGTTATTTCATCCAGATATGCTTATGGATAATCATTGTTGATTGTCATTGTAGAATTGTACTTTGTACATATTGCATGTATAAGTCAGGTATGAAAGGCTGATCACCTTCATTACCCTTGGTCCCGGATATATTTGTTCATGTTATATACTTGTTCGATCAAAAGTTTGTTCCTCGCTAGTTCACAACTATATTGTTGAATTATAGCCGATTTTATTATTCCGATTCTTTTAATCATATATATCGTTAAATTATTGAACTTAAACTTCTTTGGGCAATCCTTATGCTCACCCTTGCTATATCATGATAAAACATTACAGATTAAGACGAATGCGTCGTGTGACGCCCCCAAAATAGTTATACATCACCCATTCTCGAGTCGCCAAAATACATGGTACAAAAACAACTACAACTTCATTAATACAATTGTCGTGCAAAAATACGACAACACATAAACTATGAGTTTAAATACAAATATTGTCTTCTAGACAATATCCACACTCAAATAAGTCCTCATTACAATTATTGATACACTATTTTACAAAATAGTGAGGACTACTAAAACAACTGTCTTGAACCATCACTCCACACCCCGACTAGTTCCCGCTATATTCTCGTCTCCTGAGAAGAAAAATGGAACAAAAAGAAAAAAGGTGAGCTCAACTAGCCCAGTAAAGAATATTATGACTAAGATAATGTACAAAAAATTATCCTTAGTCTTCAACAGGGAAAAATCTGATAGAATACAATAGACAACAAATTTTAGATCAACAACTGCAGCGGAAACAACAATTCATTAGAAGAGTTAAGTAGAGAATAAAATCTACTATCATCTATGAATTTAAAAGTCCATCATCGATATTTTATCCCTGTAACATCAATCAATATACATCATAAATCAAATATTCATCTTTGCACTATGTGCCAAAGATATTCATTCACCAAATTGGTCATGTTCATCTAAACACTGCTCATCTTTGCACTACGGCCAAAGATATTCATCATAAAATCATTCATCTTTTACACTACAGCCAAAGATATTGGGTTATATCATCATTTAGGATCGAGGATGATGAAAAATATTTTAAAGAAAACGAATCCAGTGAAACAAAAGAACAAATATTAAGGATTCGTACTTTAAACAATCCAAGTTCAAAAATATTTCAAAAATAACCAGAGTGGAGTAAAATTCAAGAATAATCAAAACATGGATACAATCCAAGATAGGAATCAAAACAGACAATCTTGGACACAGAAAAGAAAATTTAATCTTTCTGTGAATAGTGTCGTATTCGTGAATAGTGCCGTATACGTGAATAGTGTCGTATACGTGAATAGTAACTCCGACACTAAAAGATAGAAATTTCACAAAAAAAATTTCATCATGCTTCGTGAATAGTATTAATGAATAGTAACTCGTGAATAGTAACTCATGAATAGTAACTCGTGAATAGTACCTCGTGAATAGTAACCCCGACATGAAAAAGTTCCAAATTTGATAAAAAGTTTCAACCAATATTTCGGCATAATGATATTGAAGAAATAATATCACTTTTAAGAAAATAACATCCCTTACCTATAAAAAAAGACAAGATTTCCGATCGAATATCGGATATAGTCTTTGAAAGAACTTGCAATCATATAGCAATACTCAAAGTACTAAAATACTCACAAAAATACGCTCGATAATATAGAGAGAGAGAAAGAGAAAGAAGATTTAAATTTTTGGTGTGATTTTCAATTCTAACCTAAGCACCCTATTTATAGGAAATTGCTTAGAACACCAAAGCAGAAAATTTAATAAAATATTATTATATTTATATAAATTTCCTACGTACACCAAGAATCTGAATTCAGCAACTTAACACATGTTTAATGAGGCCCAAAAATGTAAAAAACGTTTTTCTTAAAAAAAATAATTAAAACTTCCAAAAATCAATTATTTCGAAACTTCAATAATTCATAATAAATAGCCCTTTTATCAGAAAATTCGAATCTTAAGACTTTTTTTTATAGGAAATTCAATTCTCTACAACTTTGCAGAAGAAAGTTTTTTCAAATTCCAAACAGAAATTGACCGAAATCCACAAACGGGCGATTTTACATGCTATAATCAAATTTCAGTCAAGAAATGGGGTCCACCGACACACAAAACATGTGTTAATCATTTAATGCAACAAAAATACTCTTCCTCCTCATATACTCATATATCCCACATTCATTGTAAAAATATCACCATTATTATATAATATAATAAAATATTATTTTATCAGAAAAGATAAAATATCAATTTTTAACAATTGTCACTTTAAAAATTTTCTCCATCTATATCCACATAAAATCAATATTTTCCTCATCATATAAATCAATAATTAATTGTTCACAAATAATATTACAGAATCACAAAGATCTTGCAACCGTGCCGTTCCTAGAAAGAAGGGCTTTCAATAAGAATTTCTCTCATCAAGCGCCGCAATTAGGTGACCAAACCTCTCCTTAGATAGAACTTTCTAGACATTGCCAATAATGTTTTCTAATAATATTATTCAGATAATATGAATTATTGCTTCGATAATAGAAAATATTGTGTAGTGACAATTATTGAAACAACAAGAATATAAAATATCAACGCAAAGCAATTATTGAATCAATAAAATAAAATATTGAATAAAGAATTATCGTGAATAATTATTGAGTAGTGCCTTTCACGTAAGAATCAATAATTAGTGCAATAATACTGTGCCATCGCGCAACAACGCCAGACATCGTGTGTTTTAACCACCGGGTATTTCAACAAGATAATTCAGAATAATCGCGGCCAATTATTTATAAACAACTTATACTTGTCGTTTTCTTCATCCAATCGCTTTCGTTATGGGTCCCCACACAAGGTCGCTACCGTCGCATTTAATATTCCCCGACAAAGAAGAATATTCCACGACCAAATGAATATTCCCGACAACAATGAATATTTTATAACCACTTGCTTATTTAAAAATATTTATGCATTTTACCCATAACTAACCACATTAATCCAATTAACCCTTACTATTTCAAAATAATAAATAGAGGAAATTAAATCTTTATTTATAAAAAGTTGGGGTCTTACAACCTCTCCTCCTTATGAAATTTCGTCCTCGAAATTGACGTGCGTAGGACATGCTCCTTCCTATCCAAGATCTTGACTGGTACCTCCTCATACGTTAAATCTTATGCTATCTCGTCTGGTTCTAACTCAATAATGTGGTTCGGGTCATCCACATATTTACGTAACATCGATACGCGAAAAATGTTATGAACACGCGTCATACTTAGCGGTAAAATGTGTCTATAGGCCACACTTCCTACTTGATCGAGAATCTCAAATTGACTAATAAATTAAAGGTTTGAGCTTTCCTCACATCGTCGATTCTCGCTTTTGGAATAACGACTTCTTGCATCTTCCTCTTCATATTTATCAACCTGTGTCTATAGCTTGAAAGCTTTTAAATTTATCGATTAAAGTTGATTCTAATCAGATATTCATTATCTTCACGCATTCTTTTGAATCTTTAACTCTATCTCCATCTTACGTAAGTCATATGAAATGGGTCTTTGTGTTAACAATATCGCACTCGAACGCATACGATCTTTTACTCAACGCGCCGCCTACTACCACGCCCATTTTTTTTTCCAGATGGTATTGAATGGTATGGTCGTAATCTTTCATGTATTTCGAGCCAACGTCGTTGCCGCATGTTGAGTTCTTAGAAGCTCTTCTCACATTCCTCGCTCCATTCGAATTTTGTATCTTTTCGAGTCAGCTGAGTTAATAGAGTATCGATTCGATAAAATCCTTCCACGAATCTCCGATAGTAACCAGCTAAGCCTAGAAAGCTACTTATTTTGATTACTGACTTAGGTTGCTCTCAACTGTGACTCATATCCCAATCTTGGATAGCACGTCACAATGGCACCTATCAGTTTACCACCGCACGAATATGACGTCCCCTACAGAGAGTTTGGTTTCAGTGCATTCCACAAAGGAAGTCACCAGATAGAGGCTAAGGTACCAACTCCTGTAGTTAGGTTTTTAACTCCTGAAGTTCAATAGGAGCCATTCTATATGAGATTTTAGAAATGGGTTTTGTACCGGGTTCAAAGTCGATACAAAATTCAATATCACGCTCTGGGAGTAGGCCAGGAAATTTTTCAGGAAATACGTCAGAAATTTACTAACAACAGAAATATCATTCAAATCTGACGTATTTTTGTTCAAGTCCATAACATGGCTAAGAAAGCTTGACATCCGTTTTTCAATAAACGAATGACTTTACGGCTTGATATAAAAGAGTTTGACTTCAATATTTTGTTGGCTTAAATTCGAATAATAGGTTTCTTAGGAATATGAAAACTAACAACCTTACAAAAGCAATCAATTTTAGCATGATGAGTGGTTGACCAATCAATCCTTAAGGTCACATCAAATGCAAGAATTTTTAAAGAAATAAGGTCAACAGGTAATGTGATGGTGCCAACTGGATCAAACAAGATTTATAAAAATGGATGTAATGAAAGTTTCTCCTAACGGAGTTTCAACAAATAAGTCAAAGTCTAATTTTCTCCAGAGTTAAGTTTAAACGTTGAGTAGAAGCAGAAGAGATAAATGAATGGGTAGAACCGGTATCTAATAAGGTATAACTTCGCAAAAATTTATAATTAACTAACCCGTGCTAACTTCATTCGGGTTACTCGCTTTTTGAGAAGTCACAAAAAACGCTCTTCCAAGAACCGATGACTTTGACTTTGTCCGGACGACCTTTTGAGTCACCATCCTCATTGGACTTGGTTTTTTCTACGTAACAATCTCGAGCTATATGACCATCCTTTCCACAACTAAAACATACCCCGAAGTTTGTGAACAATTTGGACTTATGTGTCCCTCTTCTCCGTGATCTCAGTAAGATCTAACTCAAGGTCTTTCTCCTCCCTAGAATTCTTTGTTGGTGTTAGTGCCGACGTCTTTCCGTCATTGTTGAATCTTTCTTTTGAAATTTCCACTTGACTCACCTTTCCTATTATCTTGACCATGATTACCACCGAACTGGTTACAATTTCTGGCATGATAATTTCCTCCACGATGGTTATCATTGTTCCATTGACCATTGCCACCGGTACGATTATCATCGAATTGTTGGTCATTATTCTTCAGTTGAGCCGACTCATTATCACGCTTCAATAACTGAGCCCTATTTACAACATCTGAATATAAACAAAGTTTGTGAGAAATGAGGTATTAACGTATTTTGGGTTTCAAACCTCGCAGAAACATTCGCGTCATTCTCTCATCATTATCAACCAAATGGGATGCAAATCGAGACAACTCGACAAACTTAGCTTCGTATTGCGACACGTTCATATTGTTTTGCTCCAGCTTGATGAACTCTACCTCCTTCATGTGACGAATACTTTCGGGAAAGTACTTGTCGTTGAACAATTCTTGGAACTTCTCCCAAGACATCTTTAGTATGGTAGCCTGAGTACGCTTTACGGATTCCCACCAATAATCTGCCTCTCCCCGTAACATGAAAGTGGCAAAAGGAACCTTTTGCTCCCCTGAGCATCCCAAGACATCAAATATCTTAGAGATCTGCTTTATCCACGTCTCTACCGTAAGTGGTTCTGGCTTTCCCAAAAACTCTGGCAGTCCTAACTCCTTGAACTGCTTAGCGGTGACCATCCGTGAGTTGCCAGTGTTTCCACCTGCATTTTGAACATTAGTCTTTCTCGTTTGGTTTTGCATGAATTCTAGAAAGTTCATAAACATACCATCGTTTGTCATCTACTCAGTGGTGTTGTTCACAGGAGGAACATTGCCAGCATGTTGCACGTTCTCCTCGTTGGTGAGCAAAGGTGTCTCCACGGTCTCATTTACTCCACTGTTAACATTCTCAGTCGACATTCTTAAATATCGCTTATAAAACAAGGGTTAATTAAACAAATTAACAAATCACATAATACCCCTATATTATGACCGACCAACAAAAAAGCTTAGGTAATACACACTAGCGAAGGATTTACTCGTCTCTCCCCTCCTAGTATACATCACCCATTCTGAGTCGCCAAATACATGGTACAGAAACAACTACAACTTCATTAATACAATTATCGTGCAAAATACGACAATACATAAACTGTGAGTTTAAATACAACAAATTATCCTTAGTCTTCAACAGGGAAAAATCGATAGAATATTAATAGACAACAAATTTTAGATCAACAATCGCAAGTGAAACAACAATTCATTAGAAGAGTTAAGTAGAGAATGAAATCTACTATCATCTATGAATTTAAAAGTTCATCATCGATATTTTATCCCTGTAACATCAATCAATATACATCATAAATCAAATATTCATCATTGCACTACAGGCCAAAGATATTCACCAGTTGGTCATGTTCATCTAAACACCTGTTCATCTTTGCACTACGGGCCAAAGATATTCATCATAAAATCATTCATCTTTGCACTACAGGCTAAAGATATTCAGTTATATCATCATTTAGGACTGAGGATGATGAAAAATATTTTAAAGAAAACGAATCCAGTGAAACAAAAGAACAAATATTAAGGATTCGTACTTTAAACAATCTAAGTTCAAAAATATTTCATAAATAAACAAAGTGGAGTAAAATTCAAGAATAATCAAAACATGGATATAATCCAAGATAGGAATCATAACAGACAATCTTGGACACAAAAAAGAAAATTTAATTTTTCTGTGAATAGTTTCGTATTTGTGAATAGTGCCGTATACGTGAATAGTAACTCCAACACTAAAAGATAGAAATTTCACACACAAAAAAATCATCATGCTTCGTGAATAGTATTCGTGAGTAGTAACTCGTGAATAGTAACCCCGACATGAAAAAGTTCTAAATTTGATAAAAAGTTCCAACCAATATTTCGGCATAATGATATTGAAGAAATAATATCACTTACGAAGAAAATAACATCCCTTACCTCCAAAAAAGACAAGATTTCCATTTGGAATCTTTGGATATAGTCTTTGAAAAGAACTTGCAGATATAGCAATACTCAAAGTACTAAAAATACTCACAAGAATACGCTCGATAATATTGAGAGAGAAAGAGAAAGAAGATTTTAGTTTCTGGTGTGATTTTCAATTCTAACCTAAGCACCCTATTTATAGGAAATTGCTTAGAACATCAAAGCAGAAAATTTAATAAAATATTATTATATTTATATAAATTTCCTACCTACACCAAGAATCTGAATTCAGCAACTTAACACATGTTTAATGAGGCCCAAAAATGTAAAAAATGTTTTTCTTAAAAAAAATAATTAAAATTTCCAAAAATCAATTATTTCGGAACTTTGGAACTTCAATAATTCATAATAAATAGCCCTTTTATCAAAAAATCGAATCTTGCAATTCCTTAAGGAAATTCAATTCTCTACAACTTTGCAGAAGAATGTTTTTCCAAATTCCAAATAGAAATTGACCGAAATCCACAAACGGGCGATTTTACAAGCTATAATCAAATTTCAGTCAAGAAATGGGGTCCACCGACACACAAAACATGTGTTAATCATTTAATGCAACAAAAATACTCTTCCTCCTCATATACTCATATATCCCACATTCATTGTAAAAATATCATCATTATTATATAATATAATAAAATATTATTTTATCAGAAAAGATAAAATATCAATTTTTAACAATTGTCACTTTAAAAATTTTCTCCATCTATATCCACATAAAATCAATATTTTTCTCGTCATATAAATTAATAATTAATTGTTCACAAATAATATTACAGAATCACAATACTGGCAACCAAGCCGTTCCCAGGAAAGAGTGGGCTTTCCAATAAGAATTTCTCCTTACTAGCGCACAATTAGGTGTCCAAACCTCTCCTTAGACAGAACTTTCTAGACATTGCCAATAATGTTTTCTAATAATATTATTCAGATAATATGAATTATTGCTTCGATAATGGAAACTACTGTGTAGTGATAATTATTGAAATAACAGTAATATAAAATATCAACGCAGCAATTATTGTATCAATAAAATAAAAATCGAATAAGATAATTCATCGTAACAATTATTGAGTAGTGCCTTCTTACGTAAGAATCAATAATTGGTGCAATACCGTGTGCTACTGTGTAACAACGCATATTATTGTGTTTTAACCACCGGGTATTCCAACAGTATTAACGGTAACAACTGCGTCGTTATTTATAAACAACTTATACTTGTCGTTTTCTTCATCTAATCGCTTTCCGTTATGGGCCCACACAAGGTTGCGCCGTCGTATGAATATTCCCCGACAGCAAGAATATTCCACGACCCAACGAATATTCCTCGACAACAATGAATATTTTATAACCACTTGCTTATTTAAAAATATTTGCGCATTTTACCCATAACTAACCACATTAATCCAATTAACCCTTACTATTTCAAAATAATAAATAGAGGAAATTAAATCTTTATTTATAAAAAGTTGGGGTCTTACACGTCGGGCTTATTTAGAATTGAAAATCACACCAGAAACAAGTTTTCTTCTCTTTCTCTCTCTATATTATCGAGCGTATTTTGTGAGTATTTAGATACTTTGTGAGTTGTTATTCATCAGTGCAAGTTTCCTTCAGCCTTATACCTGATATTTCAGTCAAAAATACTGTTCTTTTGAGGTAAGGGATGTTATTTTTTTCATAATGATGTTATTCTTTCAATATCATTATACTGAAATATTGGTATTGATTTTATTGTGAAATTTCTACCTTTTGTGTCGGGGTTACTATTCACGTATACGGCACTATTTACCAAAAAAAATAAAATTTTCTCCTTTTTGTCCAAGATGTCTATTATGGTTACTATCTTTGATTGTATCCATATTTTGATCTTTATTTTTGAATTCTGCTACACAATTGGTTATTATGGAGTATTATTGAAATTGGATAAACTGTAATACGAATCCCTAATATTTGTCATTTTGTCTCATTGGATTCATTTTCTTTAAGATATTTTTCATCATCCTCAGTCCTAAATTATGATATTAATGAATATCTTTTGCCTGTAGTGCAAAAATGAATGATTAACTGATGAATATCTTTGGCCCGTAGTAAAAGATGAAGCAGTGTTGAGATGAACATGAATTAACATTGGTGATACAAATGAATATCTTTGGCCTGTAGTGCAAAGATGAATATTTGATTCAAGATGCATATTGATTGATGTTACAGGGATGAAATATTGATGATGAACTTTTAAATCTTAGAAGATAGTAGAATTCATTCTCTACTTGACTCTTCTAATGGATTGCTGTTTCCGCTGTAGTTGTTGATCTAAAACTTGTTTTCTATTATGTTCTATCAGATTTTTCCCTACTGAAGACTAATGATAATTTATTGTATATTATCTTAAGTCATAATATTCTTTACTGGGATAGTTGAGATCACCCTTTTCCTTTTTGTTCCATTTTTTCTTCTCAGGAGGTGAGAACATAGCAGGAACTAGCCGGGGTATGGAGTGATGGTTCAGGATAATTGTTTTAGTAATCCTCACTATTTTGTAAAATAGTGTATCAATAATTGTAATGAGGACTCCTTTTGATTTTGTATACTGTCTATTAGACAATATTTGTATTCAAACTCACAGTATATGTGTTGTCGTATTTTGCACGACAATTGTATTACTGAAGTTGTATTTATTTTTGTACCATGTATTTGGCGACTCAAAATAGGTGATGTATACCTATTTTGGGGGCATCACAATCATCACCACAAATTATAGCAGCTGGAGTTCACACAAATAGAAAATAGGCTACTGTTGGGTACTGTTTTGGTCACTTATTATGGGACAAGGATTTGTTCTAATTTGTAGTGATGAAAAGGTTACTAATACACTTAGGTTTATTTCTTTTTTAGCTTATAATTCCACATTTGATAACTTAATGCTATTACAAAAAAATGAAAAGTTAGGTATTATATATGTACACCTAACATATAATTCATGTACATTAGTTTAGTCCAATTAATATTTAACTTGGGTTGGAACATAAATAGTTGGGTAGTAGCAACCCATTATTTCCACAAAACTTTATTATTCCAATTATATTTACTTATTGAAATAATTAATAATTTTCAACTCATCGATTTAATATTACATAAGGTACATCTTTAATGTTCTCACACATACATATTGTCACATAAACCTCCTTATAACTCATTCAATTTTTTACTATGTAGTTTTATATATTACATAGTCACATTAAAGTGTCACATTACACTTCATTTTTAATTGAATGTAGGTACCATATATAATACTATTAATTATCACATATCTTGCACACAACAATAATTTGAATAAATATAAATCTTATATATTAATTATTTACTCATTAATATTCTATTACTCCCAATAACAATTAATTAACAATATGATATTAATTAATCATTCACTTCTTAAATAATTCATTCTTTAATTTAATTAAACCATCATAATTTTTATTCTCGTGCCACACAAGGCATTTCACAGGTCTCATCATATTTCCCCACATTTTCTCAATTATCATAAATTTAATTTAATCTAATTGAGCTGCTCATCTCATGACACATAAATATTTATATAAAATAAATATTCCTATTCTTATTAATATCATTATAAATTTTTATTCATAAAATTCACGGTTTTTACATATTGTCTCTAATAGGTTCTTCTTGAAGTCACCTAACAAAATTCTCAGTTTTACTAATCAAGTCAAAAATAACTTATCACAAAATAAAATATAGATAGTAAGAATCCTCATAATAGCATGCAATTAACAAAAATTTAAAATCTGAAAAAATTTCTATAATTTTTTTTTGCTCAACAATTTTCAAACAAAAAATTAAAAAATAAGTAACTCGCTAGAAGACTTAGCTTTGATACTAAATGATAGACTCTACGACTTGCATGAGGTGGTCGCCGCCCAGATCGTCTCTAGCACAATTGATAGAGTGGAAGTCTCTCGACATCTCAACCCAACATCTATATTAAGACGAGAACCTTGGTATAATCGATCAAACAATGAAATCAGGGTTGAATGGAACACCAACAACGCCTAAACCCCTTGTTTATATTGAAATAGGAACCTCAGTACAATCAACGATTGATGCGGTAGAAGATGCCACACACAACTATGTATTATTGTATGATAAGTCAAATTGAATCTCAAAGAATAAACTAAGAAATTACTTAGGAATTCTTCAAAGAAACAAAAGTAGAGAATAATCTCACAAGTAAAATAAATCTGAATAATATTGAATAATGCCTTACATCCATAAACTTTAATAGTAATACTTGAAACCCTAGAGATCTTAAAAGGAATCAATAAGTGTATTTGGAAACAAATAAATCTAATAATAAATAAATAAATCAATAATATATCTGATAAGTGTATTTAAGAAACAAATTCTATCAAAACGGGACTGCCTCAAAAAATGCGCCAACCAAATCTAGGCCACTCTACCGGGGCATATATTTTTAGCTTGTAAAGTTCGTCGGGGCGGGGTTAGAGCACTTTGGGGCGAATATTGGCAGAGAGGTCTCCGACGGGACGGAGTTTACTATGCTTAAAAACCCGTCGAACGGATTTACTGAAAATTTAATCCTGAAGTCTGCTCCTGGTTTATATTGGAATGATCTAATATGATGCAAACTTGGATCGTGTTAACAAACTTGGGTATAGTCTCATCCTCCATAGACCAAGTATGCATGTCATTCTCCTTCCACAGTGCTTGCACTAATCCCATAAGCTCTTCCTTGAACCATTTAGCCCATTGTCTCGTCACGGGTCCAACTGGTACTTACACCGGATCCGAACCACAACCTCCATTTGAATCCAAACTAGTCATGTCCTCATCAGTTTGGCTACTTGAGATTCTTCATCATCATTTGATTCTGAGCTGGTATCATCATCTGAGTCGCTCCACGATCTGTCAATTACTATACCTCTTTCTTTCTTATGAGACTTCTTGTAGTCTTTATATTCTTTCTTCTTGTCAGAATTTTGTATGTGCTTTTTGAGATCCTCTCGTAGAGACTTGGTACTGTGACGCCCCCAAATCAGGGTCTCTTCCAACCCGACATATGGTGCTCCACGGTGCTACAGTCCACACAAACATTCAATTGAAATGCCTCAAAAGAACGAATATGTCTTATATATATTCCAAAACAATACTATTATTCCCCAGGTTCTTTATAACCGTTACATTTGTTCTTGTCATAATATCAAATATTATCATTACAAACCTATACTATTACATAGGTAATCTACAAGTTCGCTTTAGCCCTCCCTTTATCCATATAAGAATCCTTTGGTCCATTGGCCTAAGTTTGCATTCATATGGTTCAAGCAAGAGTGAACATAACAAGCTCAGCAAGTACAACAATTTCATTTTAAAAGCATGCTTGAAACATAGGAATCGTATATCTTCAATAACTGGATGATAGTTACGAAGTACTATCAATAACTTAAAATAGCATTTCTTTTCCTTCAAAACATTTTTACAATTACAATATTCAGTAATACATCAATTCTGGTTCAAGACGTGAACGTCTTATAGTTTCTTTGAAAATGACAACCTGGCACGAAGTTCATAAGTCCGACATATCTTACGAGCACTTCTAGGTGATCAGTCTATAGTACTCTATGTTGATCAACACTACATCCACTAAACGTGTGTATGTTTAAGTTGTGGCAACCTCACGTGCCCATCGAATACTCGATGAAAAATACATTTGTTTATTCATATTCAGGCTTACCTTGAATCCGTACCAAATAGTTGGCGTAGGATAGCGTTAGCAATTCTATATTGAAAGACTTGTAAATAATTCAATTAACTTATCAAGATTAGTCTAGCCGAGCTAAAACTGGCATCGACTCTTTCTTTAAAACCATACATGCATCTCATAACTTGAATTATTTGAAAACTTGGCTAACACGAAGGTTAGACAAGTGTTTAAGAAAAACTTTCCTTCGTCATGCTCGCTATAGAATAATTACGCTTCCTTTGAGTCTTTTGAGTCTCTACAACACATAATCACATAACATACCACATTAGGTGAATGAATGAACATACATAGTTCCTAAAGAATCTTACCCTTCTTCTCAATCTAATCCCATATTAGATTTGTTATTATTGGTTCCAGCTTGCCATCGTTCTTTTACATCGTTCTTACCAACTTCGTTCTCTTTTATAACTTAACTAAAATTATTTCATTAACACAACTCGGTTTGAGTTAAACATCCTTCCTCATGGCTTATCAATGTCCTTACGTTATTAATCGACACTTACTTGTCATTGGTTAAGTACACTTAATGCATACTGTTTGCGTTCACATTCAATTGACTTTCTTTGACTCTAAATGATCATACTTAAGGTCTAATTATGACTCAATAATGTTTTATTAAGTCCTTTAGTTCATTGCTAAACAATTTCTATTCATGCTCTACTAGTAACCATTCTTTACTGTCTAGGTTTAAGGTCAAGCGTTATGGCGCGGTGTTGTTTTCTATATCAAGCATCATGCAGCATCCTGTTAGGGCTTGAAGATCGGGACTCGTACATTGCATGAAGTCTTAGTGTTAATCTGTCATACTATGACGTGAGACTCTGTAATGAGGCTCACTTAGGGCATGCAAGATGACTTACTTTGCCTTGATCGATAGCCATGCTATACTGTATTTCAAAGAACGTAAAATTTTTAACAGTTAACTTTTTATGTGAGATTCCCAGCCTCATAACTTCTTCGTTATAAGTCCGAATTGGCTAGTTCAAGAGCCTACGGTTCATAAATTACGTACTCTATGCGGTCATATAAGAATTTTATCTATTCGACTTCGTTTGTTAAAATTCCACCTATTAGTCCATTTTTAACAAAAACGATAAACGTTCTTGAACGTTCAACGTTCGTTTCTTCGTTCTAAGTCGGAATCCAACCATTTTTGAGTCCGCGACTCTATAATGCCAAATACGACTTGTCTCCATTGAAAACCAACGTTTCCAAACTCAATATCAAAATTCGACTTCCATTCCGAGAATTTCACGAATTCGACGATTATCGTCCAATCGTGTGAATTCTGGCAAAACTTCGTTACTTGAGATTTTTAAACCATTTCAATTGGATTCAATCCATCATACTAATATCTTGACATACATATTACAACATCTTATTTTCATGTGAAATCATTACATGTTCTTCATGAACTTATTTACTTATTAAAGTATAATATTCTTGATTTCATTGCTTATGACCTATTAATGAGTTAAGTCCCTTAATCATTATTCTTACCTCTTATTAATCATACTAACTTCTTAATATACATACTTCATTAACTTATAAACATGATACGCTATTACTTATTCTTTGTGAGTTGGTAATTTATGAAAATATCAATTACTTACTATGATTTCATGACTTATCATAATCTTAATCTTTTAACCACCATCATTGCTTCTTATTATCATACCATCTTATTAAGAAATCATACGATAAGTTCATGTAGGTTCCTTATGAATTCATGACTTATTCTTGGTTTGAGTTATTTATTCATTATGTATACGGCTTAATTCCATTGATTAATCATTCCTATCATTTCTTAGCATACAAATCCTACCACTACCCCCTTCTCTAATAATGAAAGAAAAAGAGATTCATGGATTAGGATTACTTACTCTTGAATAACACTTGCTCAATCTTTAATCTCCTTCTTGATCCTTGTAATATTAAAGACTATCTTTCTAACTTTTCTAACTTATTCTCTCTAACCAATAAGCTATAAGTTATTGGTGGAAAAGCTAACAAGGAAAGTCTAACTTTATATGTGCTTATTCTCTCAACCAAGTAAGCTCTCAACTTATAAGTTTATTAGATGAAAAACTAACAACTAGCAAATGAATTGCAAAGTTCCCTATTTATAGAAATCTCAAAGTGAGGGTATAATGGTCATAAGGCCACTCCACCTCCTTAATCACCTCCTTACTATTCATTCTGTCCTAATTAAGTTAACTTGCTCCCCACCTTATTTACTTGGCCATCACAACACTTAAGCATTAAGTTTACTTTGCCATTAAGTTTACTTGTTCATCACACAAAGGTCTTGCTCTCCACTTCACCCATGGTTTGCCCCATGGATCTTATTTAACTCATGGATCATAGCTTGGGCTTTGTTAATTAAATTAAGTTCTACTTTTGGGTTTGTCTTCACTTTACTTTGGGCTTATATTAATAAACACTTAGGCTTAATATTAATAAATATTTGGGCTAAACATTAATCCATCTTGAGCTTGCCCTTAAAGTTTATGGACTTGCATTTCATACACAATCCACAATTCTATTCATAAATGGCTTAAAGCCTTATAACGCATAATTTACGTATTAATCTCGTATTCTAACTCGTATACTTATTCAACATATGCCACATACCATCATTCATACATATTCGTATAATACCTCGTATCATACTCGTATTCATTACTTCGTATAATACTTATGTGACGCCCCCAAAATTAGGTATACATCACCCATCTTAAGTCGCCAGATACATGGTACAGAATTCAAATACAACTTAATAATACAACTATCGTGTACAATATGACAAAACATAAACTGTGAGTTTGAATACAAATATTGTCTACTAGAGGGTATACAAACTCAAAAGGAGTTCTCATTACAATTATTATCACACTATTTCACATAATAGTGAGGACTACTAATGCACCATCTAGGACCATCACTCCGTTCCCCGACTCGTCCCAGCTACGTTCTCATTTCCTGAAGAGAACAGTGAAAGAAAGGGTGAGATCAACTAGCCCAATAAGAAATATTATGACTAAGATAATGCAGAATAAATTATCATTAGCCTTAAACAGTGTTAAACTGATACAATATAACAAACATCAAGTTTAACTGCAGCGGAACAAACAATCCATTAAAAGAGTCAAGTAGAGAATAAAATCTACTATCTTTTATGATTTAAAAGGTTTTTCATCACTTTTATTGTTGGGACTCAGCTTAATAAATAATCCACATCATCAAATCATCCCTGCACTATAGGCCAAGGATATTCTTTAGTATCACGACCACGAATTATCCATGCACTACTACTTAAAGATAATCATGTTTTCATCAAACGGTCCGATCATGCCATAAAACAATTCATCTTGCACTACGACCAAAGAGAATCCATAGCCATAATCATACCAAAACTCGCCCATCAATGCACCTACGGGCCAATGAGGACTTTTTCCACATCATTTGTAACATTACGGTTATGATTATACCGAATAATCCCTGGTCATAATCATACCAAGTCCATCTATGCACTACATGCCACAGATGACTTTCAAAAAATAAACATGAGGATGATGACAATGATATAAGAATTCAATAAAACAAGTTCAAGAATTAATTTATCTAGGAACTGATAACGTCCAAATTGTCAACATGATACTGCTTTGTAGAGTAAAATTCAAGAATGCTCAGAAGAATATTTCCATGAAAAGATACTGGATGAAACGCAAATATCAAGGATATTCCACTAATTTCATGGAGTATAGAAGTCAAAACTTTAACCAACTGAGTATAATAAAGAATGGAATAACACAAGAAATCACCATGCATGCGGTATTTCGCATAGACAGGTTATTCCAACAGAATACTAAATAACGGAACCAGGTCAGGTGAAATTCACACCAACAGGATATTCCAATGTAATAATAAATAATCGGAATTCAGTCCCATGTAAAACGCACATACTGGATATTCAATAGAATAATAAATAAACGAGAACTGGTCCGGCCAGAAATGCATGCAGATGGGATATTCCTACGAGATAAATAAAGAATGGAATAATGTAAGAATTTCACCAAGTATAGGGTATCCAGCGTAGACTGAGTTATTCCAACATAATAATAAAGAATGGAATATGTAAGTTCTCTTCATGAATAAGAAAGAAAGAATACCCCTTATGAGTACAACAAATAATATTCCCTACCTTAAGAAGAAGAGTCTTTGGATATATGAGTAGTGAAGTAGCGAATACTTTTCTTCTTTCTCTCTATAGTTTATCTCTAGAGTTTCAATTGAATTCGTAAGAAATAATGAATGAATGAGCTTTATTTATAGAAGAATGGATCTGATAGTAACTAATTCATGAACGGTCCAGATTGATTTACTTTAATCGGACGGTCCATATTTAAAGCAAAATCTTTTAAATAAAATATAATATATTCTATTTATAATCTAATAAAACGAATAACTTTATAAAAGATTTTACTATGCAAACACTATGCAGCATAATTTATGCAAACACTATGCATAATAAAATATAATATATTCTAATTATTGTCTAATAAAACAAATAACTTTATAAAAGTATTTTGTTTTATATAAAAAGATTTTACTATGCAAAACACTATACAGACACTATGCAACACTATGCATAATAGATTATAATATATTCTATTTATAGAATAACTTTATAAAAGTATTCGCATTTTATATAAAAAGATCTTACTACGCAAAACACTATGGACACTTCTATATAACACTATGCATAATAGAATATAATATATTCTATTTATACAATAAATTTATAAAAGTATTCTATTTTATTACATTAATAATACCAATTAAAACAAAACTGAGTGACTTATCACGTAAGCATCAATAATCAATACCGTGTGCTACTATGCTGACCACGATATTTATTGTATTTTTTAACACCGGGTGTTTCAACAGTTAACGGTAAAACTTCCGCCGTTATTTTCATAAAATATTTTTGTCGTTTTCTCAATCCGGCAATAATTCCGTTGTGGGGTCCACCAATGATTGTGTCATTGCACGAATATGCCCTGATAAAACAAATATTCCCCGACCAATCGAATATAATATGACAACTTGCATACTTTGCAAAATTTATAAATACTACCCACAACTATAACATTATCTCAAATCCACAACATAATATTAAAAAAAAAATCGAGAAAATAAAATCTTTATTCATAAAATTTGGGGTCTCACAACTTACGTATTATACGATCATTGTTTTATTCATTAATCACATTACATTTCTTTCTCGTAAATCATTTTCCTAAAACGTTATGTTTTAAGTCCGCAGGCGAAATATTACGTTTTCCATAACTGAAATATTATTGGATATTCTATCTCACCTCGATATTCTATCATTACGTATTTCTCGGAAATTCAAAAATAATTCCCGAGCAAAAATGCGTGAATAGTGTTTTTCGAAAAATTTCTCGAAAAGATTTTATTTTCGTCTTGGAAATTTAAACACTTTAATTCTATCACGTAGCCAAAATACTACGACGTTCTGATATGTTTAGGTCATATAACGACCTTCAACTAGCTTGCTCCCATAAATAATTAATTAAATTCATTTAATCAAATAAAAATTTAATTCTCAAAAATCCGAATCTTCTCGGGCGTTACATTCTTCCCTCCTTATAAGGATTCTGTCCCCAGAATCTCGCTAATAATTATATAAACAAATGAGGAATAGTTTTCTTCATTTTAATCTTGAGTTCCTACAATGCTTCATCGACATTGTGGTTCTTACATTCACCTTCACCGAAGGTATTATCTTAAATCACATGACTCATCACTTCCTATCAATAATTTGAGTTAGAAGTTAAACACTTACTAACATATTTTGCTATCTTCCTTTTATTAATTCTTCTTTTAAATTTAAAATTATTTGGAACTTAAATTCCTCCTTCAAAACAAGACTATACTTAGTCTTCTATTTATCCTACGTCTTTTTCTTCATCTGCTTGCATTCATCGTTACCTAGTTTTACTTAATTAACTCGTTCCATTATCATGGATTGAATCTACCTTGTGAATAACATTTCTACCCTTTCATTCCGTAATCTAACTTCTAACTCCGTTCTTGCCATCTCCGTTATTAACTCATTCTGAGTCGTTAACATTGATAGTTTTCCTTATTCTTCCTACTTAACGTGTCAGCTTCTATGTTTACCTTCCTTGTATGATATAAGGTATCACAGTCCTCTCTCTACCGCATATTCAACTCCTTCTATGTGGAGATATATTTCAGACTCCTATAGTCCGTGTATATCTCAAACTTCTCCCCGTATAAATACTATCTTCCGATTTTTTATTTTTTATTTTTTTTTTCAAAAACTACAACTGCCAATTCTAGATCATAAGTAGGATAGACCTTCTCATAATCCTTTAACTAGCGTGATGCATACACCATGACTTTGCCATGCTCCAAGAGCACGCAATCTCGTTATCGATGCAAAACATCGATATACACTACAAAATTCCTCGTATTATCTAATAAGGGTAATACAAGTGTCTCACTTAACCTTCCTCTTAAATCCTATGACGCTAATGGTACCTTTAACCATAGCACCTCACAAGAGAACCTATCTGTTTCCCACCGACTTGCTCGACGCCTCTTACGGAAAGTCTAACTTTCGCACATTAGTCAACCCAAACGACATAACCAGAAACTTGTCATAACTATAACGAGTTCTGAACGTCATCTTAGGTACCTCCTCCTTCTTCTTTACTTTCAACCGACTATACCCCGTACGCAAATCTATATTAGAAAAATTCTTTGCCTCTTTTAACTGATCTGATAGATCATCGATCCTGGGCCATGGGTATTTATCCTTAACCGCTAACTTACTCCTATTACGATAGTCGATACGCAACCATAATGACTCATCCTCTTCCTTAACATCCTACTAACTTACGTCCAGGTTAGACGACAAGGTGTCTCGCTGTTTTATTATCATAAATTACTACCTTGGGTTTTCTGAGAAATCCAACGATTCATACTTATATTATAACTATTTATTATAGCTCTATGGTTAATCAACCCATTCATACCGATAATTTTTTTAAATTCTCTCAACATTATCGGTACTCATCTACCTATACTTGCCTACTTCTATTATGCATGAAACCATTTCCACGAATATAATTAACGAAAGTTATTTCCTCCTCATTTACCTTAATGTTTTAAAGGTACTTATAATCCCTTTGATACAGACTCCTAGATGAGTCTTTCCACATGTCTTACACACTTTGATCCTATGATTATGATCCCCTTGTCCCACCCCAGTATTCTCGGAGTTAAAATTCCTTCTTTTCGGCCTACTGCCACTGGCTCTGCCTCGGTTCCTCCCTCTCCATTTCCCTCATTCTTTCCCTCTTTGTGGTATAGAGTCAACAACTCACTACCACCTTCTGCTATAATCACCTTCTCCAGAATGGTCCCATAGGAAACACTCTGTAACACCAAAATCCTACTATAGAGCCAGGGTTTCAAGCCCTACTCCAACCTACGAGCCTTCTTCTCCTTAGTGTCCTCTTAGCGTGGAGCAAACCTTGCCAATTCATTGAATTTGGCCGCGTACTGGGGAACCGTCATGTTCCCTAGTTTAAGTTCTAAGAACTTAATCTCCATCCTCCCTTGCATACTTATAGGGAAATAATTCTCAAAGAAAACCTTCTTAAATTGTTCCCATGTTACCGCCTCTGTTCTAGCCCCACCCTGGTGAGCCTCCCACCAAAAGTTGGCTTCCCATTTCATCATGTAAGTCGCAAAAGAAATCCTTTGTGCCTCAACTACGTTTGTAATAACAAACGCCTTCTCTATTTCTTTTACCCAGGTCTGGGCCTTTATTAGGTCCGTCGTTCCTTTGAACTCCGGCGAACCTACGCTTTTAAACTCTTTAAAGGTAGTCGTTCTGGCTATTCTAGGTCCCGCGGGTCCTCTACCCCCGGTTTAGTTAAATGCAGCCGTTAATAAATTAACGAACTCTTGCATAGGGTTGTTTTAACCCCCTTGATTATCATTACATGATTTCGCTTCATGTCTACATTGTCTTCTCCTTGGCGGCATTTTCTAATAAACTTTCATTATTATCTATTTACTTACTTCGTTATTATTCGTCACATACCAACTCATACCATAACAAAGCATATTAAAAGAAAACTTCTTTATATTCATATGTTGCTTCATAGATTGAAACTATTTACAATTTGTTCTCCATAGCCAAAAGTTATTACATTTTTATTCCGAAATGGTACTTCACAAAAGTTGAGATTTACAAAAGACTACCCTTTTATACAAAAGAGGGTTTTACGCCACTACAGACATATTAATAACTCTAGACTTCTAATAATGCATAACAGCATCCTCGTGTTTCTCATTCGCAATAGCCACTATAGTATCCCGACTAATAGTATGTCGAGTCTGTCCTGACTCATTGGAATAATAAGCAACTTTTAGCTTGAAATCCTTATGAGCACTCTCATGGATGTAAGACATCCGTGCTATCTTCCAGTCCTTCTCCCCCTATTCTTTACGAAGCTCATCTGCCTCCTTCTTAAACTCCCTAGCCTTATTTATCATGAGCACCTTCTCATCATGTTCTGACTCAAAAAATCGCTTCGCAGAGACTCTTCGCTATATAAAGAGCACTAATCTCTTCATTCGATTCTCGCATAACCGCACTTTCGGTTGCACATTCACGTCAGTGTCGCCAGATACAATGCTTCCATCAGATCCGAGGTGATGACTCTAGTGTAGGTACCACCGTAGTAACCCATGTTACCTCTCTTTCTTCCTCCACATCGCTCATCATACTAAGGTATGATGATATATCCATCTCTCCCTCGGAGTAGTCTTCCTCAGAAAAGTACTCCTCTGGCTCCGACTCCTCTACACTCACTATTGGTACCTCCGCCACTGGCATGGGTACAGGCTCTGTGACACCCCCAAAATAGGTATACAACACCCATTCTAAGTCGCCAAATACATGGTACAGAAAGCAAACTACAACTTCAATAATACAATTGTCGTGCAAAATACGACAACACATACTGTTAGTTTAAATACAAATATTGTCTTCTAGACAATATCCACACTCAAATAAGTCCTCATTACAATTATTCAAATACTATTTTACAGAAATAGTGAGGACTACTAAAACATCTTTCTAGAACCATCACTCCGTACCCCGACTAGTTCCTGCTATGTTCTCACCTCCTGAGAAAAAGGGAACAAAAAGGAAAAGGGTGAGCTCAACTAGCCTAGTAAAGAATATTATGACTAAGATAATATACAACAAATTATCGTTAGTCTTCAACAGGAAAAAATCTGATAAAATATAATAGACAACAAGTTTTTGATCAACAACTGCAGCGGAAACTGCAATCCATTAGAAGAGTCAAGTAGAGAATGAGTTCTACTATCTTCTAAGATTTAAAAGTCCATCATCAATTTTATCCCTGTAACAACAATCAATATACATCTTTAATCAATATTCATCTTTGCACTACAGGCCAAAGATATTCATTTGTATCACCAGTTGGTCATGTTCATCTCAACACATGTTCATCTTCGCACTACGAGCCAAAGATATTCATCAGTTAATCATTCATCTTTGCACTACAGGCCAAATATATTCAGTAATATCATCATTTAGGTCTGAGGATGATGAAAAATATTTTACAGAAAATGAATCCAGTGAGACAAAAGGACAAATAGTAAGGATTCGTATAACAGTTTATCCAATATCAATAATACTCCATAATAACCAATTTTGAAACAAAATTCAAGAATAAAGATCAAAACATGGATACAATCAAAGATAGTAACCATAATAGACATCTTGGACAAAAAGAAGAAAATTTCATTTTTCAGTGAATAGTGTCGTATTCATGAATAGTGCCGTATACGTGAATAGTACCGTATACGTGAATAGTAACCCCGACACAAAAAGTTCCAAATTTGATAAAAAGTTCATACTATTATACATGTGATTCCTTTAGCTAGCTTCTTCCGTACTCCCCTTTTCCTTCCTTCTTCTCCTTCCTTCCCCGTGACTCCTCTATCTTGCCTATATAAGGCAGTGCATGCTGCTGATTGAAAATTAAGAATTCTCTCTGAAGAATTTCTCTCTCTTTATCTCTTACTTATTCTCTCTAAATTTAGGCAGCAATTATAAGAGTATATTTATATACTTCGCTAAAGTTTTATAACACGTTATGAGCACGAAGCTCTAACCAACTGAGACGGTAAAATTAAATTCAAGCAATTTATTATTATATTACAGGTTTGGCTATGCCACCAATAATATAATTTTATTCTTAAATTGCCTTTAAATTCTTGCAATTTATTATTATACTACCGGTTTGGCTATACCACCAATAGTATAATGTTATTCTTACAATTGGCCTGGCTTTGCCACCTATTATATTAATTGTCAAGTTATATTTATGTTTTATTGTCCATTTTTAAATTCCGTAATTTACAGTGGTGCCATCTATCCTTGTTGATCTTACAATACTTGGTGGGAACCTTTTTACCGCTTATTAAATTATGAGAAAAACCTGTATATGTGAAATACCGTATACTTGGTGAATAATACTTTGTATTCATTTCTTATTAAATTGTCGGAATATCCTGTCTGTGCGTTTACGCCGGACCTGGTTCCATTATTTATTATTATGTTGGGAATAACTTGTCTATGCGAACTACCGTATGCCAGGTGAAGATCCATTTGCATTATGCTAATAATATAAATATAAGAATATTTATATTTTATCACCACTTGAGGTCGTGACTTAGTTTACTTTTCTATATCATACATGCAATTATTTATTGTATTAATAAATAATAAAATTTTGTTTTAACTCAGAATAGATGGCAAACTTGGCAAAAATAGATTTTTCTATTTTGAAAATCTCTCTCGAGACAACTATTTGGCTTGGGCACTTGATGCGTAATCGCACCTTAGTGCAAATGAGTTAGAAAAGACCATTGAATCAGAAATAAAGAGAACTTTGCACAAAATGCAAAAGTCATAATTTTTCTTCGTCACCATATTGATGAAGGATTAAAGACTGAGTATTTAACAGTCAAAGATCCTTTGTCTTTATGGACACAACTGAAGGAAAGATTTGACCACCAAAAATTGGTTGTTCTCCCTAATGCCAAATTTGAATGGCTTAATTTAAGGCTACAAGATTACAAATCAATTACGGAATATAGTTCCAATGTTTATAGAATAACCTCTACTTTGGCTTTGTGCAGAATTCCAGTTTCTGAATCCCAAATGTTAGAGAAAACGCTCTCAACTTTTCATCCCACCAACATGATTCTGTCACAACAATATAGACAGATTAAGTTCACAAAATTTAGTGAATTGTTGTCTATCCTCCTTGTTGCAGAAAAGAATAATGAATTGTTGAAAAACCATCAAGTATACTGACCAACGGTGCTACCCCATTGCCGGATATTAACAGCACGTCATTCCAGCAGAATAAACGTGACAATAGATGGTCATATAAAAAGAAGCCTTGGGGACGAAAGAATAAACGAGGCTATCGTAACAACAAATTCCAGAACCGCGACAATTCAGGCCACCAGAAGTGGCAAGTGTCTGAGTCGGGTAAAAATAAAGAAAATGCAACACAGAAAAAGAACAAACCAGATGTTTGTTTTAGGTGTGGGATGAATGGGCATTGGTCGCGTACCTGTCGTACGCCGAGGCATCTGGCTAATTTATTCCATGAGTCTCAAAAGAACAAAGTAATGGAGGCAGAAACAAACTTTGTTAATCATCAATTGAATATTGTTGATGATTCACCAATGACCAACAATGTGGAAAAGGTTGATGATATTACTGAACCTTCTGAGAGTATCTTTTGGGATATCGTTTAATTTCTTGTTTTAATTAAACACCTTGCTTGTATAATATTATTAGTTTTCATTCTATATGTGGTATGTGTTTCTCATGAATAAAATTATATTTGAAATGTAACTTTTCTTATTTATGTTTTTATATGTGTCAGACCATTTTTTTTTAATGGATATGGAGGATATATGTTTTCGCGCGACAAAGGCAACAACTCATACAATCCTTCAAAGTGAGAAATATTTTTCACAACTAATCAAAGCTAAGGGAAATATAGAACTATCTCCGCACATCAAATTTAATCGAGGATTTGGAAAAGCTAGTTTCATGCTACCAAATGAGACACAAGTTTTTATCAAAAATGCTCTATATTCTAGTAAATCAAGAAGAAATTTGCTTAGTTTAAAAGATATTCGACTAAATGGTTTTCACATTGAAACAACCAATGAGAATGATAATGAATATCTTCTCATCACTTCTACTATTTCTGAAAAAAAAGAATATCCTAGAAAAACTTCATTCAAATTCTTTTGGATTATATACTATGAAAATTATAGCAATTGAGTCTCATAATGTTATGATTCCAAAAATCATAGATCCCAAATCCTTTATGCTTTGGCATGAAAGACTCGGTCATCCAGGTACTTCTATGATGCGTCGTATTATTGAAAATTCTATTGGTCATCCTCTCAAAGATAAGAAGGTTTTTCCTAGTAGTGAATTTCCTTGTGCTGCGTGTTCTCGAGGAAAATTAATTGTTCGACCATCACCAGTAAAAGTTTATAAAGAAGCCCCAAAATTCCTTGAGAGAATTCAAGGAGACATTTGTGGACCTATTCACCCATTGTCTGGCCCATTTAGATATTTCATGGTTTTAATAGATGCTTCGACTAGATGGTCTCATGTTTGTCTTCTCTCTTCTCGAAATTTTGCCTTCTCAAAACTTCTTGCTCAAATAATCAAGTTACAGGCTCAGTTCTCAGATCATCCAATCAAGTCAATTCGACTTGATAACGCATCTGAATTTTCATCAATGACTTTTAATAATTTTTATATGACTATTGGAATTTCCATTGAGCATTCTGTTCCTCATATTCATACACAAAATGGTTTAGCTGAATCTTTAATAAAAAGACTTCAACTAATTGCACGACCATTAATGTTAAGGGCTAACTTACCTACCTCTGTTTGGGGTCATGCAATTCTTCATGCTGCAGCCATCATTCGAGTAAGACCAACGGCTCTTCATAAATTTTCTCCTCTAAAGTTAGTTCTTGGACAGATACCCAACATATCACACTTTCGAGTTTTTGGAAGTGTAGTATATGTTCCAATTGCACCTCCACAAAGAACTAAGATGGGAGCCCAACGAAGAATAGGTATTTATATTGGTTTGGATTCTCCTTCTATTATCGATATCTTGAACCTTTAGCGGAGATTTTTCTTTGACGTTATATAGATTGTCATTTTGATGAATCTGTATTTCCAACATTAGGAGGAGATAAAGTTTTAAATAAAAAACCCTCTAAAATATCATGGAATGCATCAGATTTAAATTCACTTGATTCTCGTACACGACAATGTGAAATTGAAGTTCAAAGAATTATTCATTTACAAAATATTGCCAATCAAATGCCAGATGCATTTAATGATGTTAAAAAGGTGATAAAGTCACATACACCTGCAGTGAATACTCCATCAAGGATAGAAATACCTATTGAAAAATCAATTCCTGGAGAATTGACGAATAAGGTAATAGAAGAATCTAAACCACGCCAGAAGCGTGGAAGACCGATTGGTGCAAAAGACATTGTACCATGAAAATCAAAAGCAAATAAGGGAATCCCAGAAGGAATACCCGCTCCAGAAGTAGTACATATTCCAAGAGTGGGAATAGCCCCAAAAAAGGTACAAACCGCTCTAGAAGTAGCACTTATTCCAAGAGTGGGAATAGCCCCAGAAGAGGTACAAACCGCTCCAGAAGTAGCACTTATTCCAAGAGTGGGAATAGCCATAGAAGAGGTTCAAAATCTCAGTGAAGGGATAAGAGATGAACACCAATAGATCTCAATAAATTATGAACATGATGAGAAAATATGGGATCGAAGCAAAGTCATGATTGATGACATATTTGCTTTCACTATAGCATCAGATATTACTTTGATTCCTGACACGGATCCTGAACCACAAAACGTGGAAGAATGTCGGAAAAGAAAAGATTGGCCAAAATAGAAAGATGTTATTCAAACTGAGCTACAATCTCTATTGAAAAGAGAAGTATTTGGACCAGTAGTCCAAACACCGTTGGGTGTAATCCCGGTTGGAAACAAATGGGTATTTGTATGAAAGCAAAATGAGAAAAATGAAATTATGAGACACAAAGCCCGACTTTTAGCTCAAGGGTTTTCACAAAAACCTGGTATTGATTATCAGGATACATACTCTCCTAGTAATGGATGGAGTCACTTTTCGCTTTCTGATAGGTATGGCAACCATGGAAGGTTTGGAAACACGTCTGATGGATGTTGTAACAGCATACCTATATGGCTCACTTAATGTTGAGATTTACATGAGAATCCTCAAGGATTGAAAATGGTTGAATCACAAAGGCCCCAATCACATATATTCAATCAAGTTACAACGCCATTGTATGGGTTGAAATTGATTGGTCATATATGGTATAATCGACTTAGTGATTATTTAATAAAAGATGGATATATAAATGATCAAGTATGTCCATGTGTTTTTATTAAGAAATCACAAAGTGGATTTTCCATCATTGTCAGATATATGGATGATTTGAATCTTGTAGGTACTCTCAAGAACTCACAAGCGCTACTTATGTAAAAGATGAATTTGAAATGAAAGATCTTGGAAAGACAAAATTACATTTGGGAATAAAAGTGGAGCATTTAGCATCGGAATTTTTGTTCATCAATCCACATATGCTGAAAAGATTCTCAGTCATTTTCATATGGATAAAGCTCATCCTTTGACTACCCCGATGGTTGTTTGATCTTTAGACGTTGATAAAGATCCATTTCGACCTCTAGAAAGTGGGGAAGAAGTTCTTGGACCTGAAGTTCCATACCTAAGTGCAATAGGTGCTCTTATGTATCTTGCAAACCTGTATAACGATTGACGATATTACTTTTCTTTGTCAACTTGTTAGCAAGATACAGTTCTTCTCTAACAAAGAGACATTGGGATGGGATCAAACATATTTTGAGATATCTCCATGGAAGTATAGATCTTGGGTTATTTTATCCAAGAAATTCAACGTCACAATTGGTTGGATATGCCGATGCAGGATATTTATCAGATCCACATAATGGAAGATCACAAACAGGTTATGTATTTACATATTGTGACACGGCTATATCCTAGAAATTCACAAAGCAAACCATGACAGCTACATCTTCAAATCACTCAGAGATTCTTGCTATACATGAAGCAAGCAGAGAGTGTGTTTGGTTGAGATCAATTATTCAGCATATTCAAAAGTCATGTGGATTACCATCAATCAAAGATATTCCTACAATTCTGTATGAGGATAACGCTGCATGCATTGCTCAACTTAGAGGAGGATACATCAAGGGAGATAGAACAAAGCACATTTCACCTAAATTCTTCTTCACACATGAGCTACAAAAGAAGGGTGATATACATGTGCATCAAATTCGATCATGTGATAATCTAGCCGACTTATTCACAAAGTCGCTACCAAATGCAACATTTGAAAAACTTCGGAAAAGGATCGGAATGTGTCGACTGAAAGAGACTTATGACAACATTTCATCAAAGAGTAATGAATTTCTTTTGGGGGGAAGGTTGTACTCTTTTTCCTTAGTCACGGTTTTTATCCCAATGGGTTTTTCCTGACAAGGTTTTAACGAGACAGTCAATTAAGATATTTATGTAAAAGATATGTACTCTTTTTCCCTTCTTAAGTTTTTCCCACTGGATTTTCTTAACAAGGTTTTTAATGAGACATAATCTTATATAAATTTTAATCGGGGAAGTATTATACATGTGATTCCCTTAGCTAGCTTCTCTCGTACTCCCTTTTCCTTCCTTCCCATGACTCCTCTATCTTGCTTATATAAGGCAAAGGTACGTCTTCTTGATTGAAAATTAAGAATTCTCTCGAAGAATTTCTCTCTCTTTATCTCTTACTTATTCTCTCTAAATTTATGCAGCAATTATAAGAGTATATTTATACACTTCTCTAAAGTCTTATAACACATACCAACATTTCGGTATAATGATATTGAAGAAAATATCATTTTAAGAAGAATATAACACCCTTTACCTCAAAATATCAGTACTTCTGATCGGAATATCGGTATAAGGCTGAAGGAAACTTGCACTGATGAATAGAAACTCACAAAGTATCTAAATACTCACAAAATACACTCAATAATCTAGAGAGAGAAAGAGAGAAAGCTTATGTTTCTGGTGTGATTTTCAATTCTAACTTAGCCCTTTATTTATAGGAAAATGTTAGCAGACTTGACCTGCAACCTGATGGCTTTACCTTCTACTATTCCCACCCACCACATTTGAAATAAAATTCAGCACATTTCTTCACCAACCACAAGTGGGGCCCACTCAATTCTAGAAATTTCCACCAAAATGCTAAATTCGGATACTTCAACAATTTACGAACCAACACCTCTTAAAATTCATAACAAATCATACGCTCATTCATTTTAGCGGTTCAAAATTTGCGGACATATACTCAACTTATATATGTATAACATATCCACAAATTACAACAATCCAACTATCGGATTAAAATTATAACTCATTTAATATATCTCAAAACACTTTGGTTTAATTTTTAATACCTTCATTCGGACAAAAATAATCGATAAAACACCTCAACATTAACTCTTTCATTTTTAACCACAATAAATATATCCAACATTTATATCCACATAAAATAAATATTTCCTTATCATATAAATCAATAATTAATTATTCACAAATAATATTACAGTAATCACATTTATGACAACCAGCCGTTCCAGAAAGAGGGGCTTTCAATAAGAATTTCTCTCCATCTTGGCGGCGCAATTAGGTGACTAAACCTCTCCTCGATGTAACTTTCTAGACATTGCCAATAATGTTATCTAATAATATTATTCAAATAATATGAATTATTGATCCGATAATGGGAAATATCGGCGTTGACAATTATTGAAACAACAATAATATAAAATATCAACGCAGCAATTATTGAATCAATAAAATAAAATATTGAACAGTAACTACTGTAACAATTATTGAGTAGTGCCAATAATTAATCAATATTGTGCATCCACGCCTATTACTATATTTTAACCACCGGGTATTCCAACAGTATTAACGGTAACAACTACGTCGTTATTTATAAAAACTCAAACTTGTCGTTTTCTTCATCCGACAATTATTCTGTTATAGGGCCCACAAATGACTGCGTCGTCGTATGAATATTCCCCGACAACAAGAATATTCCACGACCAAATGAATATTCCCCAACAACAATGATTATTTTATAACCACTTGCATATTTTGCAAAATTTGCACATTTCACCCATAACTAGAGAATTATATCAAATTAATACCTTATTATTCACAATAATAGTTAGAGGAAATTCGATTTTATTTATAATAAGTTGGGGTCTTACAATCTCCCCTCCTTATGAAATTTCGTCCTCGAAATTGACATACGTACCTGGTGTTTTGAAAAGGTGAGGATACCTCGCTTTCATTTCTGATTCCAACTCCCAGGTCATTTCTTCAATAGCATGGTTTCTCCATAAAACCTTAACTTGTGGTATAACCTGTTAGGTTTGTAATATTCATGAATGCAATCAAATTGCATAAAATAAGCGGAAACGTGTAAAAATCAGAGTTTAAAATTTTACAAACCATATACCCGGATCATCCTTTATGCACAATTATTAATTAAACGAAAAGATATGAAGAACAAGAATCATACCCTTGAAGATTCAAGCTTCCTCGTACAAGTTCACCTCCAATCCTTTTCGCGTTCAACTTGAATCCACCGGGTTTGGTTCCTTCCTTTGATCAACGTTAGCCACCCAAGTGTTTGGCCTCTAGAGGTGATCCACCAAGAAGGAATAAAGATTCAAGAAGATGAGTGTTTGGCAAAATCCTAGTTTTTCTATCTCTATAGAAAAAAAAACGTACTCTCTAACTATTGGAATTGCGTATGTTGTGAAAAAGTCAACAACAACTCTACACCCATAATAAAACTCATCTTATTTATAGATGTAGGCAACCTTCTTTAACAATTAAGGAATTGGGCTTTATTTTAATTAATTAAACTCCTTTAATTAATTAGGCTACTAATCTTATTAGGAATAATTAATTAAACTTTTAATTAATTAGCCTCCTAATCTTATTAGGAATAAATGAGAGTACTTTTATTAATTAATTCCAAAACTCCTTTAGGAATTAAATAAATAATATAATAATAATATAATAATAATAATAATAATAATAATAAGACTCCTCTTATTAATTTATATTTAATATTTCTAAAATATTAAATAATAAATATTAAGCTATTTAATTTATTCTATCACCATAGATTAAATTAAATATACTTAACTTATTATAACGATTATGTCATTAACTTCTTAAATAATTATTCTTCCTTTTATGGTGTGACCCTTTAGGTTCTCCATATTAAACCGGTTGTGAATAAATCAATTAGAACAATTCTAATCTTATTTAAATAAATAAATTAAACGATTAATTTATTTAAATAAATAATATTTATTCTACAATAGGGATAAGCCTCCCTAGCGATCAACGACTTTCCAGATAATATAGATTTCAACATTATTCATAAAAGAACCTTTGAGTAAATAGTTACCGTACAATTCAATCCTTCCACCATACAATGTCCCAATTAAATATAAGACATGGGATTACTGCCAAGTCTTATTTTATTTAAATATATGTATTTCGATCCTTAAATGCACAACACCAAATAATACAAATTAGAAACTCCTTTCTAATTTTATTCTGCCTTGGCCAAGGACTACTGTAGGGTTGTCATTTATCGAATCACATAAGACATTTCTCTTCTTTTACTAGAAGTGGTAGATTCTTTATTGATCATACATTATCTCCATGAACAACTTATTATACCCAAGCATATCCTTTGATATACCCTAAGGGTCTTAAGGAATAAGTCAAAGTATAATTCATCATACACAAGATACTATGATGATCTCAAGTCCAAGGATCACTTGTACTACTATCACTACAGGAATTCCTATTGACAGGCAAGTAAAACTCCATTAGGTATTCCTTAGCGAGCCACATTCAAATGAACTTATTCTCTAATAAGCACCTACATACTTGCTTTAGTGTCTCCACACAAATGATCATGAGATCAATCATCCTCATCCAATGAGCAAGCAACGATGTACCAATCTATCCGGATTCACTAATCCCTGCATTTAGTAATCCAACGATTGGGAACTATTTTAGTTTTAAGCTTTCTAAGAATTTAGATCTCATTCGAATGATCGTCATCATTATTCTAAAAGCATTGCTTAAAACTATGGGTTTATCACATATTATAAAACAGCATCATGTAGATAATTAAAAGCCTTTAATAAATTAATACTTTTTATTAATAAATGAATAAGATTGTTACAAAGTATATGCTTTATCATCGAACATGATTGGCTTGTGTGCATACTACTTTCATAACCTTGGTGCGTAGGACATGCTCTTTCCTATCCAAGATCTTAACAAGTACTTCTTCGTACGTTAAATCTTGGCTATCTCAAATGCAGTTCTAACGATAATAATATGGTTCGGGTCTTTCACATATTTACGAAGCATGGATATGTGAAAAACATTATGAACACGAAACATACTTGGAGGTAATGCGAGTCTATAGGCCACATTTCCTATTCGGTCAAGAATCTCAAATGGACCAACAAATCGTGGATTGAGCTTTTCTCTCTTTCCAAATCTTGTAACTCCCTTCCATGGAGCAACACGTAATAATACATGATCTCCAATATTAAACTCCACGTCCTTTCTATGAAGATCAGTATAACTCTTTTGTCGATCTTGTGAGGTTTGAATATGCTGTCGAATCATTTGGATCTTTTCTGTAGTCATGCGTACTAATTTTGGTCCCAAAAACGTTGCTTCTCCCACCTCGCCCCAAAGATCTTTGGAGAATGACACTTTCGTCCATACAACGCCTCAAATGGAGCCATGCCTATACTTGCTTGATAACTGTTGTTGTAGGAGAATTCCACCAGTGGCAAGTACTTATCCCAACTTCCTTTAAAATCTAGGACACAAAGTCTTAATAGATCTTCAAGGGTTTGAATAGTCCTCTCTCGATTGTCCGGTCTGCTTTGAGGATGGTATGTCGAATCAATCAGAATCTGTGCCCATAGCTTTCTGTAAGCTAACCCAAAATCGTGAAGTGAATCTTGGGTCACGATCCAAAACTATGGATACTGGCATGCCATACAATCTCACAATCTCATTCACGTACATACTAGCAAGACATTTAAGGGAATAAATCTCACGTATCGGCAAGAAATGGGTAGACTTGGTTAATCTATCAACAATAACCCAAATAGCATCTATGCCTTGAGAAACTTTGGGAAGACACCAGAATCTAAATCCATAGTAATGTGTTCCCACTTCCATTTCGGAATCTCAAGTGGTTGTAATGGACCCTTTGGCACTTGATGCTCCGCCTTTACACGTTGACAAGTTAAACACCTCGAGATAAACTCCGCGATCTCTCTCTTCATATTGTTCCACCAAAATGTATGTTGAATATCATGATACATTTTGGTACTCCCAGGATGGATTGCAAACGGTGTATTGTGTGCCTCCATCATGATTCTATGCTTCAAGTCAGAATCGTTAGGAACACAAAGTCTGGAGTTGAATCGAAGTATTCCTTCTTCATCGATTCTTGCTTCTGGAATAGCACCTTCTTGCACTTTCTTCTTCATACGCATCAGCTCCATGTCCGTAGCTTGAGCAGCTTTAACTTTATCGATTAAAGTCGGTTCTACTCGTATATTCACCATCATCATGTGGGTCCCTGGAGTCTTTAATTCTACCTCCATCCTTTGCAAGTCATACAGAATGGGCCTTTGCATTGACAATATCGCACTCGTACTCGCATATGATCTTCTACTCAATGTGTCAGCTTCTACGTTCCCTTTTCCACGATGATATTGAATAGTGTGATCATAATCTTTCAATAGTTCAAGCCAACGTCATTGCCGCATGTTAAGTTCTTTTTGGGTGAAGAAATATTTGAGGCTTTTATGGTCCGTATAAATCTCCACTTTCTCCCCATAGAAGTAGTGTCTCCAAATTTTCAACGCGAATACGACTGCTGCCAACTCTAGATCATGAGTAGGATAATTCCTCTCATATTCTTTGAGTTGTCGTGAGGCATAGGCTATGACTTTCCCATGTTGCATGAGAACGCATCCTAACCCTTTGCCTGAAGCATCGCTGTATATAACAAATCCATCCATACCAGATGGTATTGCCAGAACAGGTGCCTAAATGAGTCTCCTCTTGAGCTCTTGGAAACTCTTCTCGCATTCCTCGCTCCATACGAATTTTGTATCTTTCCGAGTCAGCTGAGTTAATGGAGTAGCGATTCGAGAAAATCCTTCCACGAATCTCCGATAATAACCAGCTAAGCCCAGAAAGCTACGCACTTCGGTCACCGACTTTGGTTGCTCCCAACTTTGTACTGCTTCAATCTTTGTCGGGTCAACAGATACTCCATGTTTTGACACCACGTGCCCAAGGAATGCTACTTCCTCAAGCCAGAACTCACATTTCTTTATCTCAGCATAAAGCTTGTTTTCACGAAGCCTTTCAAGTATCAGCTTCAAATGGTGCTCATGATCTTCACGGCTTTTGGAATAGATGAGGATGTCATCAATAAAGACAACAACAAACTGATCCAAATATTCCTTGAATACACGGTTCATCATATCCATGAAAGCAGTAGGAGCATTAGTCAATCCAAAAGACATGACTAAGAATTCATAATGCTCGTCATCGAGTTCAAGGCGCTTTGGAATATCCTCGCTTTTAATCTTGGTGATGATATCCGTAAGCTAAGATCGATCTTTGAAAAGAATTGTGCTCCTTGAATCGGGTCAAACAGGTCATCAATGCGAGGTAGCGGATACCTATTCTTAATGGTGACATGGTTTAATTCTCAGTAGTCAATACAAAGTCGTATACTCCCGTCTTTCTTCTTTACGAATAAAACAGGAGCACCCCAAGGAGATGTACTAGGACGAATGAAACCTTTGTCTAACAATTCTTGTAGTTGGACTTTTAACTCCTGAAGTTCAATAGGAGCCATTTGATATGGGGTTTTAGAAATGAGTTTTGTACCCGGCTCAAGGTCAATAAAGAATTCAGCATCACGTTTTGGGGGTAGACCGGGAAGTTCTTCAGGAAATACATCAGGAAATTCTCTAACAACAGAAATATTATTCAAATCTGAATTGTCTTTGTTCAAATCCATAACATGGGCTAAGAAAGCTTGACATCCGTTTTTCAATAAACGAATAGTTTTATGGCTTGATATGATAGTGACTGATTTTAGTGGTTTAGTTGTTTGAATTCGTATGACAGGTTGGTTAGGAATATGAAAACTAACAACCTTACGAAAACAATCAATTTTGGTATGATGAGTGGTTAACCAATCAATTCCTAAAATCACATCAAAAGCAAGTATCTTTAAAGAGATAAGATCAACAGGTAATGTGATAGTGGCAACTTGGATCATGCAAGATTTATAAATTGTGGATGTAACGAAAGTTTCACCCAACGGAGTCTCCACTGATAAATCAAAGTCTAATTTCTCCGGAGTCAAGTTTAAACGTTGAGCACAAGTAGGAGAGATAAAAGAATGGGTAGAACCGATATCTAGTAAGGTATAAACTTCGCAAGAGTTCAAGATTATCTTACCCGTAATCACCTCATTCGGGTTCCTCACATTTTGGCCAGTCACGACAAACGCTCTTCCAGGAACCGCTGATTTTGACTTATCCGGGACAGCCCGTGGAGTCACCATCCCTGTTGAACTTGGTTTTGCTACAGAACAATCCCGAGCTATGTGGCCTTCCTTTCTACAGTTGTAACATACCTTGGATTTTTTGTGGGACAAGCCAATGATATGTCCCTCTTTCCGCATTTGTAACATCTAACCGGCAAATCGTTCTCCTCCCCTAGAATTTGTTGTTGGTCTTTGGTCTCTGCTACATTGATGTCTTCCGTCATTGTTAAATCCCTCATTCTAAAATTTCCACATTGATTCACCTATTATCATGGCCACGATGACCACCCGAGTGGTTACCGCTTTGTTCAGATTTTTCCTCCTCGTTGGTTATCATCGCTCGATGATATTGGCACACCCCAGATGACCACGGTTATAGTCCCACGGTTGCACATACTCATTATCTCACTCTAATAATTGAGCCATGTTTACAACATCTGAATATAAAGAAAATTTATGAGATATAAGATATTGCCGAATCTCGGGCTTTAGACCTCTCAGAAACATCCTTGTAATTCGTTCCTCATTTTCGACCAAATAAGGTGCAAACCTGGATAACTCTGCAAACTTCGCCTCGTACTGGGACACCGTTATGTTGTTTTGTTCTAGTCTGATAAACTCCACCTCCTTCATATGACGAATACTTTCAGGAAAGTACTTGTCATTGAATAGTTTCAAATGTTTCCCAAGACATGCTTTGAAGTACCGGGTCAAGTACGCTCCTGAGACTCCCACCAAAGATTACGCCTCACCATGAACATAAAGGTGGCGAATGGAACCTTCGTTCCTCGTGCATCCCAAGACATCAAATATCTCTTGTAATTTGCTTGACCCACGTTTCCGCCATGATCGGATCCGCTTTCCCTTAAATTTCGTGGTCCCAATTCTTTGAACGCTTGGTCATTCGTGACAAGTCGCGCATTGCTAGCATTTTCACACCAGATTCTCGTGCACGAAGTTTCCCTCGTGCGGTTTTGCATAAAATGCAAAAACTTCGAACATCCCATCATTCATCATTTGTTCTAGGTAGTGTTGTTTATAAGAGGATTATTGCCTTCTGTTGAGCGTTCTCACGGTTTTTGTAACTCAAAGGTTGTTCCACGGTCTCATACACTCCATTGTTAACGCTCTCGTGACCATTCTTAAATCATCGCCATAAAACAAGGGTTAATTAAACCAATTAACATATCACATAATATCCCTATATTATGACTGACCAACAAATAAGCTTAGATAGTACACACTAGCGAAGGATTTACTCATCTCTCCTCTCCTAGTTCTATTCCCCGATCTCTGTCAGTGACTATATCCCTAAACTCTGATACCAACTGTGACGCCCCCAAAATAGGTATACAACACCCATTCTGAGTCGCCAAATACATGGTACAGAAAGCAAACTACAACTTCAATAATACAATTGTCGTGCAAAATACGACAACACATACTGTGAGTTTAAATACAAATATTGTCTTCTAGACAATATCCACACTCAAATAAGTCCTCATTACAATTATTCAAACACTATTTAATAGAAATAGTGAGGACTGCTAAAACATCTTTCTAGAACCATCACTCCGTACCCCGACAAGTTCCTTCTATGTTCTCACCTCCTGAGAAAAATGGAACAAAAAGGAAAAGGGTGAGCTAAACTAGCCCAGTAAAGAATATTATGACTAAGATAATATACAACAAATTATCGTTAGTCTTCAACAGGGAAAAATTTGATAAAATATAATAGACAACAAGTTTTAGATCAACAATCTGCGGTGAAAAAAAGAATCCATTAGAAGAGTCAAGTAGAGAATGAGTTCTACTATCTTCTAAGATTTAAAAGTCCATCATCAATTTTATCCTCGTAATAACAATCAATATACATCTTTAATCAATATTCATCTTTGCACTACTGGGCCAAAGATATTCATTTGTATCACCCGGTTGGTCATGTTCATCTCAACACCTGTTCATCTTCGCACTACAGGCCAAAGATATTCATCAGTTAATCATTCATCTTTGCACTACAAGCCAAAGATATTCAATAATATCATCATTTAGGATTGAGGATGATAAAAAATATTTTAAAGAAAACTAATCCAGTGAGACAGAAGGATAAATAGTAAGGATTCGTATAACAGTTTATCCAAGATCAATAATACTCCATAATAACCAATTTTGAAGCAAAATTCAAGAATAAAGATCAAAACATGGATACAATCAAAGATAGTAACCATAATAGACATCTTGGACAAAAAGAAGAAAATTTCATTTTTCAAAATTGAATGAATAGTCAAGTATTTGTGAATAAGGTCGTATACGTGAATAAGTCGTGATATCGTGAATAAGTAACCCGACATAAAAAGTTCCAAATTTGATAAAAAGTTCATACCAACATTTCGATATAATGATATTGAAGAAAATATCATTTTAAGAAAAATATAACACCCCTTACCTCAAAATAGCAGTACTTCTAATCGGAATATCGGTATAAAACTGAAGGAAACTTGCACTGATGAATAGAAACTCACAAAGTATCTAAATACTCACAAAATACACTCAATAATCTAGAGAGAGAAAGCGAGAAAGCTTATGTTTCTGGTGTGATTTTCAATTCTAACTTATCCCTCTATTTATAGGAAAATGTTAGCAGACTTGACTTGCAACCTGATGGCTTTACCTGCTACTATTCCCACCCACCACATTTGAAATAAAATTCAGCACATTTCTTCACCAACCACAAGTGGGGCCCACTCAACTCTAGAATTTTCCACCAAAATGCTAAATTCGGATACTTCAACAATTTCTGAACCAGTCAACTCTTAAAATTCATAACAAATCATACGTTCATTTTTAACGGTTCAAAATTTGTGGACATATACTTAACTTATATATGTATAACATATCCAAAAATTACAACGATCCAACGGTCGGATTAAAAATTATAACTCGCGTAATATATCTCAAAAACACTGGTTTAATTTTTTAATACCTTCATTCCGACAAAAATACTGATAAAACACCTCAACATTAACTCTTTCATTTTTAACCACAATAAATATATCCAACATTTATATCCACATAAAATAAATATTTCCTTATCATATGAATCAATAATTAATTAGTCACAAATAATATTACGTAATCACATTTATAACAACCAGTAGCTCCTCAGAAAGAGGGGCTTTCAATAAGAATTTCTCCTCATTGGCGCCATGCAATTAGGTGACCAAACCTCTCCTCGATGTAACTTTCTAGACATTGCCAATAATGTTATCTAATAATATTATTCAAATAATATAAATTATTGATCCGATAATGGGAAATATCGTGCGTTGACTATTATTGAAACAACAATAATATAAAATATCAACGCAAAGAATTATTGAATCAATAAAATAAAATATTGAAGCAAGAATTCATCTTTGTAATAATTATTGAGTAGTGTCTTCTTATGTAAGGATCAATAATTCATCAATCACATGCATCCACGTGTATTACATCGTATTTTAACCATCGGGTATTCCAACAAGTGTTAATTCAGAATAACTACGCCAAGTTATTTATAAAAACTCAAACTTGTCGTTTTCTTCATCCGACAATTATTCTATTATGGGGCCCACAAATGACTGCGTCGTCGTATGAATATTCCCCGACAACAAGAATATTCCATGACCAAATGAATATTCCCCAACAACAATGATTATTTTATAACCACTTGTATATTTTTGCAAAATTTGCACATTTCACCCATAACCAAAGAATTATATCAAATTAATACCTTATTATCACAATAATAGTTAGAGAAAATTCGATTTTATTTATAAGAAGTTGGGGTCTTACAGGCTCTACTCGGTTCACAAGCTCTTCGCTCACCGCATGTATATCTCTATACATCAAGCTATCGATCGACATCCTACAATAACACATAAAATGTTGATTAGTACATAACACACAATAGTATAAGCACAAATCACATTTAATTTATTTAGGGTTACTTTCCATCTTTTAAATCTTTCGGTACTGAGTTTCCTCAATACCTTATTAACTCATTCAACTTAAGTAAAGCTCGAGTTTACTTCTTTGAACTTCTCTTTCTTAACGAGGTTATTAGCCTAAGGTTCTTCCCCCCTTAAGTTTTATAACCTAATGCTTTGATACCAACCTGTGACGCCCCCAAATCCGAGTCTCTTCCAACCCGACATATGGTGTTCCACGGTGCTACAGTCCACACAAACATTCAATTGAAATGCCTCAAAAGAACGAATATGTCTTATATATATTCCAAAACAATACTATTATTCCCCAGGTTCTTTATAACCGTTACATTTGTTCTTGTCATAATATCAAATATTATCATTACAAACCTATACTATTACATAGGTAATCTACAAGTTCGCTTTAGCCCTCCCTTTATCCTTGTCGAATCCTTTGGTTCATTCGGTCTAAGCTGCATTCATATGGTTCAAGCAAGAGTGAGTATAACAAGCTCAGCAAGTACAACAATTTCATTTTAAAAGCATGCTTGAAACATAGGAATCGTATATCTTCAATAACTAGATGATAGTTACGAAGTACTATCAATAACTTAAAATAGCATTTCTTTTCATTCAAAACATTTTTATAATTACAATATTTAGTAATACATCAATTCTGGTTCAAGACGTGAACGTCTTATAGTTTCTTTGAAAAGGACAACCCGACACGAAGTCCGTAAGTCCGACATATCTTACGAGCACTTCTAGGTGATCAGCCTATAGTACTCTTTGTTGATCAACACTACATCCATTAAATGTGTGTACGTTTAAGTTGTGGCAACCTCACGTGCCCATCGACTACTCGATGAAAAATACATTTGTTTATTCATATTCAGGCTTACCTTGAATCCGTACCACATAGTTGGCGTAGGATAGCGTTAGCAATTCTATATTGAAAGACTTGTAAACAATTCAATCAACTTATCAAGATTAGATTAGCCGAGCTAAAACTGGCATTGACTCTTTCTTTAAAACCATACATGCATCTCATAACTTGAATTATTTGAAAACTTGGCTAACACGAAGGTTAGACAAGCGTTTAAGAAAAAGTTTCCTTCAAATGTCGCTATAGAATAATTATGTTTCCTTTGAGTCTTTACAGTCTCTACAACACATAATCACATAATATACCACATTAGGTCATGAATGAACATACATAGTTCCTAAAGAATCTTACCCTTCTTCTCAATCTAATCCCATATTAGATTTGTTATTATTGGTTCTGTAACGACCCCAAAATTTATACAATTTAATTCTCGATTGTAGTCGTTAATAATACATTCAACCTCTAATTTTACATCATTAAATGATAATACAATCATTGAAATTTGCGGAATAATTAAAATTTTATATTACAAACTATTCTCGTTCCTAAAACTTTCAACCTTTACATCTAAATATCTCAGAATCATTTTAATACTACAAGAGTTTACATCGCAAAACGATATAACAATACAACATTAATACATTTACCGAAACATTAGACATGGTTTACAAGAATAACAACTTAGCTAGGATATTAAATCTTCATATATCACTTTTGATCCATAACAATCAAGTAGCACATAGCGTTACCTTCAATTCTTGAATCTACAAAAATGGTTATTTGCAAGAATGAGCTCAACAGCTCAGCAAAATCTAACAGTTTTCATGCATCACGTAGCACATAATAACATGCTCAACATACAAGAATAATCATAAACAAACATAGCATACATGTTGTAGTTCACATAACAACTATAAAGATTGAGTTCCTTACTCAATCAACATTCATAGTTCAATCATCATAGTCATAGATTGACTTTCACATTTCATACTTTTGACATATATAATACATCATACATTAAAATTTTAAAGCAGATCATCATCAAGTTCACATAGCAAAAAGGAACCGAAAGACTTGCCTTTATCGGCGTTTTACCAACACGCTAATATTTCGAGTCCTTGCATAACCTACACTGTATGTGAGATTGATAATAAATAAAATCAATACTCAATCTCATGGTCAAATTTATTCTAAGACCTTACTTTTATCTTATTATCCTTTATAATGTCTTTATAGACATCTAACTATTTTATATGCAACTCGGTTTTATTTTCATTTTCATCACCACACATGCTAGACTATCGCACTTGTAGTTTAATGTTCTTATACCACCCCATTTTATTATACCACTTTGGTTTCAAAAATGCATATTCAACACATTGTTTACAAGTTTAATTTTCCTTCAAAAATCAAAAATCGCCCTTTTCAATTTCTTTCCATTATTATTCTTGTATTATCATCTTTTCATACTCAGATGCACATAACATCCAATATTAGTCATTAGATAGACACTTTGTATACCAAAGTTTAGAAACACTATTACTCTTAGGCATTTTATCGAGCACGTTATGTGCACACATTAACTTATCTCAACTCTTAATCTTAAATGGTTAATTATGCATAGAATATGATAACACATATCTATACTCATTACATATGTCAAAACATATTTTTAATCATCAAAATATACCATCACCCAAAATCTTAATTCAAACAGAAGTATAAAACTAATCTTCACAATTTCTTTAACAAAACGTTATTTTTGTTTTTAACATAACTCCTTCGTTACATGTCCATTTTGTTCCTTCTTATATATAATTAACCCTTACTCAGTGTACTACAACCTCATCTAGGCCTTAAAGTCAGACCCTTGTCCATCTAAACCAGATTCTGTAATTCATCAACTAGTCTAGAAAAATTCATTTTCTGGACATCCTTACTTGCCCATCGAATACTCGATGAAAAATACATTTGTTTATTCATATTCAGGCTTACCTTGAATCCGTACCACATAGTTGGTGTAGGATAGCGTTAGCAATTCTATATTGAAAGACTTGTAAACAATTCAATCAACTTATCAAGATTAGATTAGCCGAGCTAAAACTGGCATTGACTCTTTCTTTAAAACCATACATGCATCTCATAACTTGAATTATTTGAAAACTTGGCTAACACGAAGGTTAGACAAGCGTTTAAGAAAAACTTTCCTTCAGCGTCTGCTATAGAATAATTATGTTTCCTTTGAGTCTTTACAGTCTCTACAACACATAATCACATAATATACCACATTAGGTCATGAATGAACATACATAGTTCCTAAAGAATCTTACCCTTCTTCTCAATCTAATCCCATATTAGATTTGTTATTATTGGTTCTGTAACGACCCCAAAATTTATACAATTTAATTCTCGATTTCAGTCGTTAATAATACATTCAACCTCTAATTTTACATCATTAAATGATAATACAATCATTGAAATTTGCGAAATAATTAAAATTTTATATTACAAACTATTCTCGTTCCTAAAACTTTCAACCTTTACATCTAAATATCTCAGAATCATTTTAATACTACAAGAGTTTACATCGCAAAACGATATAACAATACAACATTAATGTCGATTCAAAACATTAGACATGGTTTACAAGAATAACAACTTAGCTAGGATATTAAATCTTCATATATCACTTTTGATCCATAACAATCAAGTAGCACATAGCGTTACCTTCAATTCTATAATCTGCAAAAATGGTTATTTGCAAGAATGAGCTCGACTTATTTCAAATAAAAATCTAATGATTTTCATGCATCACGTAGCACATAATAACATGCTCAACATACAAGAATAATCATAAACAAACATAGCATACATGTTGTAGTTCACATAACAACTATAAAGATTGAGTTCCTTACTCAATCAACATTTATAGTTCAATCATCATAGTCATAGATTGACTTTCACATTTCATACTTTTGACATATATAATACATCATACATTAAAATTTTAAAGCAGATCATCATCAAGTTCATATAGCAAAAAGGAACTGAAAGACTTGCCTTTATCGGCGTTTTACCAACACGCTAATATTTCGCGTCCTTGCATAACCTACACTGTATGTGAGATTGATAATAAATAAAATCAATACTCAATCTCATGGTCAAATTTATTCTAAGACCTTACTTTTATCTTATTATCCTTTATAATGTCTTTATAGACATCTAACTATTTTATATGCAACTCGGTTTTATTTTCATTTTCATCACCACACATGCTAGACTATCGCACTTGTAGTTTAATGTTCTTATACCACCCCATTTTATTATACCACTTTGGTTTCAAAAATGCATATTCAACACATTGTTTACAAGTTTAATTTTCCTTCAAAAATCAAAAATCGCCCTTTTCAATTTCTTTCCATTATTATTCTTGTATTATCATCTTTTCATACTCAGATGCACATAACATCCAATATTAGTCATTAGATAGACACTTTGTATACCAAAGTTTAGAAACACTATTACTCTTAGGCATTTTATCGAGCACGTTATGTGCACACATTAACTTATCTCAACTCTTAATCTTAAATGGTTAATTATGCATAGAATATGATAACACATATCTATACTCATTACATATGTCAAAATATATTTTTAATCATCAAAATATACCATCACCCAAAATCTTAATTCAAACAGAATTATAAAACTAATCTTCACAATTTCTTTAACAAAACGTTATTTTTGTTTTTAACATAACTCCTTCGTTACATGTCCATTTTGTTCCTTCTTATATATAATTAACCCTTACTCAGGGTACTACAACCTCATCTAGGCCTTAAAGTAGGCCCTTGTCCATCTAAACCAGATTCTGTAATTCATCAACTAGTCTAGAAAAATTCATTTTCTGGACATCCTTACTTGCCCATCGAATACTCGATGAAAAATACATTTGTTTATTCATATTCAGGCTTACCTTGAATCCGTACCACATAGTTGGCGTAGGATAGCATTAGTAATTCTATATTGAAAGACTTGTAAACAATTCAATCAACTTATCAAGATTAGTTTAGCCAAGCTAAAACTGGCATCGACTCTTTCTTTAAAACCATACATGCATCTCATAACTTGAATTATTTGAAAACTTGGCTAACACAAAGGTTAGACAAGCGTTTAAGAAAAACTTTCCTTCAGCGTCTGCTATAGAATAATTACGTTTCCTTTGAGTCTTTACAGTCTCTACAACACATAATCACATAACATACCACATTAGGTCATGAATGAACATACATAGTTCCTAAAGAATCTTACCCTTCTTCTCAATCTAATCCCATATTAGATTTGTTATTATTGGTTCTATAACGACCCCAAAATTTATACAATTTAACTCTCGATTTCAGTCGTTAATAATACATTCAACCTCTAATTTTACATCATTAAATGATAATACAATCATTGAAATTTGCGGAATAATTAAAATTTTATATTACAAACTATTCTCGTTCCCAAAACTTTCAACCTTTACATCTAAATATCTAAGAATAATTGTAAAACTACAAGAGTTTACATCGCAAAACGATATAACAATACAACATTAATACATTTACCGAAACATTAGACATGGTTTACAAGAATAACAACTTAGCTAGGATATTAAATCTTCATATATCACTTTTGATCCATAACAATCAATCAAGCACATAGCGTTACCTTCAATTCTTGAATCAGTAAAAATGGTTATTTGCAAGAATGAGCTCGATGATTTCGGCCAAAATCTAACAGATTTTTATGCATCACGTAACACATAATTACATGCTCAACATACAAGAATAATCATAATCAAACATAGCATACATGTTGTAGTTCACATAACAACTATAAAGATTGAGTTCCTTACTCAATCAACATTCATAGTTCAATCATCATAGTCATAGATTGACTTTCACATTTCATACTTTTGACATATATAATACATCATACATTAAAATTTTAAAGATCATCATCAAGTTCATATAGCAAAAGGAACTGAAAGACTTGCTTTTTTTCTAGGCGTTTTACCAACACGCTAATATTTCGCGTCCTTGCACAACCTACACTGTATGTGAGATTGATAAAAAATAAAATTAATACTCAATCTCATGGTCAAATTTATTCTAAGACCTTACTTTATCTTATTATCCTTTATAATGTCTTTATAGACATCTAACTATTTTATATGCAACTCATTTTTATTTTCATTTTCATCACCACACATGCTAGACTATCGCACTTGTAGTTTAATGTTCTTATATCACACCATTTTATTACACCACTTTGGTTTCAAAAATGCATATTCAACACATTGTTTACAAGTTTAATTTTCCTTCAAAAATCAAAAATCGTCCTTTTCAATTTCTTTCCATTATTATTCTTGTATTATCATCTTTTCATACTCAGATGCACATAACATCCAATATTAGTCATTAGATAGACACTTTGTATACCAAAGTTTAGAAACACTATTACTCTTAGGCATTTTATCGAGCACGTTATGTGCACACATTAACTTATCTCAACTCTTAATCTTAAATGGTTAATTATGCATAGAATATGATAACACATATCTATACTCATTACATATGTCAAAACATATTTTTAATCATCAAAATATACCATCACCCAAAATCTTAATTCAAACAGAATTATAAAACTAATCTTCACAATTTCTTTAACAAAACGTTATTTTTGTTTTTAACATAACTCCTTCGTTACATGTCCATTTTTGTTCCTTCTTATATGTAATTAACCCTTACTCAATGTACTACAACCTCATCTAGGCCTTAAAGTCAGACCCTTATCCATCTAAACCAGATTCTGTAATTCATCAACTAGTCTAGAAAATTTCATTTTCTGGACATCCTTACTAAACAATTTATGTGGACATGATCCGGTCCATAAAATGGCTCAATCTCATGAGTCCGGCTAGTAAACTTCCATATCTACACTTTGCGGTTTAAAGTTTCTTCAAATTCAAAACACACAAATTTATATGAATTGTTCAAAGTCGAAACCGTAGTAGCAGTTTTTGATTTTCAAGGATTATTTTCCTTCGTATCCGACCTTACTAAAATAGACATTGCAAGAAATCTACAGAGAGTTTTCATGTGATTCCACTTTCAGAATATAGCTTACTTCCATATCTTCGATTTGATATAAGGCTCACTTTCTGTAAGACCCCAAATTATTAATAAATAAAATTTAATTTCCTCTATTTATTATTTTGAAATAGTAAGGGTTGATTTGATTAATGTGGTTAGTTATGGGAAAAATACGCAAATATTTTAAATAAGCAGGTGGTTATAAAATATTCATTGTTGTCGTAGAATATTCGTTTGGTCGTGGAATATTCTTGCTTTCGGGGAATGTTAAATGCGACTGTATAGATTTTTTGTGGGCCCCATAATGGAAAGCGATTGGATGAAGAAAATGATAAGTATAAGTTGTTTATAAAAATAACAGGCGTAGTTATTCAGAATTAACCTTTGTTGGAATACCGGTGGTTAAAATACGATGTCTGGCGTTGTTGCAGACACAAGAGTGGTACAGATTGCACCAATTATTGATTCTTACGTAAGAAGGCACTACTCAATAATTGTTATAGTAATTCTTATTCGATTATTTTATTTTATTGATTCAATAATTGTTGCGTTGATATTTTATATTCTTGTTGTTTCAATAATTGTCACTACACGGTATTTTCCATTATCGAAGCAATAATTCATATTATCTGAATAATATTATTAGAAAACATTATTGGCAATGTATAGAAAGTTACTTAAGGAGAGGTTTTGGTCACCTAATTCATTGGCCAAGAAGAGAGAGAAATTCTTATTGAAAGCCCCCTCTTTCCAGGAGAGGCGGCTACCGGTTGCCAAGATTGTGATTCTGTAATATTATTTGTGAATAATTAATTATTGATTTATATGATGAGGAAAATATTGATTTTATGTGGTTATAGATGGAGAAAATTTTTTAAGTGACAACTGTTAAAAACAAATATTTTATCTTTTCTGATAAAATAATATTTTATTATATTATATAATAATGATGATATTTTTTACAATAAATGAGGGATATATGAGTATATGAGGAGGAAGAGTATTTTTGTTGCAAAAGTTGTTTAAAACATGTTAAACACATCTGTGGGCCCATTTCTTGACTGAAATTTGATTATAGCCTGTAAAATCGTCCGTTTATGGATTTCGGTCAATTTCTGTTTGGAATTTGGAAAAACTTTCTTCTGCAAAGTTGTAGAGAATTGAATTTCCTATAAAAAGATGCGAGATTCGAATTTTTTGATAAAAGGGCTATTTATTATGAATTATTGAAGTTCCGAAGTTCCGAAATAATTTATTTTTGGAAGTTTTAATTATTTTAATTAAGAAAAATGTTTTTTGATTTAGTTGAGGGGGGTCACTCTTGGTGGCTGATATTTGAATCAGATATTGTGTGCGTAAGAATTTAATAATTATATATTAATATTTTATTAAATTTTCTGCTTTGGTGTTCTAAGCATTTTTCTATAAATAGGGTGCTTAGGTTAGAATTGAAAATCACACCGAAACTAAAGATTTTCTCTCTTTCTCTATAATATCGAGAGCGTATTTTGTGAGTATTTTAGTACTTTGAGTATTGTTATACGGTGCAAGTTCTTTCAGCACTATATCCAGTATTCCAGTCAGAAGTACTATTCTTTCTGAGGTAAGGGATATTATTTTTTTAAAAAAAATGATATTATTTCTTCAATATCATTATGACAAAATATTGGTTGAAACTTTTTATCAAATTTGGAACTTTTTCATGTCGGGGTTACTATTTATGAGTTACTATTTACGAGTACTATTCACGAAGCATGATGATGTTTTTTTATGAAATTTCTATCTTTTGGTGTCGGAGTTACTATTCACGTGATACTCAGCACTATTCACGATACTCTGACTATTCACAAATACGACATTATTCACAGAAAAATTAAGTTTTCTTCTCTGTGTCCAAGATTGTCTGTTATGATTCCTATCTTTGATTGGATCTATGCTTTGGTCTTCATTCTTGAATTTTACTCCACTCTGATTATTTATGAAGTATTTTTGAACTTGGATTGTTTAAAGTACGAATCCTTAATATTTATTCTTTTGTTTCAACTGGATTCGTTTTCTTTAAAATATTTTTCATCATCCTCAGTCCTAAATGATGATATAAGCGAATATTTTTGGCTTTGTAGTGCAAAGATTAATGATTTCGATGAATATCTTTGGCCGTAGTGCAAAGATGAGCAGTGTTTAGATGAACATGACTAATCGATGAATATCTTTGGCCTGTAGTGCAAAGATGAATATTTGATTTTAGATATATATTGATTGATGTTACAGGGATAAAAGATAGACGATGAACTTTTATATTCATATATAGAAGATAGTAGATTTCATTCTCTACTTAACTCTTCTAATGAATTATTATTTCCACTGCGAATATTGATTTAAAACTTGTTGTCTATTATATTCTATTATATTTTTCCCTGTTGAAGACTAACGATAATTTGTTCTGTATTATCTTAGTCATAATGTTCTTTACTGGGCTAGTTGAGCTCACCCTTTTCCTTTTTGTTCCATTTTTCTTCTCAGGAGGCGAGAATGTAGCGAGTACTAGTCGGGGTATGGAATGATGGTTCTAGAAGTTATTTTAGTAGTCCTCACCATTTTTGTAAAATAATGTATCAATAATTGAAATGAGGACTTATTTGAGTGTGGATATTATCTAGATGACAATATTTGTAGTTAAACTCACAGTTTTTATGTTGTATTAATAAAGTTGTAGTTGTTTCTGTACCATGTATTTTGACGACTCAAAATGGGTGTTGTATACCTGTTTTGGGGGCGTCACACTTTCTAACTCATTATACCCAAAGAGGTATGAATTTCACAAGATTTGTCCACAATTACTCAAAACCTACGAATTTTGTTCTTCAAATTTTCTTTCCATTTCATTTTCTTTCTTGAATCCTCTTGTTTGATTCTTGATAATCCAAGATTAAACCTATACAAACAAGATTAAGCATGATCTACTACCCTAGAACATAAATCTACCCAAAAAAATCAAAGATTAAATAAGAGTTTAGAAGTTACCTTCTTCTAGCTTTTTCTTCTTCTTCTTCTAGCTCATCTCAATTCCTCTATTTCTCTCTATCTCTCTCAATTTCTCAATACAACTTTTATACAACAATTATCATAGAACTACATTATGAAGAACATAAAAATATAATTTAAACAAGGTATTTAGATTATAACCTTATTAGTATGAATTTAAGAGAGAGATGGAGATAATGATGATGGGACTTGTTTTGTCTTCTCAAAGCTTTCCCTTCTTCTTCTTTTTCTTCCTCTTCCTCTTCTCCTACAACTCTCTCTAACTCTCTTCTTCTTTCTTTGGTTTGTTTTCTAAAACTAACGTACTAACTTGTAGTATATACATATAATATACAATACCAGTAATATATAATATACGTAACTCCTAGTAATTATATATACTAATTACTAGTTAATACATAGGTTATACCAACTTAAACTTGAAAAGCCTAAGACCATGTTTGGCAAATACTCATTATTTTAATTAATCAATGGTTTAACATCAATCAATCTCATCAAATTGTCACATAATTATATTTACTTGTTAATTATAATTTCGTGTAACAATCATCATGATAACTCATCTAATTTAATTATCTCAATTAAATTAGAACTATAACATAAAATTATTATATTAATTAAATTAAATACTAAATATTCATTTAATTAATCTACTACACTTAATTACATTACTCTATAATCAAAACAAAATTTATTTATTTAACTCAATAAATAATTCAATTAAATATTTATATATATTAAAATTAATATATAACATTCTCTTCACATCAATTCACATATTCTACAATATATGACATACACATACTCACACCCAACATATCTCATAAATAATACGTTTATTTATAAAATTCTCATTTATAAATTCTAAAAATCTGGGATGTCACATCCTTCCCTCCTTATAAGGATTCCGTCCTCGGAATCACCAAAACCCTACCTTACCCAGGTTTCCTCAAATCTATTCATTGAATAACTTCAACACATTACCTTAATATAGGTTTTATATTTTCTACTCTCACCATTCTTGATAATAAATTCTTATAAGTTTTATTTCATAACATTTACTTAGACTCAATTATATTTGAGTATTACATATTCTTTGACACGTTCATTATCTTTCTCTAAGGATCATTATCATATACTATATGATCAAACTCTCGGGACATTACATTCACCCCTTCTTCTAAGAATTTCGTCCTCGAAATTTTTGACTTACTAATTTTCATTAATTCCCTTTATCAAAAATAAATTTTTATGTTACTATCTATTTATTCATTAGGTTCTGCAACCCAATTCTTTCTCTAAAAATCTTTCTAAGACCATCATATTCCTCACCTCATCCTCTTCTAAGAGTTTTACATTTCTCTTCTTTCTGGAATTTCATTTCTTTCTTGAAATTATTATGTTTTTCTTAATTTTTCTCATCCTTTCCACTTTCACCTTTCAGAATAATAAGAATCTTCCACAATTGCTCAATAATTTGGAAGCGATATGAATAACAGGAATTCAAAAGATTCCAAATCATGATAAAGGGTCATAAGACCTTGAACTCTTTTCTAGGTTTAATAGTGCATCACCACTATAAACCATCTTTAACAGAATGTTTAGCAATCACACAGACTGAAAACACTCTCTGCAAGTACTCTAGGTGATCACTTATCGTACCTCTAAATACGTCGTGCACAACGTATTACATCTTAACCGTAACGACTATATGCGTTACTTTCAGAACCATTGTCTCCGATAACATGTCCCCTTTTACAGGGTTGTTCACCTCAACTTTTCAACATCTGAATCCGCACCAAAACAATTTGGTTTGGCATAACTTCTCAAGAAACGCTTGAATTTCATGAACATCTTTCAATATTCGTCTAGCTGAATCAAATAGCATAAACTTCTACAACAATTCGGACATCAATCGAAATATACATATACACGTATATATATTCTCATATCTTAAAGAAACCTCAAAAATCTTTTTATAACGTCATGATACCGCACTGTATTTATAGTCCGTTTGAGGATTCCGTCATTTTGTGACTTTGTCATACTACATCATACCATAGTGGGCTGACGATCCTTAGATCACATCCAACACTAAGAAATTCTGCATTGATAACTCCATCGTTTTTATCATCTTTGCACCAAGTTCCATGATGCATTAATGATATAAAATACATTTTGATATTTTCAAATCATTTTCATCTAGTCGAAACAATTAGCATAGACTATTCTTTAAATAGTTCAAAAATCTTTGAAAATCAGCTTTAGTGATATCATATCTCAACAGGTAACTATGTGTCAGTGTCCCGAAGTCCACACATACACATTTGTCACCATGCGTTGAGAGTAAAAATTCATTTTAAAAAGGCACATAGTGTGAATTTAGCTTGATGTCAAAAATTTGAAGTCTAGCATAGCTAGAAGATTTGGAAAAACTTATGTCTCCACTTTCTATACTGATCCATTGCTTAATAATTCTATCTATTCCCATAATCCTCAATTCTTCATTCATAACTTAATTATACCCCAGTTCATCAAACTTACCGCACATTGGAAGTTCAAGACTTGCCACAATAATATGAGTTTAAGAACTTATCTTAGTCAGACCATAGGTGTTCATTCGCTGAGGGGTTCAAAACATACCATATTATTATGAGTCACGAACTTACCATATGCATTAGTTTTAAGAACCGCGCCTAATCCTAATAATATCTGTCTAATCTTAATAGTTTCTAACTATCAAACATACACATGAGAAAAGAATCACCTTTTCATCACATATACATTGATAGCACGACACCAACATTCCAATGATTATCAATATGATAAACTGAGTGCAAGCACAAAACCCTTTCCCATACAAAGATTTGTGCAACTCAGCCGTCACATGAGTCCTCAATTGAAATCCCACCTAACTCTATCTTACTCTTAACTTGTTCTTTGCTCGATACGAATTCCTCGTATCACATTATCTATAACTCCTCATGAGTTTATCTTGTACTATTTCATAGTACATTACCTTCATAGAATCAAGCTATAATTATTCAAACATTATAGACCATCTTTCTTCTATAACATAAACAGATCACGTCGTGATCTTATTCTATTATCATCTTCCTTAAAATTCTTTTCTTAACTCGTGATCGTTTTATTTTACGATTCTCTTTCTTTCCTTTCATTTACGACATTATTCGTTATCTTTGTTATTGGACTTAGGTAACTCCCATTCCTTATCTACATATCTCTTCAAGATTCTTCTTTGAATCTTCTTGTTTATATAACAATTCCTGCTTTAAGAATTTCCAACTTCATTTATATTGCTCAAAAATCCAATCGAGTTTCACATTTTCATCATATGTATCCATTTTCTATACTTGGTACACATCGGGCCTCTAACAGTTTTCATATGGTACGCTGAGTGGTTTCCCACAAACAACCAACAAACTAGGTTCAGGAGTTACTAGTTCAGATATACCTCGCTTTCTATGAAGGAATCGTTTAGCCCAATACCATACATCAACCATTAAAGAGTACAATTATACCATACTTAAATATAACCTTTTTTTATTCTTAACTTCTTTATCATTCTCTTCTTATAGACATTGTCTATTTATTATCACCTTACATCCATATTATTGGAGTGGGGTAACCCCATAACTCTGCGAGATTCTTCTTTGAATCCTCTCACGCATGTTTTAATCCCTTCTATATATGTTTCTTAAATTACTTCTTATGGTTCAAACTCTATTTGAGCTTATGCTTTCATTATATTCACATTCCTTCTCTAAAGTTATAGCCTAAGGTACTCCTACCTAAGGTTTATAACCTACAGCTTTGATACCAACTGGAACGACCCCAAAATTTATATAATTTAATTCTTGATTTCAGTCGTTAATAATACATTCAACCTCTAATTTTACATCATTAAATGATAATAAAACCATTGAAATTTGCGGAATAATTAAAATTTTCTATTATAAACTATTCTCGTTCCCAAAACTTCCAACCTTTACATCTAAATATCTCAGAATCATTTTAATACTACAAGAGTTTACATCGCAAAACGATATAACAATACAACATTAATACATTTACCGAAACATTAGACATGGTTTACAAGAATAACAACTTAGCTAGGATATTAAATCTTCATATATCACTTTTGATCTATAACAATCAAGTAGCACATAGCGTTACCTTCAATTCTTGAATCTGTAAAAATGGTTATTTGCAAGAATGAGCTCGACAAATTTCAAAGAAAATCTAACAGCTTTTCATGCATCACGAAAGTACATAATAACATGCTCAACATACAAGAATAATCATAAACAAACATAGCATACATGTTGTAGTTCACATAACAACTATAAAGATTGAGTTCCTTACTCAATCAACATTCATAGTTCAATCATCATAGTCATAGATTGACTTTCACATTTCATACTTTTGACATATATAATACATCATACACTAAAATTTTAAAGCAGATCATCATCAAGTTCACATAGCAAAAAGGAACTGAAAGACTTGCTTTTACCGGCGTTTTACCAACACGCTAATACTTTGCGTCCTTGCACAACCTACACTGTATGTGAGATTGATAATAAATAAAATCAATACTCAATCTCATGATCAAATTTATTCTAAGACCTTACTTTATCTTATTATCTTTTATAATGTCTTTATAGACATCTAACTATTTTATATGCAACTCGGTTTTATTTTCATTTTCATCACCACACATGCTAGACTATCGCACTTGTAGTTTAATGTGCGTATATCACACCATTTTATTATACCACTTTGGTTTCAAAAATGCATATTCAAGACATTGTTTACAAGTTTAATTTTCCTTCAAAAATCACAAATCACCCTTTTCAATTTCTTTCCATTATTATTCTTGTATTATCATCTTTTCATACTCAGATGCACATAACATCCAATATTAGTCATTAGATAGACACTTTGTATACCAAAGTTTAGAAACACTATTACTCTTAGGCATTTTATTGAGCACGTTATGTGCACACATTAACTTATCTCAACTCTTGATCTTAAATGGTTAATTATGCATAGAATATGATAACACATATCTATACTCATTACATATGTCAAAACATATTTTTAATCATCAAAATATACCATCACCCAAAATCTTAATTCAAACAGAATTATAAAACTCATCTTCACAATTTCTTTAACTAAACGTTGTTTTTGTTTTTAACATAACTCCTTCGTTACATGTCCGTTTTTGTTCCTTCTTATATAGAATTAACCCTTACTCAGTGTACTACAACCTCATCTAGGCCTTAAATTCAGACCCTTATCCATCTAAACCAGATTCTATAATTCATCAACTAGTCTAGAAAATTTCATTTTCTGGACATCCTTACTAAACAATTTATTTCGGACATGATCCGGTCCATAAAATGTCTCAATCTTGCGAGTCTGGCTATTAAACTTCCATATCTACAACTTTTCAGTTTAAAGTTTCTTCAAATTCAAAACACACGAATTTATACGAATTGTTCAAAGTTAAAAATCGTAACAGTTTTGATTTTCTAGGCAAATTATTTTTCCTTCGTACCAGCCTTACTAAAACAGACATTGCAAGAAATCTAAAAAGAGTTTTTGTGTGATTCGACTTTCAAAATATAGCTTACTTCCATATCTTCGATTTGATATAAGGCTCACTTTCTAACTCATTATACCCAAAAAGGTATGAATTTCACAAGATTTGTCCACAATTACTCAAAACCTACGAATTTTGTTCTTCAAATTTTCTTTCCATTTCATTTTCTTTCTTGAATCCTCTTGTTTGATTCTTGATAATCTAAGATTAAACCTATACAAACAAGATTAAGCATGATCTACTACCCTAGAACATAAATCTACCCAAAAAAATCAAAGATTAAATAAGAGTTTAGAAGTTACCTTCTTCTTCTTCTTCTTCTTCTTCTTCTTCTTCTTCTTCTTCTTCTTCTTCTTCTTCTTCTTCTAGCTCATCTCAATTCCTCTATTTCTCTCTATCTCTCTTAATTTCTCAATACAATTTCTATACAACAATTATCATAGAACTACATTATGAAGAACATAAAAATATAATTTAAACAAGGAATTTAGATTATAACCTTATTAGTATGAATTTAAGAGAGAGATTGAGATAATGATGATAGGGCTTGTTTTGTCTTCTCAAAGCTTTCCCTTCTTCTTCTTTTTCTTCCTCTTCCTCTTCTCCTACAACTCTCTCTAACTCTCTTCTTCTTTCTTTGGTTTTTTTCTAAAACTAACGTCTTAACTTAGTAGTATATACATATAATATACAATACCAAAGTAATATATAATATATCGTAACTCCTAGTAATTATATATACTAATTACTAGTTAATACATAGGTTACACCAACTTAAACTTGAAAAGCCTAAGACCATGTTTGGCAAATACTCATTATTTTAATTAATTAATGGTTTAACATCAATTAATCTCATCAAATTGTCACATAATTATATTTACTTGTTAATTATAATTTCGTGTAACAATCATCACATAACTCATCTAATTTAATTATCTTAATTAAATTAGAACTATAACATAAAATTATTATATTAATTAAATTAAATACTAAATATTCATTTAATTAATTTACTACACTTAATTACATTACTCTATAATCAAAACAAAATTTATTTATTTAACTCAATAAATAATTCAATTAAATATTTATACATATTAAAATTAATATATAACATTCTCTTCACATTAATTCATATATTCTATAATATATGACATACACATACTCACACCCAACATATCTCATAAATAATACTTTTATTTATAAAATTCTCATTTATAAATTCTAAAAATCTGGGATGTCACAGGTTCCGGCTTGCCATCGTTCTTTTACATCGTTCTTACCAACTTTGTTCTCTTTTATAACTTAACTGAAATTATTTCATTAACACAACTCGGTTTGAGTTAAACATCCTTCCTCACGGCTTATCAACGTCCTTACGTTATTAATCGACACTTACTTGTCATTGGTTAAGTACACTTACTGCATACCGTTTGCGTTCACATTCAATTGACTTTCTTTGACTCTAAATGATCATACTTGAGGTCTAATTATGACTTAATAATGTTTTATTAAGTCCTTTAGTTCATTTCTAAACAATTTCCATTCATGCTCTACTAGTAACCATTCTTTACTGTCTAGGTTTTATTTGTATATATGGCCAAGAAATTCTTTTTTATCTTGCTACTTATACATCACTGTTAGGGCTTGAAGGCCGGGACTTCGGTATATGGCGAGTCTTAGTAATGCTTGTCGCCTTCATGGCGTGAGACTCAGTGAGGCTCACTTTTGGCCATGCACGTGACTTCTATTTTTCATGGATGGCTCATGGCGCCAAGATTTCAAAGACTGTAAAATTTTAACAGTTAACTTTTTATGTGAGATTCTCGGCCTCATAACTTCTTCGTTATAAGTCCGAATTGGCTCGTTCAAGAGCCTATGGTTCACAAATTACGCACCCTATGCGTTCATGCAAGAATTTTATCTATTCGACTTCGTTTGCTAAAATTCCACCTATTAGTCCATTTTTAACAAAAACAATAAACGTTCGTGAACGTTCAATGTTCGTTTCTTCGTTCTAAGTCAGAATCCGGCCATTTTCGAGTCCGCAACTCTATAATGCCAAATACGACTTGTCTCCATTGAAAACCAACATTTCCAAACTCAATATCAAAATTCGACTTCCATTCCGAGAATTTCACGAATTCGACGATTATCGTCCAATCGTGTGAATTCCGGCAAAACTTCGTTACTTGAGATTTTTAAACCATTTCAATTGGATTCAATCCATCATACTAATATCTTGACATACATATTACAACATCTTATTTTCATGTAAAATCATTACATGTTCTTCATGAACTTATTTAATTATTAAAGTATAATATTCTTGATTTCATTGCTTATGACCTATTAATGAGTTAAGTCCCTTAATCATTATTCTTACCTCTTATTAATCATACTAACTTCTTAATATACATATTTCATTAACTTATAAACATGATAAGCTATTACTTATTCTTTGTGAGTTGGTAATTTATGAAAATATCAATTACTTACTATGATTCCATGACTTATCATAATCTTAATCTTTTAACCACCATCATTGCTTCTTATTATCATACCATCTTATTAAGAAATCATATGCTAAGTTCATGTAGGTTCCTTATGAATTCATGACTTATTCTTGGTTTGAGGTATTTATTCATTACGTATACGGCTTAATTCCATTGATTAATCATTCCTATCATTTCTTAGCATACAAATCCTACCACTACCCCCTTCTCTAACAATGAAAGAAAAAGAGATTCATGGATTAGGATTACTTACTCTTGAATAACACTTGCTCAATCTTTAATCTCCTTCTTGATCCTTGTAATATGAAAGACTATATTTCTAACTTTTTTAACTTATTCTCTCTAACCAATAAGCTATAAGTTATTGGTGGAAAAGCTAACAAGGAAAGTCTAACTTTATATGTGTTTATTCTCTCAACCAAATAAGCTCTCAACTTATAAGTTTATTGGATGAAAAACTAACAACTAGCAAATGAAATGCAAAGTTCCCTATTTATAGAAATCTCAAAGTGAGGGTATAATGGTCATAAGGCCACTCCATCTCCTTAATCACCTCCTTACTCTTCATTCCTTCCTAATTAAGTTAACTTGTTCCCAACCTTGTTTACTTGGCCATCACAACACTTAAGCATTAAGTTTAATTTGCCATTAAGTCTACTTGTTCATCACACAAAGGTCTTGCTCTCCACTTCACCCATGGGTTGCCCCATGGATCTTATTTAACTCATGGATCATAGCTTGGGCTTGGTTAATTAAATTAACTTCTACTTTTGGGTTTGTCTTCACTTTACTTTGGGCTTATATTAATAAACACTTAGGCTTAATATTAATAAATACTTGGGCTAAACATTAATTCATCTTGAGCTTGCCCTTAAAGTTTATGGACTTGCATTTCATACACAATCCACAATTCTATTCATAAATGGCTTAAAGCCTTATAACGCATAATTTACGTATTAATCTCGAATTCTAACTCGTATACTTATTCAACATATACCACATACCATCATTCATACATATTCGTATAATACCTCGTATCATACTCGTATTCATTACTTGTAAGTATTATACGATCATTGTTTTATTCATTAATCACATTACATTTCTTTCTCATAAATCATTTTCCTTAAACGTTAGGTTTTAAGTCCGCATGCGAAATATTACGTTTTCCATAACTGAAATATTATTAGATATTCCATCTCACCTCGATATTCTATCATTACGTATTTCTCGGAAGTTCAAAAATAATTCCCGAGCAAAAATGCGTGAATAGTGTTTTTCAGAAAATTTCTCGGAAAGAATTTATTTTCGTCTTGAAAATTCAAACACTTTAATTCTATCACGTAGCCAAAATACTACGACGTTCTGATATGTTTAGGTCATATAACGACCTTCAATTAGCTTGCTCCCATAAATAATTAATTAAATTCATTTAATCAAATAAAAATTTAATTCTCAAAAATCCGAATTTTCTCAGGCTTTACAGGTACATTCTGCTATAAAGACACTAGGCTTTTTGGAGTTGTAACACAAATCCTTTTCTTGTTCTCTGCTGCTACTTCCTTTGTTGAAATTTTTTCTTGGTTTCCAGTTGCTGCTTTTTCCTCATGAATTTTATTAATCTTCGAGCAAGCAGTGCTATATCATTATCATCATCTACACCTACTTGATCATCTTCTCAATTTTTAACTTGAGCTTTGGATGTATCTTAAGATGCTTTCAGCTAAAGTCTTTGCTCTTTAATTCAGTTCCAACTCATAGGTAAGAAGATTACCATAGAGTTTTTGCACAGTCATTTCATGCAAATTCTTTGACTCTCGAATGGTTGTGGTCTTGGCATCCCATTTGTTGGGTAGTGCTCACATGAACTTTTATATTAAGATCTTTATTTGGATATACCTTGCCATAAGACTTTAGAGCATTTAGGAGAATGTTGAATCTTTCATATGTTGTTGTAATGTTTTCTATAGGAATATGAGTAAACATCTCGTATTGTTGAGTCAGGAGAGATTGCTTGTTTTCTCTAACTTCATTTGTACCCTCATGCATCACCTGTAGTGCCTCCCAAACTTCCTTGGTAGTAGTGTAGTTTATAACATTTGCGAAGATTTCATCCTCCAAGGCCATGAATAGAATAATCTTGGTCCTTTTGTCTAGCTACATATGCTTCTTCTCATTTTTTGTCCATTCTTCATGCATTTTCATAACCTCCTTATTAGGATCATCTGTTGTAGGAGCTAACTTTGTAGGAATATATGGACCAACCAGAACAGCTTTATATAAACAGATCATCATTAATAGCATCCATGTATGCCTGCATACGCATTTTCCAGTTAGCAATTTTTTCTCTGTTTAGAAGATGTGGCTTACTTCCACCACCAAGCTCAAAACCATTTTTATTTTGTGCCATGGATCTACTCAATATGTAAGCTTTGTGTTCGTGATAACTTGCTCAACCACTTGTTATTTCTCAAAGGCACTTATAAATCTAGAAGGGGGGTTGAATAGATCTTTTAAAATTTCTGATGATTAAAAGAGTTTTATCAAATATTTATTAATTTAATTTGATTAAGCACATCAGAATATGTCTTTTGGTAAACCCCTTTAAGATTTAAAAATAAATATTAATTTTGAATGATTGCAAGATAAATAAATGAGTAGATAAGAGATAAAACCACCAAGCAAAGACACAAGAAAAAATTAAGTGCTTCGGAGATTGAATAACTCCTAATCCACTCTTCTACTCTTCGAGTAGGAAATCCACTAAAGGTTTAGTCACACATACAAGGATACTCCGCCTTCTTCAAGCCCCCATGAGACTTGGATATTTAGTCACAAAGACAAGGACACTTTACCCTCTTCAATCCGCACAGACTTGGATATTTAGTTACACAGACAAGGACTCTTAGCCCTCAGATGCTCTGATGATTGATGTTGGTTATGAGGTGCTGCTAAGTTTGCGTTAATCTTTTCTTCTCAAGTACTTAGCAGCTCGAACCATGTATTTTGGATCGTTGAGTTCAATCTTTGACTTTTGTAGAGTTTTTGGCTTTTTGATCAATGTTCGTCACCTTTCAAGTTTGAATCCTTGTTACCTTTTATGCTCTGCTCGAAAATCTTCCCGTTGCAAGATGCCCATTGGTGCATTTAATGTTCAGATATCCTAGGATCCTTGATGTTAACATTTTAAACCTAGGAGACAATTCCCTTTTCCTTGCCTGTCACATCAGTCTGCTATCTCACCTAATACCGTTGACTTGTCACTGTCACCAACTAGCTGTTAAACACCTAATCTGATCTTCGATTTTCACCAAGGATATTTGAGGAGTACATTGGGACTTTCAATTTGCAATGCTATACTGTCAATCAGTTTTGTGAGGCCTGACTGCTCTACGATCGAGTTCATGTTGACGATCGTTTACTTGACTAGAAGGATCACTTGTTTTCTTAACGATCTGAAGTGGCTTTACGAAGTAGAGAGTTTTGATTACTCCAAGTAGTTCAACGATCCACTTGATGTATTGTGATCTTGTGATTACTCTGAGATCTTGTACTCAAAATAGCAGTAACCTTACAATCATACAACATCCTATCAACTATACATCAATCAAGCTTCTTTAAGATCAACCTAACATTTTTTGATCTTTCTATTCTAATTCTTTGTACATTTGATCAAGTCTTTATTAGGACTATACAAATCATATTGATACAAATATTCATTAAGCTCATTCATCGTCAAATTAAAATATGCAAACTCTAACATTTATTATATCTTAGTATGTTTGTTATAATTGTCTGATCAACAATTATTGGATGGATTTAGATGGAATTTGACAACGAAGTCTAAATTAAGATCTGGATGTAGTAACTTGTGATTAGTAATTCTTCCTAATAGTGAATGCTAATTTGTGAACAAGATAGACATATACCTGGATACCGCAAACAACTATTGGAAAATGAATCTTAATGAATTTATTATTATTATTTCTCATAGGAATATAATAAAATGAATAATAATAGGTATGCAATATAATTGTTTGGAAAATGGCTATATTAATTATTAGTGATTTCCCGTTTACAATTTCAGTTAGTCAATTCAATGCAATATTAATAAAGTTATTTTCTTGATTCATCGCAGAAATTTGAATTCCTTAATGTTTTTATTCATAAAATTAATATTTATTATGTTAGTGATTATTTAGTAGATAGTGAATTCATTGGTCTAAATAGAATCAAACTGGTGCATAGTTAGTAATTAGTAATTGAAGGTTATATTCGTTCTTCGTGGAAACGATACTCTTCTTGCCTTATATTTCATAATGGATCGCATATACTTGCGTAAAATTGTTATATAGAATTAGATAATCAGAACTATCCCCCGATTGCTTTAGCCGTCAAACTTCTCGGTGTATTTATTCGTTTCAGTGCATAATTTAACTCGTTGTTTAGTAATTAAACAAGCGAACGGATCTTGACGTTATAATCTTAATTCGTCAAAAAAATTCATAATATAAAACATGACTAGTGAATATATAAAAACAGACTTTAAAGTTTAAAGATTGTATACCCACAGCCCACTTTGAGACTTAACGGCGACTCTATAGAGAAATATACCGTCTAAAGTAGTAGTTTTCTTTTTGAAATAAATGAAAGTTACTGCTCTCTCGTTTTTCTTCTTTTTTTATCCATCTTTTTAGGAAGTGATTATTATTTTATATTTATCATTTATAGATTTCAAAAAATTAGTGATTTAATTTTTTATATTATCCTTAAACAATAAATTTTAATTTATTTGTGTTTCATTTTTCCAATTAAAACTAATAAGGTAATAATAAGATTTTATACCTAATGTAATTAATCAAAAAAACATTAATAATATTTCTTAATCTATAAGCCTAATTTTAAATGTATTTACTCGCAACAAAAATTGCAAGGAGATAACTCATTTTCCAAACCATTTAACGACGTCAGATGACTTCACCGCATGCGTCGACTTGGATAGTTTAAAAAGTAGTCTGATGCCTGTGACTGAAATTGAGATTGGATTCTTTTGGGAGAAAGCAAGAGTGAAGCGAATAGAAGACATTCTCCATTGATTTACAGGTAAGATACATATCTTCTTTCTTTCTAATATAAATAATCAGGTTATTACAGTTTTCATATACTTAATTACTGGTTATTACTTTTGGCTTTCTCAGTAGCTGTAGTTCTAATATTTGTCCTTTCTTCAAATCGTATCAAATTTAAATTTTATTGTTATTACTCTTTTTTTTTCAAGACATATATTAGATAAGATTAAATAAACAAGTTGTGTTCTTCCCCATTATTTGTTGCTATTATTTTTTGTTATTAAAGATATATTTTGTTTTCATGTTTGCTGTTGAATTTATAGAGTTTTTAATTTAGTATTGATAGCATATGATCATGAAAACTGTAGTAGTAAATTTGAGCTAGCATAAAAGAACTGGAATTATTCTCTTGGATCAATTTTTATTTTGACTGATGGGACTTTTTGTGAAAAAAATAGAATATAAATTTAAGAAGAATGTTGATAGATCATCTATTCAACTATATATTTTGTTTGAAATAAATAAATTTTCTTTATTTGAACATTTAAGTTATAAATCTTTTGTTTTGGTGTACTCTATTCTAAGCTTGAATTTTACTAACCTAGTATATTGTTCTTGCTCACAATTTGCATTACTTTTTAATCAAATTTTTTCTGACATTAGTTTTTTCGAATTAAGGGAAAAGTAGTAAGTTTGAATCTCAGTTAACCTTGTCTCCATACTTTGTTAAATAGTCACACCCATAGTTACCGAAAAAATAGTAACAAATAATAACACAGTAGAATTGAATTTGTTAAGAAAGTTTCAAAATATGTTCCGGAGCCTCCTTATTTTCTTAAATTTTCATTGTACAAGCATGATTACAACTTCTTTTTATGATTTGTAAGTCAGGATCATCCTCTTATATAGCACTTGGGTTATGTTTATTTACTTATATTACACTTGGGATAGAACTATTAATCCCAAGTGTCTTGATTGTTTTCAAATTTGGACTTGGACTATTAGTTCAAAGATTATAAAGTTACTTAATATAGAGATTATTTAATATCTTGTTCAACCATGTATTATAATCCCCACCATTGATACTAAAAATTTCTAAACAAAATTATCCTCAACCTTTTTCTAAAATAATCATAATTGTCACGCATCCAAATCTGGGTCTCCTTCAACCCCTGATCTAGTGCTGACATGCACAAATCTTTCGTAACATTCACCAATAATATGCTTGGTAAAAACTTGTTTATTTAAAACTTACAACACAATCTTTCATTCCAAAAGCGTATATTTTATAATTTCCTACTCCCTCCTATTCAGATTAAATGACATTTTAGGGAGTTTAATTTTATTCTATATAAGTGTCGTTTTGGAATCTCTATGCAATATTGCACTATTTTTTTCTAATTTACCCCTCTATTTAATATGCTTAGTAAATGCAATTGTGGAGAGATAAATAACTATGTAGAGAATGAGAAGAGACAATTGTGGAGAGAGAAATAAATAATTAGGGATACAAAAGATATTTTGTGTTATTTCTTAATAAGTGTGCTTAACTCTAAAATGTCATTTAATCTGAATAGGAGGGAGTATTACATTTTAAAGTCATATAAAGTATGACTCACAATTTAACAATAACCCTTCTTCTCAACTTCAACACCATTTATCTAATCTAGACTTTTAATATTAGCCACCAGTCAGATCCCATGAAAGAGGGGGCTTTCCGATAAGGATTTCTCCTTATCGGCGCGTAATTAGATAACCTAACCCCTTACTCGACATAACTTTATAGACATTGCCAATAATATTAATTTAGCATAGTTAATTGTCTCCTACATCTACTAGCTTAAATGTACAGTACACAAACAATACATTCTTATAATAATTCCCAACTCTTTTAATCATATCTCCAAAGTTATTACAACTTTAAGTTTTATTACATGAAAAGAAGACAACAATAATAATCTCTCTTAGCCTAACTACTCTTCTTTCACTTTCTCTTTATTGTCAGATTCTGTTGGTAGTTATTTCTTAACTGTAAATAAGATTTTATTCGCAAGAATGAGCACAAATGCTTATCAAGTCTAACAGATAACACATTTTACACTTCTCAAGTTTATACAGATAATAAAGTTCACACTACTCAAGTTATAGGGTTCGCACTGCCTAAGTTATACGGTTCACACTGCCCAAGTTATAGAGGTCACAATCCTCAAGTTATAGAGTTCACAATACTCAAGTTGTACAAGTAATTCACATATCACAACTAACTTCACACAACAACTGAAATTCAAAACAGTTTTATAGCACATCGTTGCACATAAAAACAGTTAGAAACTTGCATATAGTCCGAAAAACTTGCCTGATTCCGCTTCTATAGTTTACGCTAATTTTTGCATCTTCGATTAACCTCTTGAAGTTTCAAGCTTTACGTTTATCTTGAATAAGCAAAACTTGATCTTCCCTCTCAATTAAAGTATACTTACTATGTTCTCTCTTAGAATTGCTTTGGAATTTAATGAAGGTTATTTAGCATAGCATGGTCTTATTTATAGTCATCAAGACTTAGGGTATAATGGTCATCACACCACAACCAACCAAAGTGGCTAACAAGGCCACCAAGCCATGGTTCATATAAGGTCACCCCAACAACTCCACCACTTACAATTGGCCAACAAGGCCAAACCCTATCACTTGTGTCTTGCAACAATGATTTGCCATACAAGATGCCACATCTCACCTTTTAAAGTTGGACAACACACCTCAAGCAAGACATTGAGCCACATCTCACCTCCCATTGCTTGAGAACACTACAAAGCAAACAAAAATCAATTTGATGACTAACTCTACAAAGCAAGTATCAATATTTACAAGCTTAGTTTAGTTATTCCAAACTTAGTTTACTTTCTAGTTAGCTTACACCATAACCGGATCCCACTTAGTTTAGTTTCTAGTTACTCAGTAGTTACCTTTCCTAACTAATTCGGTTAGTCAAAAATTGTTGACTTTACGTTTTATGAATATTGATGTTGCGTTTGTATGAATAGTGATTTCCTAGTTAAGTTTTGCAAAAATTTTCTATACTTATACTTATAATGAAACCATACACATTCAATCACATAACACATAATTTCAATCACAAAAACATCCTTTATTAATCATATAAGGTTACATTACAAGTCTTATAAGAATTCGGAATATTACATTCACCCCTCCTTCTAAGAATTTCGTCCCCGAAATTAAGTACATACTAAATAAACAAAATGAGGGTAGTTTTGCTTCATTTTATCCTCAAACTCGCACGTAGCTTCTTGATTCCTCAAGATCATTTCGCTTCTTTTTTCGGGCAATTTCTCGCCTGAGGTCTAGGTCCCCAAAGTTAAAACACCGAAATTCTTAGGATTTGGACAGTTGGTAGAGTAATGTCCCTTCTGCCCACAACGATAACACACATTTTCGCTCCTCCAACATTTCCCCACGTGATTCTTACCACATGTTTTACATGCTTCCTCTTCTTTATTTTCTCCCTCTCCTTTATTATTCCACTTCATTTTATTACCATTTCCCTCGCTACCAGTTCCTACTTTTTCATTTTCTCCCTCCCCTTTATTTTTCTTCTCTTTATTGAACTTAATTAAAGCTTCATTCTCGCCTTCGGCAATTATGGCCTTCTCCAGAATCTGCACAAAGATTTCTAATTACAGTATAGAGAAATTGTTACAAATCCAGCGTTTTAAACCCTGTTCGAACCTCCTTGTCTTCCTCTCCGTATCAACTTGACGCGGAGCAAATCTAACCAATTCATTGAATTTGGCAGATTGGTTAGAGTGGCCAAGTCCCTTATTTCAAATCTAGAAATCATACTTCAATCCTATTCTGCATACTACTTGGGAATTAGTTCTCGATGAATATCTCCTTGAACTTATCCTAAAAAACAACTCCCTCCCCAACCTTGAATTAATTAGCTTCCCACCAGAAGTTTGCCTCATCTTTCATTAAATATGTGGCTAAAGACCGTCTTTTGGTCTTCGCCGACCCTAGTTATGACAAATGCTTTCTCTATCTCTTTTATCCACCCTGAGCCACTATTGTTTCGGTGGTTCCCTTAAACTCGGGAGGTCCTACACCCTTAAAGTTTTTAAACGACGTACCAAGTGTTGCGGGTGGGTTCTAGTTTAACACGGGACGATTCTGCAGTGCCCCTAATAGTAAGTCTACGAATTGTTGTATAGGGTTAATCTCACTTTGTTCCCCCTCACTATCTATCTCCGACTGTGATATTCTTTTCGGCGCCATTTTCTATTTATAAAAAAAAAACACATAAATACCACTACACATATACACATATCACATTGCATAACAATTAATCACAACATATTTCTTAATTTCATCTTTTTTCACTTATGAGTCCGTTTATCTTTTCAATTAACTTTCTTAAGATTATATCCTAAGGTACTGTTATCCTAGAGCTATAAACTACTGCTTTGATACCATTTTGTCACACTCTCCAATCTGGGTCTCCTTCAACCCCTGATCTGGTGGGAGTTGTCGTTGACACTCCAAAATTAATACTTTACTTCTAAGAATTATAGTATAGTAACAAGCGAGAGATTGAATTATTGTATAAAAAAAGGGGGCTTTGAGTTGATTGATCCAAATTAATTTTATAAATAAGTGAATGTGATTTTTTATATTTATCCTAATACTCTTTAATTCAAATAAATAAAGAAAAGACTCGGGCTTTGAGTTGATTAACTAAAGGTTAAGAACACAATATCCCCAATTTATGTATTACAAACCAATTATCCAATGAAGTGTTAAAAGCCCTTTCCCAAGTGATCGATTAACTTTTATTCAATTCAATCAATCTTGCGATATTCCTATGCAAAATAATTAAATTAAACCCATTAAATTCCAATTCCCAATTTGTTATATGCAATGAACAGATATTCTATTCAACAATGACCCTAATTATTCGGGTCTCATGCAAATAATCAAGCATACATGTTATCATGTCGGTTCTAACCCTAAATTTCATCTTCCTAATCCTTCAGAGTAATACCTAATTCTCGGCAAATAATTAATCAATCACGACATACTTACAAGATAAACAATTCACCTTGACATAAATAATTGGACTAAATTAAATAATTAATTCATATACATAAAAGGTTGATTTGTAGTCTTAATAAAAGAGTTAGTTCATAACGAAAAATAAAACCAACAATCTCATAAAAATTATCTTGAAAGAATTACACAATTAAAAATAAGGAGAAACTCTTAAAGAAAAAGCTTCAATCTTCAATTGGAATTCTTCTTCACAAAATCTCTCTTGATTCTCGATTAGATCATGTATTTATAGGTTACAAGTCCAATTTTTAGCTTATGAACAAACCCAATCTAATTTGGAGTAAAAAAGTGTTACGCACCACGTTCAAGCCTCGACTAGGCCCTTCCCAGCGTTCACCTTTTCACAATTATGGAATCAATCAAGTTTAGCAACAAGGAGAAATGTTGAAATTGGCCCCAAGTGGCTAACCTTTAATGACGTTGTCTTTGCAAAAATACAACCTCCTGATGTTTTGATCGTATGTGAATGGCGAATCTCCGATCTCCGACTCCCACTGCATTTGAAATCGTTCGTGTCTGACCGTTGATAATTAATTCAATAATCAAGTTTAAATAATATTTATCCTTCAATGAAATTAATAACCTTAGAAATCCGCAATTGCTCAATTTTCTGAAATTTCATGCACGAAGGAATGAATAAAGTAAACTTATCAAACCATTAATTATAAAGAAGGTCAAACATTCCTTAGAACTGAAATAGAGAATTTAGCCTGTCATGCCTTCAATCTTTCAAAACTAGGGTTTACAATTGAATGTAGATGATGATCTACCTACTGACTATTACAACGTATTTGTACTGCTAAACAAAGTCCTAAACCGAAAAGAAATAACAATCCAAAACCTAGTACGAATCTGTCAAAAATCCTAGCCAGAAACAAAACTAGACATAATTTTCCCGACTGAACTTGTCGGGGTGAGTTCATTGACTGGGGAGCTCGCCGAGACGAGCTTGGAAAGAGAGGAGTTGGCTGGGGTGGCTTTGAGCTGGCCAAGGTGCGGGCTGGGATGAGGCGAACTCCTCACCTCAGGCGAGCACATTGACCAAGTCAAACTTATTTGAGGCTCGGCCGGGCGTAGCTCCATTTTTCGCTATTGCGACGTCCTTTGGTAAAATGGCTATAACTCTCGCGTTCGAGCTACAATTGGGATGATTCAAGATGTTCCGTGCAATCCATCCTTGTGTTGCCGCGTGATTGGCTTGTAATGATTTAGTCTCACTATATAGATTATATCTAGCAATCCCACATATGAATGATCTTCTCCTCGGGGTTTATTTGAATTTAGCTCCCAAGTAAGCATCCTTGAGTCGATTTATTGTTGTTGGATGACGAGCTCATGCTTTCCCGAAATTTTCTTCTTTTTCCTCTTTTAGCACCAATTCCTCTTTCAGCACCAATTCCTCCTGAAATCAAGAAACACCTTAATAAGTCCACATACACATAAAACGTTATAAAACCAAACATAAAAGAATCAAAATTATAGAATATTATGCACTCATCAAATTTCCTCACACTTGGTCTTTACACGTCCTTGTGTAAACCAAAACAAAGGCCATATTTAAATCAACTGAATTCTATTCAACCAAACTCTCAAAGGTTTTAAATCAATTTTCATACATGAATATTAACACTAATCAATAGTAATTTGAGCAACACTTCCGCAATCAATTCACAACAACAACCTCATCGTTCCGCATCGAACATCTCTAAATCAAACTGGAATCACATAAATATCTCTCCTATGATTAACATAAATACTCAACTATCATATGGAACAATAACTGCGCACACCGACTCAATACTAAGAACATGCTTCTTCTGCTATTTTTTCCACTTAACAGGACCTCCAAATTCAAGTTCTTATAGGTGAGTGCATTTTATGCTCTATCTCACATTATAAACGTTTTTTTCCTTTTCCAAGTGAGCGTTTTACGCTCCATCTCACTTATCTACAAGTGTTTTTATGGGAGAGTGCGTTTTACGCTCCGTCTCAACCCACCACATGATTATGCACTTTTGTTTCTTTCCTCTCTTTCTCATTTTTTTAATTCTTTTCAAAATCTTCCATTTTCTTCTCTTTTTTTCATATGGTCCCGCAAACAAGATAAACAACTTTAACAGTTCTAAATTATAAAATCAACGCACATATAAACCCCACAATAAACTTAACCAAGTAAGCATACATCTCATATATTCAAGTACTTATGCAATACAAATTAAATCTAAATTTGTTTATGGATCCTGACTCAATTATCATCATTCATCAATTGATTTAGCATCAAACAAATTCTATCAATCGGCATCAACTTCCATTCTACACCCATAACATTTAAAAACTTAGCCAAATAAAATCATAGAATCACAACAAAAAAAATTCAATTTTTCAATTTTTCCACAAAAAAAGGGACTCGGATCGGATTTGATTATTAAACTTAGAGCATAACCTAAACCTCCCCCCACACTCAAACCTTACATTTTCTCAAATGTAAGAAAATCATGCAAAGACGAAGTAACTAAATAAAATGCAACTAAAAATTAAAAAGTAAAAGTAAAAGGGATAGAAATTCAAATATGAGTTTTTGGGTTGCCTCCCAAGCAGCGCATTTGTTTTATGTTGTTTACTCAACATCAATCCTCTCCATCTATGTAATCGGGTATTCATACTTCAAATGAACTGGTAATGGTATCAGTTCTAAAGCAGCTGCATTATTTGGCAAAGAGTGTAGTACCTGCACTATAGGGTCAATAACATCAGTAGCAAAAACAAAATTGACATCACTAGAGTACCTTATGGCCTTATCATCAAATTTCATGGTCAAGGTATCATTGTGTTCATTTGTTTTCGAGAATGGCATCCCTAAAATAACATGCTTAGGCATTTTTAGCTCATTCACTACAACCTTAGATGTTGCCAGTAACTCTTTCTCATGCTCCTCCTTCTTAGACTTTGGATACCTGGATGGACAAGGTAAGGAATTAGTATTAACAAAAATCACAGAATTAATAATTATCTTGGATGGTTCTATCTCCTCCTTGACTTTCTCCTCATCAAATTCAGCAATGCTGCCTGTTTCATCATTGCCTGACTTGCTCTGGACTGATAACACTGACACTCCTTGCTGCCATAATGATAGACTTCACGGCACGCTTGCGTGAGGTGGTCGCCGCCTGGATCGTTTCCAGCAAGTTATGAAGGTGGAACGCTCACGACACCTTAACCCAACGTCTATATTGAGACAAGAACCTAGGTACAATCGATCGCGCAAGGAAGTTGCGTTGAATGGAACATCAATGACACCTTGACCCCTCGCTTATATGTAAACGGTAACCTTGGTATAATCAACGATTGATACGGTAGAAGACGTCACACACAACTATGTATTGTTGTATGATAAGTCAAATTGAACATTCATAGACAAACCATGAATAATTCGAGAGTTCTCAAATAACCAAAAGGAGTCTCACAAGAAATTTTATTAATAATCTGAAGTGTTGTATTAATTACATCAACTTTGTCCCCTATTTATACTACTCAAAAATAAACCTAATCCTAATAACAAAAGGAATAAATTACATAATAATCCAATTTAAAATTGGAATGGAAAATCCTAATTACATTAGAAAAAAAAAACTAATATTCTAGAATCTAATATGCCATGAAATCAGATTGCCACGTGATGTTAACCATTGCCGCGTTCGGAAATCGATTGCCGCTTGAATCAGCTTGTAATTCCATGTGAAGGCTGCTAGGAAATGAATATTAAGTAGCTTCCAAGTTTGTTGAATTGTTAATTGCTAGGATCCGTGACCCACAAGACATACTTGCTGAATATGTGGTTAAGTAGCTGTCCATAATGTAGTCTCCTTTGCATGTAATATATAACATGCTGCCCACTAATCTAAAAAGGCCCACATGCTTGTAATAGGTTATTATGCTATGTAATCTGAATATGTATGCTTAAATGGCCAAATGAATATGATACTTTACATGGTTGCTGCATGAAACAAACCAAATTGGCTTTATATAATCCGTAGCCCACATGATGGTTAGAGTTGATTTGCATGGGCTGAATTAAATTGGCTAATTGGAAGAAACAAGACTCTTTTAGTGAAACAAAAAAAAATAGCAAATGGAACTCTTACTGTGGAATGGAGGGAGTATTTTGACTTGTAAAGTTTTTTATTCAGAATATATCCCTTCTATATATTTATCCAACCTATATCATAAAATCCAGCACTTAATAATTACCATGCTACATTCTCAGACTAAACTAAATCTTTCTATTAACTATACTGCCGCTAGAATATTTGTTTTTATATCTTTGAAATAAAATAACAAATGTCCTAATGCTTCCTGATATTGCTTCCTGATGAGATTAGTAAGATCATATGACTTCCAAAGGTGGCATTGAGGAGGATGAGGGAGACTGTCTTGGATGGGCAGCCAGAGATCCATCTGGACTTCTATCACCTTACAAGTTCAGCCGCAGGTGCGTGTGTGTGTTTACAATGTAACAAATTTTTACCTTCCAAGAGAAATGAAATAAAAAAATAACCATTTTTATTGAATGTAGCCCTGCACTTTTGTGATGAAACTGAAACATGTGCTTACGCCTCTGATACTTAAATTTACTGACTATTGTTTTAAAAAAGCACTAAAACATCAAACACTTGCAAACACGTCTACGACAACGTTTTGAACCTTGTTATCCCACAAATTTATTTGGCATTTGTTATCTCGATTTGGTATTGCGTTGCTCATTAGCATGTTTAGAGTTTTTAACCAACCGGAGTTGGAATTTTTAACAGGGCTGTTGGGAGTTACGATGTATCACTAAATATTACACATTGTGGAGTTAGCTATGCTGATGTTGCATGGACTAGGAATAAAATGGGACACTCAAAGTACCCATTGGTGCCTGGGTATGAGGTTTGATTACATATAAAATAAAGCATTTTGTTTGGGGAAGAATTCTTTACTAACAAATACGTATATGCTTTTCATTGCCTACCAGCCATGAGATAGTTGGAATTGTAAGAGGGGTTGGTTCCAATGTCCAGCGTTTCAAAGTCGGTGACTCTGTTGGAGTTGGAACCTACGTCAACTCTTGCAGAGAATGCGAGTATTGTAATGATGGGCTTGAAGTTCATTGCTCAAAGGGTTCTGTCCTCACTTTTGATGGTATTGATGCAGATGGTACCATAACTAAAGGAGGTTATTCCACTTACATTGTTGTCCATGAAAGGTTAGTATGCCATAATATTCTCTCCGACCCACAAAAAGAATCTCATTTGCCAAATTTACAAATATTAAGGATGTATTGTTCTTCTACATTTATCACTGAAAATAATAAATTGGTAGTCAAGTAGTTGTGGTATGACATTGGGTTTGTTTGGTCACCATCGTTTGCAACTTTTCTAGTAATAGCATTTGGACTTCCAAACGCACTACACATCATTTTGGTGTGGTGCGTTTGAGCCCCAAACATTGTGTTTGTGAGTTAAATAAGCTTAATTTGAAATAGGTTGCTTCTATGCAAACAAAATTTCAGAGTACGTTTAAATTTTCAAACACGCTAAACACACTAAGCGCACCAAATGCCCTTTAATCAAATAATCACAATTGTGATATTTATACTATCAATAAAAAGAGGCACCTTTTGTGGATTTTACTAACTTTTTATTATTATTATTATTTTCACCGGACTCTTATTGTGGAACAGATGGAGTATGAAATTATCCATTTCATTTTGAAGGAAGAAATGAAAAAGAAAACAAGTTATAAGTTATTCTACTGTACTTTATTCTGCAGGTACTGCTTTAGAATACCCGAGAACATCCCTCCAGCATTTGCAGCTCCTTTGCTATGTGCTGGAATAACTGTTTACACTCCCCCATGATGCGTCATAACATGAACCAGCCTGGTAAGTCACTAGGGGTGATTGGCCTTGGTGGATTAGGTCATTTGGCAGTGAAGTTTGGCAAGGCTTTCAGGTTGAATGTAACAGTATTCAGCACAAGCTTATCCAAGAAGGAAGAAGCTTTGAATCTTCTTGGAGCGGACAAATTTATAGACTCTTCTGACAAACAACAGATGATGGTAAGAACATAGTTACTAGATACTCTTATTGACCTAACAAACCATGTATTGGTATCTGCGCTACTAGAAAATCGGCTTATAGCGACGATCAACGACCGTCACTATAGGCCAAATGACCGTCGCTAAAGGTTTTAGCAACGGCCGCCGACCGTCGCCATAGAAGTTGTCGTTAAAGCCTATAGCGACGGTCTTTGCTACAGTCATGACCGTAGCTATAGATGTCTATAGCGACGCTGGACGACCATTGCTTTAGGCTTTCAAAAAAGTTTAATTAATAATGCACATTTTTTCAATAAACACAAATACAATATAAAATAAAACATAAAAATTTGTGTACATCATTTAAAATCATTTTCATTACTACATTACAATATAATAGTTGGATAATTCATCCCCTAAAATAAGATGATCATTATGACACCAAACTACTAAATTAATAATTTTTAGGATCATCATTACAATACAATAGTTCAGTTAAATGTAGAAGATAGATTACTTGATGCCACGTGAACATTGTCTTCGATTGTAGGTTCATTAGCACCTACTCCTCCTATATCAAAATGTTCCTTTCTTATTTCCAAGGCTGCTCATATATTTGAAGTGCAACAACGGATAGGAAAATTATCTAAATGCAAAGAAACCTAAAAGATGAAGGAAATAGATCTATTCTAAAAAATAATGCACTACCACATAACATTCTTATGTTTGTAGAAAATAAATAGAGTAAAAAAAATAAACCTAAACAGAAACTGGAATAATGACTGGATCCGTATGTTCCTAAAAGAGACTTCATCAAGATAAAGTTGATAGCAAGCACATGAGAATAATACAATAAACCCAACCAAAAGAATAATGAAAAGAACATGATTTTTTTGACCTTCACACAAAGTATATCAACTTCAAATCCAGAAACTGGTAAATTGCTGCCTTTAAAAGGTAACTTCAGAAAATTTGAAAATTATTATATTGCGGTTTGTGCAAGATTTGCCACAAAGGAAGTACTATGGATCTCACATAATATTTGTCACCTATACAATTTCCTAAAGCAGGACAATGGTGGTCGAATCCCTTTACATGCACCTTGCACACTTTACAAAATCTTACCCTCCGGACTAGAGTAGATTCCTAAGATTATATTTTTTTTATAAAAAAGTTTAGCATATATAATATTTTTACTAGATAAATCAGAAATGATATATTAAGATTATGTTCCTAACTTGTAACTTTGAAATGGTTAATAACCTAACCATGAATTAAAATGAGAATTTAAAAAATATGATTGATCAAAATTACCTGATGTAGAAAATAGCACATGAAAATAGTTTAACAAGATAAATGTGCTTGCAGATTACATCTTTTCAAAACACGAGAAATAGTATCATTCTATCCTACTGCTAGGCTATAGAATAAATGACAAGGAAAGAAAGTTTGTCATGTTTTTTTTTTTGCTAAGTTTGGTGTTGTATTAGATGGGACCAAATATACAATGGCATAGGGACAAACCCGGACTATAGCTAGGTCATTTCAAGACAGGCCTAGAGATGAACTAACTATAGGAAAAGAAAAATTACAATAACCAGTTGCAGTAATAAGTACAAAAAGTAGTAGCCTTAATAAAGCGTTTAGAATTGGAGAGTCTAGATTTGACAATGTTGACCATATCCTTTGCAAGAGCCAATGATGGAATGAGAGTATCCCTGTTTGTCATGTTGTTAATTCTTTAGTAAGATTTCATATTTTCCCCCTAACGATTTTAGCAAATGTCCCTAAAGAGAGTATTTTTCACCTAGCAATCAACTTAGCCGTCATATGATAGTTGAGAATACCAAAGCCAATTCTAAAAAAACTTGCTTTTAAGATATCAAATGAACATGACAACAGAACTCGGAATTTTTTATACTGTAAAAGTGTTAGACGGAAATCAGCTTTACCTCTACAGCAAGGAATCTGTCCTGCGCATCACAGCTTGAAGGCTCCAAGTCCTGAATGAGTAAATAAGATCAATACACATGTTTTACTAGTTTGATGTAACAAATTCAGACTCCAACGTCTAAATTGAAGTACTTCTACTTGAAAATCAAAAATGAAAATATGTCAGGAGATTAAACTATGAACATTAATGAAATTTGTAAACAAGTGTTACCCACTTACCCTGAACTAGCTAATCAAGCCGGGACTTGTAGACAAATGATACAAGATCAGGATACATTGCATTCTGCCTCTTATTCTGTGTACCTCAAGTTGCTCCATCCACATCTTTGACTTGAATGCTTGTATCTTCTTATGTTTGGTGGCTTTCTGTAGACAATAGGGCAAATAACAAAGCAAATACAACACATAAATAATCAAAGGCATTTATCAAAGTAAAACAAGCAGAAATCTAATTATTTTGCCACAACTTGGCATTATTCCAAGAACTGAAAAACCAGGCAGATCACTCAAAATTAAAATTGGAACACTCCAAATTCAAGGGGAAGTTATAGAGTGTTCACCAAACTGGGATACTCAGAGTCAGACCAATATTGTATTTGGCAACCGAATCTCAACAACCTCTTAATATAAAGCAGTCAAGTTAATTTGATTGCACCAATTGCCTAGAAAACAACTAGTTGTAAGGGGGAATCATATAACTCATGTCCCTTAACAGTTCTCAAAAATTGGATATGAAAACTCTATCCATTTTCTTGATTTCACTTTTATCAAACAATCAGTCGTATTATATACATAGTTGTCACGGCGCAATGACGAGTCATGGCGGCAGCCGACTGCCTGGATGCCTAGGTGACAAGGCGACCACTGTGGCGTCCGTATGACGACAAGTCGTTTACAATGTTCAATTTATATATTATTTATTTTACTTAACAAGTATATTGGCAATAAAATTTCATATACATTAAAACTCAAAACATAACACTATGGAATAACATTAAAGGCATAATTATGTAAATATTTAGCAATAACAATCCAAAAACAAAACACTTGATATCAAAATTAGTAAAAGAAATGAAGATTTCAACAAACACCACATAGAAAATAAAGTTGCAACCAACCATCACAAATATGTAGTCTAATAACTAATAAAACACCACATAATAAGCAAAAATAATGTCTAGACTCCCTGCACTAGTCTAGAACCATTGTTCAAGTAAAATGATTAAAGAAAATGTCATCTCCATCTCCTCCACGAGAACTACTCTTATTCAAAGGCGGATGTGATCTTTCTCCAAAATCATCCTCTACATCTTCATCATCATTTGGAATTCTCTCTTATTCATTAACTTCATTACCGGAGTCGGAATTCGTCAACCTTGATTCCTTTGAAGTTGAACCACCACCATGAAGTTGAACCACCACCGTGTCGAGAGTACGTCATGGGATTATCATTAGTATTAGCACGAGCCCTCCTTGATAGATTGCGACCCTCAAGCGTGTTGGATGCACCAGTTGCTCGATCCACATCATTCCATGTAAGATCCTCCCCGGGATGAAGAACATCGTCCTCATCATTGATCCATTCATCACCCCATTCAAATCAATGGCTAATGGATCAAAATTATTTCCAAGTTCACGTCTCTTTTGGAACCTTGAGACGATCTTTTAATTGTATAGGACATACACCAAGTCATTCAATCGTTTGTGTTCCAATCTATTCCTCTTCTTCGTATGCATCTAAAATAAATAGAACAAAAAATAATAATACTAATGATAAAATTTTAATTATATAAAAAATAGTTAGTATTACTAGTGAATGACTTATTACTTTTGAAATTTGAACTAACAATAGAAAATACTTACAAACTCAATGTACTCCAATTGCGCTCACAACCGGAAGAAGAAAAATAGAGGCCTAAAATTCTTTGTGTAAACGAGGATATCTCAATAGTCCGCCCTCCAAAAACATTCCACCAATCAACTAACAAACATTTAAAAGAAATATAAATATTTTTAAAGGGAGGAAAGGAAGAATGTATATAAATTATAATTATAATTTAGCTTTTATATCTTTATATATATTTTAATATACTTACGAGGATTCTGTTTGCCTAAATCTGATACTAGCAAATACGCAAGTATACGCAGTCCACAAGTAATGCAATGATGAGTAGAGTATCGTTCCCACAGGAAAAAAAGATTGCAATTTATACTAACAAGTACTAATTTTGTATTAACCCGATTTTATTAAACAAATGATTAATGTTGTGAATTTCTGACAATTATCAACTAACTAAACTAAACTAAACTAATTATCACAAGGTTGAAAACAGATAATAAAGGCTTAAGATTACAATTTCATTTATTGTTTCATTTAGGTTAATACACTTCCTGTTAAATTACATTAATTTTTTGGGATTGTTAATCAAGAATTCATCAGTATTTATGTTCATTTCTCAATGCATCATAAACATATCAACTTAAATCCACATATAATAGAATTAAGATGAACATTAACTAATTCACTATATCTCTATGTGGATTACAATTAAAAAGGATTTGAAGTACATATTCCCTATTAGATTATATGTGGTGTGTAGGTATATCTCTATCCTAAACACAAATCATGAATTCCATCGCCATGCAAAAAACACAATCACATGCTATTTTGGCCAGATCTAAACCTATAATCCATCTCTCGAATTCATATAGATTATCACGGTAATTTTTGATCAGACAATTAATTAATTAAAAATAAACCATAATAGTTAATTATAATTAACAAGGAAGTGTATATATCCAAAGTACGTAATAAGGTCAATTGTAATCTTAAGATGAGTTTAGTTTCTCATGACAAAAGTGAATAATGAATCCATAGAAGAATTAAACATCTGAAAATATAAGTAAAGGAAGAGAAGAAGAATTAAACTATCTGAAAATACAAGGAAGAAAAGAATAATAAAACTCTGCAGTCGACCCTTCTTCCAAATCCTCCCTTGATTTCTCGTGATTGTCCTTCTACGTTCTTTAGAATCTCTGTTGTATGATGTTCCAATCTGTGTAATTCTTGTGTGTTCTTTATTGTGTCCCCCTCTGCCTCTCCAATTGTTATTTTTATGTTCTCTGAAGTCCTTCTCGAATCAGCCACAAGAATCCTTCTAAAACTCAACTTCTCAAATTAGCCAACTACCTTTTCCCGACCAATCCGTCCCGGCGTATTCAAATGAACTAAGGGAATCCGCCCCAGCGGATTCATCAGACCAAAAACTGCAGAAATGCCACTAAGCTCCAATTTTCATGTCTTAACCCTCCAAAGCCATGCCCTACAAAAGAAACACAAAAACAAGTAAAACGATACTAAAATTACTTGAAGTTAACAAAGAATTAAGCCTAAATAATATCCGATTCGTAAGTATAAAACCCACTCATCAAATTCTTTATTTTCCGTTGCCTAATCACAATTTCTCTTGCAAAAGTATCTCGAGAAGTATCATAGTTGTCGGCTAGATTGCTTATCTTGTCTACCAAATCTAGCTCGGGCACTATCTTTGCAAGAACGTCATTGAAGTCATCTCGTAAAGAACTAGCTAACAACTGACGTTCCTCTTTGATATCAAAGTACTTGTCCGGATTGAGAAACAACGTAGCCCCATATAATTTTTGCTCCAATTGACTTTTCCCATCGCCGCTCAACAATTTCAATCACCTTCTTATACAGTCTTTGTTTGTTATCAAATGCATTTTTGATTTTTTTCTTCACGCATTCCATCACAGCAATAACTTTCGCATAGCAGGCTTCTCATCACTATCAACAATCCTCAACACTATAAGAAGTGGTTGTGACTCCCTAATGCAATCTTCAACATGATGCCAAAATGTTGTTGAAATAACAGTATCACATACTTTCTTCCCTACTTCAATAGCCGACAACTTTGATTTTGATCTATCTTCACTTATGAACAAATGCCTCAATGCATCTTTATGCTTGTACAAACTCTGCAAGGTAAGGAAAGATGTAGCAAATCTAGTAACTGCAGGTCTCACAAGATCCCTCCCATTTGTTTTGTCGCCCAACACATTAAGAAAACGACAATGCCTATAAATGAATGTTGTGATTCTTCTTGAATTTGTGATTGTGGCCTGGAATTGCTTCAACTTGCCTATGTCCTCTAGCATAAGGTCAAGGCAGTGAGCGACACAAGGTGTCCAGAACAGTGTAGGCCTCCTTTCCATTAGTATATGCCCCGCTACCTTATAATTAGAGGCATTGTCCGTGACCACCTGAACAACATACTCGGGGCCAATTTCTTTAATCTTGCTATCAAGTAGATTTGCCAATATTGTGGCATCTTGCGACTGACTGGAGGCATCAACAGAACCCATGAAATAAGTCCCCTCCGAACTATTAACAAGGAAATTCAACAAATGTCTTCCCCTCTTATCTGTCAAACCATCCGACATGAGTGTGCAACCATATTCCTTCCAAGCAACTTCATGTTTCGTCTTTTAAGTCATCGGTTTTCGTCTTTACCTTCTCAAGTAAAGGAACTCTCAACTCATGATACATTGGAGGCTTTCATGATACATTGGAGGCTTTAAACCCGGCCCATATTGGCCTATGGACTCGATCATTACTTCAAATCTCCTTGAATTTGCAGCATTGAATGGTATACCATATTCGTAGAAAAAGTCGTCAATGTGCGTATGGACTCTCTCCTTTTCCTCCGGTGTCCTCAAACGATTTTCAATACTTGTTTCATTTAAACGCTTGCTATGCCTCTCCTCTACAACTTCTTCGGGAGTCTTCCTTAGAAGTGTTTCAACCATCTTTGTTAGAGCTTTTGGTTGTGACTTTTGGAATTGAAATACAGCTTTCTTCCTTTTTGAAGCCGTCCCAAAACTTGGGATAGTGTTAGAAGAAGTATTGGAAGCCATGGTTGGACGAGCAGATGATTGTTCTTCTTGCAGTTCTACTACATTGTCATCATCATCTAGCTCAAGTGGCTTGTTCCTCTTTCTACTATTCAAAGCCGCTTGCATCTCCTTCATAATTTCTGTTGTTGTTTTGGGGAACTTTGCTACGTCTCCAAATTTTTTTGTTAAATGTTGCTTCAATCTTTTGAATCCCGAACGACATTTCTTCCCACAAAAGATACATTGCACTATATCCTTATTATTTAAATCTAGCCAATATCCATATTTCTAACCCGGATCGTTTGATTTAGTTTTTCTTTTAGGGTCCTTCGTTATATCATAATTACCGGCCCCCAAACTTTCTGTCATTTTACTGTCTAATGTCTACACAATACAATCAAATAAAAAATACAAGACATTGTATCAATGATTCAATATATATAAGACAAATTCCATCACCTTTTGAAAATAAATTAGACAACATTTTTAATAACACAAATTCTGTAGTAATAATTCACTGGATGTACTCTAAATTAGATAAAGTTACATTACTTATACATGTATACAATATATATACTGAACATCCACTGCATTCCTTCTATACATTGAAAAAAAAAACCGTCCAGCGCACTGCAGTGACTGCACAATTATTAAACTTTAATAATATCTAGTGCATTTTATCTATATATTGAAAAAAAAAAATCCAACATTTTATCTATACATTGAGAAAAAAAATCCAGGTCACTGTACATATATAATATATATATATATATATATATATATAATTGTGTTTGTGTCTATGTGACAAACTGTGGAGAGTGGAGACTGAAATGTAAAAGAAGCAGGCAAGCATGATAAGATAAACATATAAGAAACGAAAAAAAAGAAGCAGAACTGCAAAAGCAAAGAAGCAGAGTAGCGAACCAAAAAAAAAAGCTCGTCGTCACTGTCGCAGACGCAGAGAAGAAAGAAGGTAGTAATCTCGCCGGAGCTGCGTCGCCTCGCTGGTCAGTACTGGCCACTGGGTAATCTCTCTCTCTCGATCGGTCACTCGCTCTCCCCCTTTGCCCCTTCTAATCTTCTACTTCTGCAGTCTCCTCTACCGCTGAAAATAGCGATTAGATTTAGGGCATGATAAAACGACGTTTTTTTTTTTAACCCAGCAGGACCAACACTTCAAGACGCTCAACAGCTCGTCTTCATCGTTGGTCATGGCATCCATGGCGACGACTTTGTTTCCTAGGCGCCCGACTTTCAATCCTCACCTAAGGCGACCTACAACCTTGCTTGCATCGGCCCGGCTATGCGATGCCTTAACAACTATGATTATACATAGTTGAAGGAAAGCATCCAGAAACCTCTGGACTGATAATACAGCTCATAAAGTAACCCTCATTCTTTCCAAAACCTTTAAGAATTAAAAGTGTTTGGTCTTTACAAGGTAACTTGTAGCATATTGGAACAACTGCCATGTAGTTCTAACAGAACAATAACAAACAGAAACAGAACCATTATTACAATAAGAATTCTAAAGACCAAAATGTCTCAAGTACATGATTGCTAAGCAAGTTCATGTGATTATTGGTAAAGAATTGTAAAACACACTTATTTGCTAATAAAGAACATGCTATGTATGAAGTATATATAGCTTGATACGTAAGAACTTAGAGAAAACCAAAATTTATCAAGCAACTCCAATTCACCATGCATATGCTGAAATTTCTTGAAGTTTAACTGAAGCTGTATATCTAGTCAGCAAAACTCTTCAAGATTTATACTTGTAAAACAGAATACCACAGTGGAGTTCAAAAATTGAAAAAATATATCTATTATGCAATTACTACAAATATCAACTAAACAAAATTATATATATCACCGAAAATCATATATCTTGCATTCTTGCGACAAAAATATTGAAATCATAGCAAACAAGTAACACATATTTTTAACAAATCTAAACAATCATAGTAAACAAGTAACACATATCAGAAAATCAAACATTTGAATCCAAAAGCATATTGAAATCATCAAAAGCTACATTAAAGAGATTCACAAAAGATACAAAATGAATGTAATAGGTTTGATATTTCAATTAGTAAAAGACTATACAGAGGGGAATAAGATGAATATATCAGATCAATATATAAATACACACACATATATATATTGAGACAGAAAGAGAAGGAGAGGAAATCGAACCAACTTTATTTCATTGGAGTTGGGAAGGCTTTTCCCCAATTTACTCGAGACGACTTTTCTCCAAAATCCTCACAGAAAATACTGGAAAACAAATTCAAATAGATAGAGAATTAAAACATAAGAGATAACGATGCCAAGATCGTAAAATAGCTTACGTGGCAAAGATTTTTTGGGCGTAAACCCTAGGATTTAGAGAATTTAAGGTGGAGATGACTAAATTGAAAAGGGAGGACTAAATTGAAAAGGATTCTTTCCACTGATATCATCTTGTTTTCCACATTGCACAAGTTCCATATAACCCAAGCTTGAAGAACATTTAAGTTCAAGCCATAGGTGGATGCTAGTCCTGCCAAGCCTGTAATCAAATCAACCACTCCTTAGTTCATTTACTTCTAAAATTTTCATGTATATCTTTTGGTCAAAAATAATTTGTAAACTAGTCCCTCCGTTCCAAAATTAGAATCGAGTTCAACGACATTTAATTTACAACTGAACCTAATCATGCCACAAATTTTCACTAAAATCTTCTATTTCCTCCATGGTAATCAAATCACAAAATCAATGTACGGAATGATCATTTTGACAATACATTTCAACGTAAAATCATCACCAATAAAGGTCCAGTTTGAGTCGCAATCATATCTAATCAATCCAATCAAAGCTAAAAAATTACTAATACATATAATCATTCTTCCATTTAGATCTGCCCCAAATATCAAAAAACAGAAGCCCTAGAATAAAAAATGTAGAGAAATTAAAACAGAAACAAAGAGAGAGATAGAGAGAGAAATGAAAGACTTGACTGAATTTGGTTTGGAGAATGGAGTTGACTTCATCGAAGGCACGAAAAAGGGAGGAAAACTCCTTGCGAGCTTCATCGGAGACGATCATCTTCGCCATTCCTTCCCAATCTATGCTCTTCGATGCCTTGAATGCTCTTAGGCAAAAAATTTGTCAACATAAGAAAGTAGAGAAACCTCAAGGAGAAAAGGGGCAAGGACTGATTTTCCCAAGGGCTTGATTAGCTCCAAATTTGATCTTCACAATTGAGATTTTAATAACTAGCCGCGTAATTTGGTGTTTTGCAGGCTCGATTGGCTTAGAGAAGAGGGAGATTAGGGCAATTTCTAAGGTTAGGGCTTCTCGTACATGGCGGAGGAGGAGGTATATTGGATGGAGCATGTTGAGGGCAGGGATGAAATTTAATTAGGAAATAATTGACAGAGATTGAGAGGGAAATAAAAAGTGAATTGGAAAATAACGAGGGAAAGAATGAAAAAAAAGGTCAAGACTGACGACCAAATAGTGACCCTCGGAATAGATTATCTTTAAAGTCATATACCGACAGTTCCGTCCCGACCATTGCTATAGCTCGTCGCCTTATCTTGATTTTCTTGTAGTGTTGTTTATCCAAATTTGGTACTCATGTTTTAAATTTAGCATACCGAAATATTTTCTTGTTGTTTTACATATAAACTATAGTTGCACATATATCAATATTTTAACTTAGTATGGAATGCTCAAACATCAAATTTGTACTAAATTATTTATAGAACAATCAACTTGTTGATTCCACTAAATTTTTTCTATAAAACTTAGTGGTATTACTTTAAGTTATAAGACAATACGTACTTTAAGCATTCATATAAACATACCCTAAACTGCGTTTTAATCTATTAGCGTACAGTGTACCCGTATCAGATCCACCAACTGAAACGAATTGCGTTCCAAGTAGCACTGGGTAAAGCCATTAGCTTCAAGTGGATAAAATGCTTATCATTTTGAACCTTGGGCTGTTATGTTGTTGCAGGGGATGGCTAAGTCACTCGACTTTATAATTAACAGTGCATCAGGGGATATTCCATTTGATCCGTACATATCTCTTTTGAAGACTGCTGGTGTGCTAGTCTTGGTGGGCTTCCCTAGTGAAGTAAAATTCACTCCTGGAAGCCTTATTCTCGGTATAATGTGTGGATTCTTTGCAATATTAAAAATAGTGTATAAGATTTTCAGGAGTACATTGATTGACATTACCTAATTTCGACAATTTTTTGGCAGGTATGAAAACAATCGCTGGGAGTGTCACTGGTGGTACAAAACAGACACAAGAAATGCTGGATTTCTGTGCTGCCAATGGAATTTACCCAAATATAGAAACTATTCCAATTCAGTATGCAAATGATGCTCTGGAGAGGTTAATAAACAGGGATGTGAAGTATCGTTTCGTGATTGATATTGAGAACTCCCTCAAGTGACATGATGAAGGTAAGAAGGGTGTCCATTTCTTAACAACCATTGTCGAACAGATTAGTTTATTCTTATTTTTATTATATAGATTTATATATCAAGGATTGTGATTTTTTTTGTTAAAAATTGAGATATTGGTGGAATCTATAGTAGACATTTACTTCTTCTATTTCCTTGAATGTTCCGTAGACTTGTTTTTGTTATTAATAAGTACTCCATTCATCACATATAGAGCTATAAAAGTACCGGGCAATCTGCGAGTTTGGTCAGTCTCGGCTCGTCTCGGCTTAGTTTGACTAAGGGCCTATTTGTTTAGGACTGAATAGATCTGAATGAGTCAAGATCTGAGCGAATAAGCCATTAAGACTGTTTGTTTATAAATTTTGAAATCTGAATTGGTCTGAATAGATCTGAGCGATTCTTTTAAAAAAATTGGTTGAATGGCTTAATAGGTTTGAGCAATCGTTTTTTACCCAAATAACCATCTTCTCTACATCAAAGATCTCTGCATTTTGTACAACTGACTTCATGGAATTCAATTAATTCATTAGTCCACTTGTTGAGTGATTTTGAGAATTTGAGATTGAGCTCCTCCACAGATCACATGCTTGAGATTCTTTTCAACTTTTTCTTTAAATCTTTCTGTATATACTTCTTTTTCTATATCAATATACTTTCCATATGTTTGTTACGTTTCTGAGATTTAACTTGTTGACCTTGGAATGCTTTCAAGTTCTTGGCTATACATACCCAAAAAGCAGATTTGTTTACAGTAAATTTGTTTATTGTTAGGATTAGAATCTCTAAATTCATCCTTATATTTGTGTTAAGCATATTTGTTTATAGTAGATTTGTTTATTGTTATGATTAGAATCTCTAAATGCATGCTTCTATTTGCTCAGCATGATCAAGCTACCACAATTTATGGAGATGATGAACAATGTGAAGAGAATCACGAAGGAGAGCAAGATGTAGTGCAATGGGGCCCTCAAGGCGTACAATATATGAGCAATCTACGTGACCAAATTGCTTGTGAATTATAAAACGACTCATGAAATTAATGTAATTTTAGTACTTTTATTATTATGTTGACACATTGTTTAACTCATTACATTTTCTATTTTCTATGAAATTTGGGTTAATTTTGTTTGAATTATTAATACTTTCTTTGATAATTTGTTTTAATTATTTATTTTTATCTGTTGTACAATGAATATTGTATTTAATTTTTTTTTTAGTATGTCCAGACATAATTATATACTTATTCAGCATAGTTTAGAGGGGTAAAATAGTAAAAGATTGTTATTCAATGTTTTAGACATCAATTATCAAACAACATTTTTTTATTCAGTATTCAGTGTTCAACTCCATTCAGTTCATTAAGATTACTAAAACATTCAGAATCGTTTTATTTAGTTTTATCAAATAGTCCTTAAACCGGACTCGAGCTCGTTAAACAAGCCAAGCTCATACAAGTTCTTTTACCAATTTAGTTAAACAAGTTGAGGCCGAGCAATATGGTGTCCGGCTTGAGCTCTATTCGTTTAAGTTCTAGCAAGTTCAGCTTGTTTAGTATTTAATTAATTATTATTTTTATTTTTAAAATAAAAAGAGTTAAACGAGTTGGGTTTAAGCTTGATTGCTTAATGTCAGCTCGAGCTTTGACTTGTTTATTGGAGGGGTCGAATTGTATATCAAATTTTTGATTGGTTTGAAGCTTAACTTCAACTCGGCTCGAATTATTTACCTTTTAAAACGAACACAAGATCAGCGAGTCAAAGCCCGATCACCTTAGTTAGGCTCATTTACAACTCTATATCTAGATTACATCAAATAATGAAGATAAAATAAAGATGAAGAAAAAGAAATTTGGAACATTGATCAACTTGCTATCCATTTTGTTGCAGTGCCACTGATGGTTGAAAAATGAAGAAAAGTTAAATCCTCTTGACTATCGACCAAGTGGCAAAGGGCTCAAGCAAGTCAAACCTAAATGGCTCAAGCAAGTCAAACCTATGATGACCGTGGACTTTGTTGTAATATAGGTAAGAGGGGGGTAAAAGTTCTGCTCGTTATTGAAATGGTTACTAAAAGAAAAAAGGTGTAAAAAAATCATTCTATATGACTCTGAACTCCTTGGTAGTATTTGTCAAAGGGCTGTTTTAAATTAAATTGCTGTGAACTTTTTAACATAAATTTTTTGTTTTTCATCTGAAGATAATCTGGCAAGGGATCTTAAATTTGAATGTTGTTATGGTGATAAAAAAAGTTTACAAAAATTACTTTACATGTTATAAAACTTTAGCAAAGTATAGAAATAAACTCTTATAATTGCTGCATAAATTTAGAGAGAATAAGCAAGATAAAAGAGAGAGAAAATTCTTCAGAGAATTCTGTGTGTCTTTCCTTCTGTATTTCTTTCCTTTATAGAGAGAATGAAGGAGAGGAGGATGAGGAGAGAGAGTAGGAGAATGAGGGAAAAAGGAGGGAGATCACGGAGTGGGGAACAAGAAAGCAGAAGAGAGAGAGAAGTGGTTCTCTTATCTTGAGGGAATCATTATTATAACACTTCCCCTGATTCCCTATGATAGAAGATTATGTCTCATTAAAAACCTTGTTAAGAAAACTCAGTGGGAAAAACTTAACGAAGGGAAAAAGAGTACATATCTTTTACATAAATATCTTAATTTACTGCCTCGTTAAAACCTTGTCAGGAAAAATCCATTGGGATAAAAACCGTGACTAAAGAAAAAGAGTACAGTCTTCCCCTCAAAAGGAATTCATTATTCCTTGATGAAATGTTGTCATAAGTCTTTCGATTCGACACATTAGATCCTTTTTCGAAGTTTTGCAAACGTTGCATTTGGTAGCGATTTTGTGAATAAGTCGGCTAGATTATCACATGATCAAATTTGATGCACATCTATATCACCCTTCTTTTGTAGCTCATGTGTGAAGAAGAATTTAGGTGAAATGTGCTTTGTTCTATCTCCCTTGATGTATCCTCCTCTAAGTTGAGCAATGTATGCAGCGTTATCCTCATACAGAATTGTAGGAATGTCTTTGATTGATGGTAATCTACATGATTGTTGAATATGCTGAATAATTGATCTCAACCAAACACACTCTCTGCTTGCTTCATATAAAGCAAGTATCTCTGAGTGATTTGAAGATGTAGCTATCATGGTTTGCTTTGTGGATTTCTAGGATATAGCCGTGTCACAATATGTAAATACATAACCTGTTTGTGATCTTCCATTGTGTGGATCTGATAAATATCCTGCATCGGCATATCCAACCAATCGCGACGTTGAATTTCTTGGATAAAATAACCCAAGATCTATACTTCCACGGAGGTATCTCAAAATGTGTTTGATCCCATCCCAATGTCTCTTAGTCGGAGAAGAACTGTATCTTGCTAACAAGTTGATGAAAAAAAAGTAATATCGGTAGTAGTATAGTTTTGCAAGATACATAAGAGCACCTATTGCACTTAGGTATGGAACTTCTGGTCCAAGAACTTCTTCCCCACTTTCTAGAGGCCGAAATGGATCTTTATCAACTTCTAAAGATCGAACAACCATCGGGGTAGTCAAAGGATGAGCTTTATCCATATGAAAACGACTGAGAATCTTTTCAGCATATGTGGATTGATGAACAAAAATTCCAGACGCTAAATGCTCAACTTGTATTCCCAAATAAAATTTTGTCTTTCCAAGATCTTTCATTTGAAATTCATCTTTTAAATAAGTAGCAGTTCTTGTGAGTTCTTCAGAAGTACCTACAAGATTCAAATCATCCACATATATAGCAATAATGGAAAATCCACTTTGTGATTTCTTAATAAAAACACATGGACATACTTGATCATTTATATATCCATCTTTTATTAAATAATCACTAAGTCGATTATACCACATCTGACGATCTATTTCAACCCATACAATGAGCGTTGTAACTTGATTGAATATATGTGACGTGGCCTTTGTGATTCAGCCATTTTTAATCCTTCAGGGTTTCTCATGTAAATCTCACTGTCAAGTGAGCCATATAGGTATGCTGTTACAACATCTATCAGACGTGTTTCCAAACCTTCCATGGTTGCCATACCTATCAGAAAGCGAAAAGTGACTCCATCCATTAATGGAGAGTATGTCTCTTGATAATCAATACCAGATTTTTGTGAAAACCCTTGAGCTACAAGTCGGGCTTTGTATCTCACAATTTCATTTTTCTCATTTCGCTTTCGTACAAATACCCATTTGTTTTCAACCGGGATTACACCCAGTGGTGTTTGGACTACTGGTCCAAATACTTCTCTTTTCAATAGAGATTGTAGCTCAGTTTGAATAGCATCTTTCCATTTTGGCCAATCTTTTCTTTTCCGACATTCTTCCACGTTTTGTGGTTCAGGATCCGTGTCAGGAATCAAAGTAATATCTGATGCTATAGAGAAAGCAAAAATATCGTCAATTATGACTTTGCTTCGATCCCATATTTTCTCATCATGTACATAATTTATTGAGATCTCTTGGTGTTCATCTCTTATCCCTTTACTGAGATTTTGAACCTCTTCTGGGGCTATTCCCACTCTTGGAATATGTGCTACTTCTGGAGCGATTTTTACCTCTTCTGGAGCTATACCCACTCTTGGAATAAGTGCTACTTCTAGAGCGGGTATTCCTTCTGGGATTCGCTTATTTACTTTTGATTTTCGTGGTACAGTGTCTTTTGCACCAACCGGTCTTCCACGCTTCTGGCGTGGTTTAGATTGTTCTATTACCTTATTCGTCAATTCTCCAGGAATTGATTTTTCAATAGGTATTTCTATTCTTGCTGGAGTATTCACTGCAGGTGTATGTGACTTTATCACTTTTCTAGCATCATTAAATGCATTTGGCATTTGATTTACAATATTTTGTAAATGAATAATTCTTTGAACTTCAATTTCACATTGTCCTGTACGAGGATCAAGTGAATTTAAATTTGATGCATTCCATGATATTTCAGAGGGTTTTTTTTATTTAAAACTTTCCCTCCTCTTAATGTTGGAAATACAGATTCATCAAAATGACAATCTACATAACGTGCAGTAAAAACATCTTCAGTTAAAGGTTCAAGATATCTGATAATAGAAGGAGAATCAAAACCAACATAAATACCTATTCTTCGTTGGGCTCCCATCTTAGTTCTTTGTGGAGGTGCAATTGGAACATATAACGCACTTTCAAAAACTTCGAAAGTGTGATATGTTGGGTATCCGTCCAAGAACTAAATCAGAGAGAGCAAATTTATGAAGAGCCGTTGGTCTTACTCGAATGATGGGCTGCAGATGAAGAATTGCATGACCCCCAACCGAGGTAGGTAAGTTAGCCCTTAACATTAATGGTCGTGCAATTAGTTGAAGTCTTTTTATTAAAGATTCAGCTAAGCCATTTTGTGTATGAATATGAGGAACGAAATGCTCAATGGAAATTCCAATAGTCATACAAAAATCATTAAAAGTCATTGATGAAAATTTAGCTGCGTTATCAAGTCGAATTGACTTGATTGGATGATCCGGGAACTGAGCCCGTAACTTGATCATTTGAGCAAGAAGTTTTGAGAAGGCAAAATTTCGAGAAGAGAGAAGACAAACATGAGACCATCTAGTTGAAGTATCTATTAAAACCATGAAATATCGAAATGGGCCAGACAATGGGTGAATAGGTCCACAAATGTCTCCTTGAATTCTCTCTAGGAATTTTGGGGCTTCTTTATAAACTTTTATTGGTGATGGTCGAACAATTAATTTTCCTCGAGAACAAGCAAAGACTGAGGAAATTCACTACTAGGAAAAACCCTTTTATCTTTGAGAGGATGACCCGGTAGAATTTTTAATAATATGACGCATCATAGAAGTACACGGATGATGGAGTCTTTCATGCCAAAGCATAAGTGATTTGGGATCTATGATTTTGGAATCATATGAGATGAGACTCAATTGCTCTAATTTTCATAGTATATAATCCGGAAGAAATTGAATGAAGTTTTTCTAAGATATTCTTTTTTTCCGAAATAGTAGAAGTAATGAGAAGATATTCATTATCATTCTCATTGGTTGTTTCAATGTGAAAACCATTTTAGTGAATATCTTTAAAACTAAGCAAATTTCTTCTTGATTTACTAGAATATAAAGCATTTTGATAAAACTTGTGTCTCATTTGGTAGCAAGAAACTAGCTTTTCCAAATCCCTCGATTAAATTTGATGTGCCAGAGATAGTTCCTACATTTCCCTTAGCTTTGATCAGTTGTGAAAAATATTTCTCACTTTGAAGGATTGTATGAGTTGTTGCCTTTGCTCGCTAAACATATATCCTCCATATCCATTAAAAAAATGGTCGACACATATAAAAACATAAATAAGAAAAGTTACATTTCAAATATAATTTTATTCATGAGAAACACATACCACATATAGAATGAAAACTAATAATATTATACAAGCAAGGTGTTTAATTAAAACAAGAAATTAAACGATATCCCAAAAGATACTCTCGGAAGGTTCGATAATATCATCAACCTTTTTCCTCATTTTGTTGGTCGTTGGTGAATCATCAACAATATTCAATTGATGATTAACAAAGTTTGTTTTCGCCTCCATTACTTTGTTCTTTTGAGACTCATGGAATAAATTAGCCGGATGCCTCGGCTGCATTTGCAGTCACGCGAATCAATGCCCATTCATCCCACACCTAAAACAAACATCTCGGTTCGTTCTTTTTTACGTGTTGCATTTTCTTTATTTTTACCCGACTCAGACACTTGCCACTTTTGGTGGCTTGAATTATCGCGGTTCTGGAATTTGTTGTTACGATAGCCTCGTTTATTCTTTCGTCCCCAAGGCTTCTTTTTATATGACCATCTATTGTCACGTTTATTCTCTTTGGAATGACGTCTTTGTTAATATCCTAAGAATGGGGGTAGCACCCGTTGGCCGTACTTGATGGTTTTTCAACAACAATTCATTATTCTTTTCTACAACAAGGAGGATAGACAACAATTCACTAAATTTTGTGAACTTAATCTGTCTATATTGTTGTGACAGAATCATGTTGGTGGGATGAAAAGTTGAGAGCGTTTTCTCTAATATTTGGGATTCAGAAACTGGAATTCCGCACAAAGCCAAAGTAGAGGTTATTCTATAAACATTGGAACTATATTCCGTAATTGATTTGTAATCTTGTAGCCTTAAATTAAGCCACTCAAATTTGGCATTAGGGAAAACAACCAATTTTTGGTGATCAAATCTTTCCTTGATTCGTCCATAAAGACAAAGGATCTTTGATCGTTAAATACTCGATCTTTAATCCTTCATCAATATGGTGATGAAGAAAAATTATGGCTTTTGCATTTTGTGTCAAGTAGTGTATTTCCGATTGATGGTCTTTTCTAACTCATTTGCACTAAGGTGCAATTCTGCATCAAGTGCCTAAGCCAAATAGTTGTCTCCAGATATTTCCAAAATAGAAAAATCTATTTTTGCCAAGTTTGCCATCTATTCTGGGTTAAAACACAATTTTATTATTTATTAAAACAATAAATAATTGCATGTATGATATATATAAAAATAAACTAAATCACGACTTCATGTGGTAATAAAGTGCAAATATAAATATTCTTATATATATGTTATTAGCATATTATCTTAGTAAAAAGAATATGCAATCGTTAATATATATATACTATTACAATATATATATATATATATATACAAAGCGCAAATGGATCTTCACCGCCATGCAGTAATCTACTGTAGCAGATCATTTCAATGTAATAATAACGACGGAACCGGTAGGTGTAAAAACACATGCATACGTGATATTCCAGCGAGAATAATAAATGCGGAATAATAAATAATGGAACTGTGTCGTGAAATTACGCAAGCGGCTGGATATTAAAATGAGAATATTAATTGCGGAATAATAAATAAAAAGGTTCCCACCAAGTCTTGTAAGATTAACAAGGATAGATGGTACCATTGTAAATAACAGAATTTAATGGCAATTATAAGAATAAAATTATATTATTGGTGGCACAGCCCAACCAGTAGTATAATAATAAATTGCAAGAATTTAATTTTACCGTCTCAGTTGGTTAGAGATTCGTGCTGATAACGTGTTATAAAACTTTAGCAAAGTATAGAAATAAACTCTTATAATTGCTGCATAAATTTAGAGAGAATAAGCAAGAGAAAAGAGAGAGAAAATTCTTTAGAGAATTCTGTGTGTCTTTCTTTCTGTATTTCCTTCCTTTATATAGAGAATGAAGGAGAGGAGGATGAGGAGAGAGAGTAGGAGAATGAGAGAAAAAGGAGGGAGATCACGGAGTGGGGAACAAGAAAGCAGGAGAGAGAGAGAAGTGGTTCCCTTATCTTGAGGGAATCATTATTATAACATTACATAAGATGTGCTAGAGTATAGTTAGTGGATGATCTACCATATATGGGTGGGCTTAGTGATAACAATTAACCATAATTAAAATTTTATAGAATAATACTGCGATAAGTCGGTGACAAAAGATTGCTACAAAAAAAGAAATATAAAATAATGTGTCAAATTATAATTAGTAAATATTTCACCATATATGTGTGATCTAATAATTATAACTAATAACTATCATCTACATCATTTTAGATTCTTTTGTATCTAATCTTTTATCTCTAAAAAATTGTTAAATTTTGCGCATCTTTTGGGTCTTTGTTGGAAGAATAACACGCCCATGTACACATCATTTCCAGGTGATCATGACCTCACTAGTCAAAAATATTGCACTTTCTTTGTCAAAGTTCTCAATAATTAAATAGACTAGCTAAAAAGCCCATGCAACTATTTAATTTGTACTCCTATATTTTAAAAAAATAAAAATAAAAATACTCCTTCAATTTCACATTAAAAAAATCACAAAATGTCTATGGCTTAGTATTATACTTGCGTGCTTAAGCAAAATAGATTGTTAGACCCCAATTATATGGTGAGTCAAAGTTCACGTATAGTTATTTACTCTGCATATGAATCTAATTTGGCAGTTGAATATTTTAAGTAATTAATGAATTATAATTATATTTAATTTTCAACTCTTAAGAAAAGAGTCAAGATATGATCCAACTTCTTTTCTTTAAGGAGATTCTGTTCAATCCCATTAAGGAATCATACCTAATGAGGAATCCTATTTCTATACGGGGAAGAGCTTTGAGGAGGTGGTGTGATCACTATAAATACAAGGTTACACCCTAATTATCAAGTACAACATTATTTTACATCATTAAAGTATTAAACTTCCATTATTAAAACCTTATTCAACCTATACTTATTCTTAGACCGGAGCTATCCCTTGGCGGCCCAAGCCGTCAAGTTTCACATGTGATTTCATTTTTGTTCAGGATTGGACGCGTCATTAGTGATTGAGGCGCGTTGACTAATCTTGGAGTTAACATTGGTGCTAGAAGGAGGGCTTTTTAGTGCTACATAATTTTTCAATCACCCAGGAGTTTGGTTGGAATCGTGGTGTGTAAGGCGAAGACAGCTTCTGTATGAGATCAATCTACGACTGATCCCCCTTAACCACGGGATTCAGTCAAAGACAGGTTGGGGTCATCCCTAAGTGGCTCGTAGAGACTTGGGTCCCGCACCAATTTTGAGGTCTCACCGAACGACAAGGCAGATGCCGTCCGCCGTCTGCTATTCTCAATAGCTAGGAAGGAAACAAAACCCAAAGAATGTATCGAGGACAACCGTCCCAAACACGGACCCACGGAGACCAGAACTCTAGACGAGATGGCTACGACTAAAGGAGGTTGATTTTGGCCAAAAAGGCACATGAGAATGATGAGGCCCTGGAAGTTTTACTCCTTCAACGAAAGGAGATTGACGCACAAATGGAACTTTTGATGGGCGGAGAGGATGATGCTGCCATCCATAGCCGAAGGTGGGAGCGTTAGCTAGAGAATCAGACCAGGACACATCGTCTGGACGATTCTCGGTGGATCTGGAGCAGGCACCGAAATCACTCTCTAGAAAGGAACAGGCACCGCAACAGCTCCAGGGAAGCATGTTCAGAAGGTAGAGGGAGGTCCGAACAGAGATGACGGGAGGCCTCTCCGAAACAAGAAATCGAGACATGCGAAAGTCGTCCCCACGAAGGAGTGAAACCGAAGTGCTAGCTCAAAGATTGTCAAAGTTGGAATAAAGGCTCACATGTTTTAATCCAAAAAAGGGAACTTCGGTCAATTCATCATCGCCATTCTCCCCGGAGATAGATCAAGAAAGGGTCGATCCGAATAACAAGGCCACACATATGGAGAGTTATGATGGATCTGGAGACCCCTATGAACACAGCCAGGCTTATAATCGGCTGATGAACTATTATGACTACTATGATGCTGCCAAGTGTCAGATGTTTATAAAGACTCTGAAAAAGGATGCTTGGCAATGGATTTCGGGAGGTAGTTAGTATGTTAAAAGATTTCGGGAGGCAGTCAGACATGTTTCAGATCTGAATGGTTCTCAGGCCCTCAAATACTTTCAGATGGGTTTGGACGTCGTAAAGTCAAAGAAATTGGTGAAGGATTTTGTTGAGAGTTGCATATTTAAATTTTATGTTGGAATAAATAAATGTGCATGCATTATCAAAAGATGTAAAGTCCTTATTAGATCATATGTACAAGGACTTAGATTAAAGATCACAATTGTTAAGTTGATCTGAGCTTACTGTTTATCTTTTTGTAAAATCTCTTGTAGTAGAAAGATCAAACTTATTAGGTTGATCTTATGAGGTGTAATAGATAGGCAGAACAAAATCATGGAGATTGCAGAAGCTAGAATCGTAGTCTGCTGAGCAAGCATATCAGAATTGTGAAGCAATTTGTCGAGTTCCTGTCAATGTCAAGTCAAAATCGTAGACACTGCTCTAAATCGTGGAGTCCTCAAAGCATCAAGATTGTAGTTAGTCAAACGTTGTCAAAACTAAGACAAAATCGTAGAGTACTCTACGATTCTCATCAGAGGCTGGCAAGTATAAATTGCTTGTAAGCACTTAATCATCAGACCACGATCGTAGTTCTCATCAGTAAGCATCAAAATAGTTGAAGATCGAGTCTAATAAAAAAAAATGCCTGACATCATCAACTGACATTTGAATGTTAATATGATTAAGAAACCCAATACCCTCACCAACATCCTTGGTTGAATCGAAGAAACAAAAAGTAAGAAGAAACATGTCTACCAACTAGTCTGTTGATAGTGACATTTTAGAGGTGTTAGGTGAGAAAACAGACTGTTGTGTCAGGCAAGTCAAAAATAGGTAATCACATCATCCCAGGATATCAACATTAAAGTGCTTCAGAATGCCCGAAGCATTTAATGTAATAACCCGATATTTTCTATATAATTAAATAAGAAATTTTGTGTAATTTTTTTTTTATTTTATTATTTTAAAGGTGGGAATATGTACAAGGTAAGTATATATATATATATATATATATATATGTGATAAATAAAATTTATTTATTACATTAATAATTGTAAATATATTTTTTTAAGAATTATTGATCATTATAAATTATATTATTATATTCAAATTAATTTTGGTAGTAGAAATAATTTTATTGTTTATTTCTATGAAAATATGATTATTATTTTATTTAAATAATATATGAAATGATTATAGAATTATTAATTATTTTGTTATATGAATTTATTTCAGATTAATTAAGTTAATTATTATAACTTAATTAATAATGGTATGTATATGAAAGATAAATCGAGATATGGAATCCAAACCCTAATTCTAGATTTGGAATAAGGAATGAGAATAATAATATTATATTAATTATATTTAAGTGCTATGAATACGTGCTGTATGTATAAACTGATAATGGTTGGTCAATTATGGTGTAACATGACAAAACCCTAGTATTACTGATAAACCCTAATTCAAAAAGTGAAATATGATTTTAAGAATTTGTTAAGTCGTTATGTAGTCGTGTTAATGTTAATAATGTCAGGTATTATACTTAATTAGGGAAAACCCTAATTATTAGAAACCCTAAATTCTAAAATTAGAAACCCTAATTGTTATTTGGAATAATTATCAAATTATAAGCCCTAATTACTAAATTAGTAATCTTAATTATAATTTGTGAAGCTTAAATCTAATTTCATGTGTCATGTAATTATAAAATTAAACACAATTAGGAAACACTAATTTTCAAAATTAGAAAGTTAAAATTTTATTTTTTAACCCAAAATTGAAATCCTAGAAAACTAAATTTTTGAAAACTTTAGGGTTAAACCCTAAGGGTTTGCCATGATTACCAACTTGCCATTAAAATCACAAGGCTAAAGACCAAATTAATTACCCTCCTTTGCATTATTGTATGTAACTTGTCAAACTTGCCAAAACTTTAGTTGGTGACCAACTAAAAGCTCAACCATGTGACTTAAATTAGCAAATAACATCAGCCTTGTCCATTACATCAAAATATATATTGATCAAGAGAGAGAAAGTGCATATTTGTGCTCATTTATTCACCAACACTCATCCAATAAATCAAGCCCCACTATCACTCATAACAAATCAAAAGTCTAGATTTAAGATTTAGCAAAGTAAGGTATAAAACCCTAACTAAGAATCTGATCCTTGATCCTCTATTAAAAGTTATGTTTTAGTGTTAAAACATGTTGTATGGAGTATAACTAACTGATCGAGGTTGATAGATGTTAGATCCATAACATCTAAAGGCTCAGATTTGGTATTTTTAAAATTCTGGAAAAGTTGAAAAATGTTGTCTGACAACGAATGTCAGACCCCATAGATCACAGTCTATTTATTGTTTTGGTGTTTTAAATGTTTAAACTTGTAATGGGTCATGTAGGCTTTGATCTGGAACTTGCAACAAGTCTAGATCATGCACATATTTCATTTTATTGATGGTCAAAGTCGGTTGACCGACCATGACCAAGTAAATCTGGGCAGCCAAGAACTTGCCCAGAAACTCCTGACAACAATTTCATTGGCTCAGATTTGACAGTGGGTTGATGATCTATGTTTTTTTGAATCTAAGTTGTAATATGTTGTTTAGACTACATGCCAATGCCTTAAGATCACCTAAATGATAAACATGTTGGACTTAGTGGCCGGTCAAACTAGCCTAGTCAAGCACGTTTTCTGGGTAACCCAGAAAACATATGAACGTGTCATCTGACATGGTTTGACCGGACCATATCTGCTTGTTGTTATATGTGTTTTATGTAATAGATCTGTACCCCTACATGTTAGCTACACACTGCAACTCTTAGATCACAAAAACATTACACGAACAACAAGTTGTGGAAGCCCAAAAATGACTAGTCAAACTGTTCTTCATTTCTGGGTAACCCAGAAAATGAAGAACAGCTCTGACAGTCAGTTTGAAGGCTTAGATCTCGTTGGTGTTTTGCTGTTTGGCCAAGTTTGTTGTTGAATCATGTAATCCTACATTAGTACTACAAGATCTGATTAATAGGTTGCCCAGAAACATCATGATCTGATCATTGCACTTGGTCAAAGTAGTACCCTTGGTTACTGACTTTGAAGATATGAGTTTCTCAAGAACACAATAGGCGACGGTTTCTGTCGCTAAAGGCTATAGCGATAGATTTAATAATTTTAATTAATTAAATTTCTAAAAATCATTTAAAAATAGAAAATAATTTCTGAAAATTACAAAAATAATTTTAAAAATTATTTAAGTTATAAAAATTAACTTTTAACAATTTGACGTATTTTTCATAAATATTAGTATTTATTTTAATGTTATTGATATTTAATTTATTTAATAAATGCATTAAATAAATTAATTAAAAATGATTTTATTATATTAAAAATCATTTTAAATGATAATAAGGTATTTAAAAATATTTGAAGTTATAAAATATAAATTTTAATATTTTAAGACAAATTTCATTAATTATTTAATATTAATGATATTAGATTTATTAACAATTATATTAAATAAATTAATTAAAAATGATTTTAATATTATAAAAATAATTTTAAATGAAAATAAAGAGTTTAAAAATATTTAAGTTATAAAATATAACTTTTAATAGTTAAAGGTAAATTTCATTAATAATTTGATATTAAATTTATTTAATAATTATATTAAATAAATAGTTTAAAAATGGTTTTATTAATTTAAAAATCATTTAAAAAGGATATAAATGGTTTAAAAATATTTTAAGTTATACTTAATGACTTTTAATATGTTGATAAATAATACATTAATAATTAAATATTAATGGTAATTATTTAAAAATGATTTTAATTGTTTTACAAATCATTTAAGGGTAATATTAATACTTTAAAAATATTTTGAGTTATTATAAATAACTTTAATATTTTGGAAATGGTTTCATTAATAATTAAATATTAATTAAATATTAATGATAATAGAATTATTCAATATTTAAATAATTTAAAAATGATTCCAGCGTTTGAAAAATCTTGATAAATTATAATAATTGTTTAAAAATTATTATAAGGCTATGAAAAATAATATGACTGATATTTAAATTATCTAATCGAATATTGAACTATAGACTAGAGTTTTAGACTCGATAATTACACGATAAAGTCGTCGGTACACCGAAATATTTCAGAAATTGATCTGGACTTAGATAGTTTGACTGTATTAGTGTTTGTTTGTGATTTAATGACTACTAAACCTATGTGACAATATGATTAGGTTTTGTGCTGACTGCAAATAGCAGTATTATGTGTTATAGTATGTTATTCTAATCGAACGAATGATCTTATTAATGATAGGTCTCAATATTAAAGATAAAACTAAGTTGCGTAATTGTAAGTAGCAGATCAGGCAAGTGAAAAGTATTCTTGTGACGCCCCCAAAATAGGTATACATCACCTATTCTGAGTCGCCAAATACATGGTACAGAAATAAATACAACTTCAGTAATACAATTGTCGTGCAAAATACGACAACACATATACTTTGAGTTTAAATACAAATATTGTCTAATAGACAGTATACAAACTCAAAAGGAGTCCTCATTACACTTATTGATACACTATTTTTCAAAAGAGTGAGGACTACTAAAACAACTATCCTGAACCATCACTCCATACCCCGGCTAGTTCCTGCTATGTTCTCACCTCCTGAGAAGAAAAATGGAAAAAAAAGGAAATGGGTGAGCTCAACTAGCTCAGTAAAGAATTTTATGACTAAGATAATACACAATAAATTATCAGTAGTCTTCAACATGGAAAAATCTGATAGAACATAATAGACAACAAGTTTTAGATTAACAACTACAACGGAAACAACAATCCATTAGAGGAGTCAAGTAGAGAATAAATTCTACTATCTTCTAAGATTTAAAAGTCCATCATCAATATTTTATCCCTGTAACATCGATCAATATACATCTTGAATCAAATATTCATCTTTGCACTAAATGCCAAAGATATTCATTTGTATCACCAGTTGATCATGTTCATCTCAACACCTGTTCATCTTTGCACTTCGGGCCAAAGAAATTCATGAGTTAATCATTCATCTTTGCGCTACAGGCCAAAAATATTAAGTAATATCATCATTTAGGACTGAGGATGATGAAAAATATCTTAAAGAAAATGAATCCAGTGAGACAAAAGGACAAATATTATGGATTCGTATTATAGTTTATCTAAGTTTAATAATACTCCATAATAACCAATTGTGAAGCAGATTTCAAAAATAAAGATCAAAACATGGATACAATCAAAGATTGTAACCATAATAGACATCTTGGACAAAAAGGAAAAAAATTCATTTTTCGGTGAATAGTGCCGTATTCGTGAATAGTGCCGTATACGTGAATAGTAACCCCGACACACAAAAAGGTAGAAATTCTACAATAAAATTCATATCAATATTTCGGCATAATGATATTGAAGAAAATAATATCATTTACGAAGAAAATAATATTCCTTACCTCAAATAACAATACTTTTGACTGGAATATCGGATGTAAAACTGAAGGAAACTTGCACTGAATAGCAACTCTCAAAGTATCTAAATACTCACAAAAATACGCTCGATAATATAGAGAGAGAAAACTTATATTTCTGTTGTGATTTTCAATTCTAACCTAAGCACCTATTTATAGGAAAATGCTAGAACGCCAAAGGAGACTAAATAATAAAATAATAATATTATTTTTCTTCCTTCTATGTATGCCAGCCATCCAAGACCAGCATGCCATCTTGGAAAAAAAAATTGCAGCCCTCATATTTTAAATAACAAAAGTGGGTCCCACCCATTATTTTAATAAAAACATTTAATTTCTAAAAATTCAATAATTCATAATAAATAGCCCTTTTATCAAAAAAATACGAATTTTATGTCCATTCCATAGGAAATTAAATTCTCTACAATTTTGTAAGTTTAAGTTTTTGCAAATTCCAAACGAAAATTGACCGAAATCCACATACGACGATTTTTAACACCTCTATTTTGACAAAATACTGATAAAACACCTCATCATTTATTCCTTCATTTTTATCCACATAAAATAAATATATCCATCATTTATATCCATATAAAATAAATATTTCCTTATCATATAAATTAATAATTAATTATTCATAAATAATATTACAGAATCATAATTATGACAACCATGTCGTTCCCAGGAAAGAGGGGTCTTTCTGATAAGGATATCTCCTTACTGGCGTGCAATTAGGTGACCAAACCCATTTTCTAGACAGAACTTCCTTTGACATTGCTAATAATGCTATCTAATAATATTATTCAAATAATATGAATTATTGATCTGATAATGGGAAATACTGTGCAATGACAATTATTTAGACAACAATAATATAAAATATCAACGCAACAATTATTGAATCAATAAAATAAAATATTGAACAGTAATTACTGTAGCAATTATTGAGTAGTGCCTTCTTACGTTAGAATCAATAATTCAAAAATACTGTGCAATACCATGTCTTCATCGCGGCAACCACGCCAGACATCGTATTTTAACCACCGGATATTCCAACAGTGTTAACGGAAACCATACATTACGCCGTTATTTATAAAAACTCAAACTTGTCGTTTTCTTCATCCGACAGTTATCCGTTATGGGGCCCACAAATGGCTGCGCCGTCGTACGAATATTCCGACAATAAGAATATTCCACGACTAAACAAATATTCCCCGACAAAATGAATATTTTATAACCACTTGCTTATTTTGTAAAATTTTCATATTTCACCCATAACCAAAGTATTATATCAAATTAACACTTTATTATTCACAATAATAAATAGAGGAAATTTGATTTTATTTATAAAAAGTTGGGGTCTTACAATTCTAACTTTGCATTTACTTTATGCAATGGACATGAGTAAGAAAGTTTCAGAATTATATTATTGTTATGCCATATTATTGACTCTATTGTTATCAATTTTGTATCCAATCATTTGTATTCATACAAGTTCTTAAATTATCCGATCATTGTTTATCAACATAGTATTATTGTATAATCCAGATATTTATTCTGTTCGTTAATTTCTAAATATGGTTAGACAAGTGTCCTCACTTGGATAATCATTGTATTTAATCACATGTTGATACATACTTATTGGTTTCCAGTATGTATATATTGACTTAAAAGCCGTCTAGGCTATTTGATTCAGCTAGACACAAACTTAAAAATATTGTCGAACATGATAGAACCCTATTGATATCCAACCGAATTGTTTTGGTTCGGATTCCTGACTAAGTATGAACATCCCGAACATGGGAAAACTTTTGTGCGCCTAAGGCGGATAAGATGAACAAAAATATCGTCCTTGCATGTAGTATTGATCAATACAGGGCATAACGGGCTGATCACCCCCAGCATCGTAAGTTATGACGGTTTATAGATGAAGTTCTGTTAAACCTTATCGAAAATTGAAAACAAAGTTCATAGTCTGTCGACTGCTCTCCATGTATAGTCAGTACGCAGTTTCAAAAATTTGATATTGATTTGATATGTTGATATTATTGGTTCAACTTACTTCACAACTGTTGATTCATTATAGAAGTGTTATTCAAAGAAAATATTTACTTCTTTCAGCTAATAATTAATGTTGTTATTACTTGTTGGGCAATCAAATACTCATTCTTGCTTTAAATTTACATATTTTTAGCTAAGCATGATCAACCTGAAGTTTCAGGCAAGAACAAGGGGAAAGGAAAGCTGTCCGAATAAGTTTTATAATATTCTGTGTAATAGTTAAACTTTATTAAGACAATGATATTTATTATCTATCATGTAAGGAATGTTTAAAGGTCGCGTACCTGAGATTTAGACTCTGATATATGTAAATTAAGTTTGGTATTTATATTATTGTTATTATTTCACTCAAAGAAATGGTATCGTGAAGCACCGAGTTCGGGTTTCGAGTACATGAATTTTAGGGCGTCACAAGTTGGTATCAGAGCTTAGGGTTAGAAACCTTAGGTGGGATAGACCTTAGGCTAAAACCTTAGAACAGAGGTGTAGACACTCGAAATTTTTTGCACACCTGCCACTGACATTACAGTAGGACAGATTCGTCTTTCAAAGATAACCCTAGAAGACAACTCATATCAAGTTCGGATACTACCGGGATTTCAATCTCAACCCCGGAGCACACACCAGGAGTATCAGTTCCAACCTCGGAGATAACCCCGAGGCATACAGTTCCAATACCAGAAATTCCACTGAAGAAGGTCGATTCATCTCAGAGATAACCTCGAGATATTCAGTCTCAGTCCCAACACTGGGAGTAGCAGGTACCAACCTTGGAGATAACCCCAAGGAGTGCAGTTCTAGATATAACCCCAGAAATGCTTGTTACAAATGCATGCAATCAGCTTCAACCTCGGCTTTCACACCGAGGCCTTCAGTACAAGACCCAGAGATAAAACCGGGAAGACATGCACACCTCAGAGATGACACTGAGGACCTTCAATACCTGCAGTAGTCCAATCTCTAGAGATAATCCTGAGCAACGTCTGCTTTATCAGCCTAAACCGGAGATAACCCCGGTGAGGGGAAAAGTCATCATCTTTCCACCTTGACGCCACATTGTACCGTCTCAACATTTTATACATACATTTCTACACAGTAATGTCCCACAAGAACCAAGGAGGTCCAATCCCGAGTGACTATTGCGCAGGGCAACAGATAAAATTTGAAGCTTGAAGACCGGAGGGCATGGTCCCATCTTCCTGACTTCGTACTACCTTTAATCCCACATCATTGCACAACTCTCGACAACGGCGGTCCAAAATAGTACATACCTCAGTCGGATGCCCAGATTGCAATTCTAAAAGTTCGAGCGGACATTATGATTACTGCGTGCATGTATGTATTTTGAGCATGGGACCAGAAGTTCGGGGCACCCGGCAACAAGTAGTACATCTTCGGCTCCCCCCTCTATAAATAGAGGGCTTGGGGTGGCCATTTAGAAAAAAGAAAGGCGAGGAAGCCCTGTCAAATTTGCTTTGTATTCACCCTACACTGAGTGCTTACTCATTTTAAACACTTGTGAGCTCACATATAGCTTCTATTTGTACCGACGGGAGCCAAGTGTTCATCCATTTAAAGATATAGAAGTCTTTATTGGCAGCCCACTGTAAGCCTTCTCACACGCTTTAAAGCCTTTTTCTTCATCTTTTGCACACACCATTCTTCAAGTTGAGAGTCGTGTTGCGTGTGTATGCCCGGACTTCGGTCCGTGGTTTCATTTTAGTTTATATATATATATATATATACTTATATAGATATTTTTATATATGGACTAACATTATCGAGTTATGCCTCGATTGAGTCTAGACTTATGTCTGGAGCGTTTATTTGCTTTCGTGTATATATATATATATATATATATTAAAACAATAACGCTTGATGGATATAAATCGAGCTCATCGAATGAGTTCGACATACGTTCATATATATATATATACTTATATATATATCATTTATTTGTCGAACTTTGTTCGATGAGCCCGATTTTACATCCTGGTGCGTTTACCACTTATATATATATATATTTATATTTAATCACGCCTGGAGTTTACTTCGTGGCGGTTGATAAATCTTCTGACTTTCTTTACTTTTCGTCCACTTTGAGTCTACTCCGTGGCGGTTGATTGCTTTATGACTTTATTTACATTTCTAATCCCCTACGCAGTGCTTCGTGGTGGCTGATCATGTCTGTATATATATATTTACAGCTTTTATATATATACCTGCTTACTACTTTTTAATCTATTGCGGTATTATGTGAGCTTATGAATCATGTGATCACATTTTTAGTCTACTGGATCTAGATTCGGTTCCCGTGATGGATATTTTCAGCTGTAAGTAGCTTGTAAATTTATTCACAGTGTTTGGATTTCCTTAGATGGTTTTCATGCCCACGAGGAGTTCGGCACTGCTTTGTACATTATTTTCTCAAAGATGCTTCGCATCTCGAAAATTAAAAGAAATCTAGACGAACACTTGATAAAAATGGAAGTGTAAAAGGTCTCAATTACTATTGAGCACAAGAATTTGAAAAACCTATTTTTTATAAAACATCACTGCCATATCTTGTTTAAAACTGAATTTTTCACAAATTCAAACCCTGTGTATATAAGTGCGAACGAGGCCTCACACTACTTTCAAATAACAGCACATTGACCCACCCACACACACATTCATATAACAGTTTTTTGAAAAGTGGCCGTCACTGTGGTAACACAGATGGCGGGGGGCGCCTAACACCTTCCCTCCGCATAATCAAGTCTCCGGACCCTAATGAATCTCAGTTTCACTGATCCGTTTAGCAGTGCCACATCACTGGGTCAATGTGCAAACCTTTTCTCGGTTGTGTTGGTACAACCATATAAAAAACCAAATGGCGACTCTTAATAGTCCATCGTCGACATAATACATGTCAGACCTTTTTCACTTGTTTTTTTAAACAAATCTCACCTAACATGAGAACACCAAAGAACAAGTAACGAAAAGGGATAAATAAAAATCTCGACATCGACAGGTGTCGACTTTGCTGGGGACACCAGTAAGAGGACTAAAGCCGCTATTACAAGCTTTTCAAAACAGTTATATGCTTGTGTGTGGATGTTGCATTTACATTTATGATGAATGTGTATAAATGCATATATTTTACTGCGCTTAATGCTTTACACTATATCTGATTGTGATATTAGTGCTTCGCACATGTCATCATTTTCATAAATGGTGAGACACGTTGTATGTGAATGTATGTTGTGTGGCTCCTCCATCAGAAGGCTATCCTGTCGGTGTTTGATTACTGGACTCGTAGGAAGGCTAATTCCAACGAGGCTCAGGAAAGGCACCGCCCAAATTTGCTCTAGTTGAAAGACTGGATTAACTTCCTGTCGAGTAAATTGCAATGATTTGGGAACCTTCATGCCAAAAAGTCGCGAGAGTAACCTAAGATATGTTAGACTCTGATAAACCAAATGCGGAGGAAAGTCTCTTCATGCTTTCTCATTTCAAATTACTCGTAAAGTTAATTACTTGTAATTTCATTCCATATTCATCTCCATGTAATGAGAAATATGAAGAGATATGTGTACATATATATTTAAATTAACATGCTATCCTGTATTACAAACAGCTAACATCCGCCTTGCAGGATAATATTCCTAGAACGGATACATCACATAACATGTAAACATTTACGCATTCCCTAAAGATTAAACTACGTAAGTTTTTTGCAGGGAAGCAATCAGACCTATTACCCGATCAAAATCCAAAAAGGCCACGAGCCTGCTGTCAATTATGTCGTCATCAGACCAGACTGAACTTAATCCAGTTTCTCACAAAGAATTTGACGGATTAAGTAAACAAATAACATATTTGGCTATTTTGCTTAAAGAAATACACCAGTCTACTCAGGGTACAAAGACACCCGTACATGCTGAATTCTCCACACAAGGAGGAACCCAAGGTCCTAATAAAGCCATTATAATACCTAAACTTCAGTTGGATACGACTAACAAAATTCATGATACCACCCATCTCAGTGGAGATCCAGACACCGGTGACATCAGGAAAAAAGTTCTTCAAATGGAAGAAACCCTTCATGCGATCAAAGGAATTGGAGCACACAGAAGTGTCTCATATGCTGACCTTTGTATATTCTCTGGGGTTCATTATCCAGAAAAGTTCAGAACTCCTGACTTCAAAAAATATGATGGGTTAGGAGATCCTTACACACATTTGAAGGTGTTCATTAGAGAACTTTGATCTTATGCAGAGGACGAGAAGCTCAGGATGCAGCTGTTCCAGAAGAGTCTGACTGGAGAAGCTCGTTCATGGTATACCAAATTAGACAACTCAAAGATCCATAGTTGGGAGGAGCTAGCTCATGCCTTCTTCACTCAATACAGCTTTAAGTCTCAGATGGCTCTGGACCGGTACCAGATTACGAAGGTCAAGAAACAGTCCAATGAGTCTTTTAGAGAGTATTCTCAAAGGTAGAGGTGCCTGCTCAAGTTATTCCTTCCATGACGGAGTCAGAAATGGTCATGACCTTCATAGACATACAAGAAGCTCCTTTTTATGAATGAGTCTTAGCTGGCATTGGTAAACCATTTTCTAAAATGATTAAACATGGGGAGATGGGATTGAAGTTAGGAAAGATTCAAAACCTAGATGCCCTTAAAGATGTTGCTGTGCACATCCAGTCCGGAAATTATGGAAACAACCTCCGGAGGGTCCATAAAAAGAAAGAGGAGGATGTTTCCTTGATACTACAAGGTCAGAAAGGTAATCAGAACCTGCCTATCCAGAGGAGAAATTATACTCCCTTTCAAGCATAGTCTTCAAACCCTTCATTGCCAAAAGGTGGAGAAGTCAAACGCCCTCGAGTGTTCACATCCTTAGGGGACTCCCTCGAGAACATTCTTACTCTTCTGATGACTCAGAAGAAAACCACGCATCTTCTTCCATCAGCCACCCCTAATGGGAGGGGTTTCAATGCTGCTCGGAAATGTGCTTATCATGTCGGGAACTGGACATGATACTCAAGATTGTTGGGCCTTGAAACACAAGATCCAAGATTTAATAGACAATGGTGAGATCGTGGTCACCAAACCAGATCAACCTCACGTACAAGACAACCCTCTTCCCCAACACAAAGAGGAAGAGGTCAACATGATTAATTGGAGCAATGGACAGAGTTCCAATTTTAATGGTGAATTATCCCAGACCATCAAAGACGGTGTTGACAAATGGGATTATGCAAAGTTCCAGTTTGCGATGGAACTAAAGATGAAAGCTTTGTGTAAGTAGATTGAGCAATTGGTAGAACTGGTAACTTATCAGCATCAAGTCACATGCCAATTAGTCATCCAGGAGCATGCTAGTCTCCTCCCTTTTGTTATGAATACTCCCTCATCATCTTCAGAGAACGAAACACTGGAAGACACAATGACGAAGAGAGCAAGTGCCAAAGCCCGTCGGGATTTTGCCAATAGAAGGGAATTTACATACCTGGGCTAACCTATGGAGGAAATACTTCAGATGTTGATCAATGAAGGAAGGATCACTTCCCTTCTACCTCCAATTAATCCCCGTTCAGGATGGTTTAATTCTGATGGAGTATGTTAATATCACTCCCATTCTCGCGGTCACAACACAGAATAATGCTGGGCACTCCGCCACCTCATTCAAAATCTAATTGACAGCGGTATCCTAAAGCTGGCAGACAATGATACTGTGCTATTTGAGAGTGAGAATTCTTATCCTACTAAATGGAAGGGACTGTTAGCAGTTATATCCGCTGAGGCTGATGGGACTGTCAAACCTTTCATAATACAAGCAATTCAACTCAAAGGAGTTGACAATCCTTTGAAAGTTGCTGCTCCAGAGCCAATCAACTTATCATTCAGACCACAATATCCTGTTATCAGCTTACAAAAAGTTCCAATGAATTATGGAGAAGTTGAAGGATACACCTCTGATATAACTGCTGCAGTGTCGAAGGAGAATCCACTGTATCTTCCCCAACGGGTGATGAAGCCTGCCGTCAAATCAAAGGGGAAAATACCCATGGAGAAAATTGAAAAGTTCCTCCGTACTATAGGTCATAATGAAGTCAAGGTGGTTTTAAGCTTAAGAGAAGCTCCACATCAAATTTCAATATTGGACTTGGTTTTAACTTCTGAGGATCACAGGAAGATCTTACTGAAGGTTTTGGAAGAAGCCTACTTGCCGAAGTCAGTGGATGTGGAAAAATTTCAACATTTGGTTGATCACATTTTTAATAACAATGAGATATCCTTCACTGATGATGACATACCGCCCGAAGGGACCGGTCATTGCAAGCCATTGCACATTGCGGTTTTGTCCTCCAGATACATGCTAGCTGGAGTTTTGATAGATGGAGGGTCGTCTCTGAATATACGTCCTTATGCTACTTTGCTAAAGATGAACGTCAATCTCAAACGGATCCGAAGTAGCCATACAATCATTAAATTTTTCGACGGATCCCGCCGAAATTCAGTCGGAGAGATTGAGCTGCCAATCGAGATTGGTCCCCATACATTCTATGTATCTTTTCACGTGCTCAAAATAGATTCAGGATACAACCTGCTATTAGGAGGACCGTGGATTAATATGGCTGGGGCCGTCCCCTCCACTCTTCATCAACAACTGAAATACATCATTAATGACAGCCTAGTCACAGTTAACGCTGAGCCGGAATGTCCTAAACAGAGTGACATACTATGACGCCCCCAAAATAGGTATACATCACCCATTCTGAGTCGCCAAATACATGGTACATAAACAAATACAACTTCAGTAATACAATTGTCCGCAAAATACGATAACAAATATACTGTGAGTTTGAATACAAATATTGTCTAATAGACAGTATAAAAACTCAAAAAGAGTCCTCATTATAATTATTGATACACTATTTTACAAAATAGTGAGGACTACTAAAACAACTATCCTGAACCATCACTCCATACCCCGGCTAGTTCTTGATATGTTCTCACCTCCTAAGAAGAAAAATGGAACAAAAATGAAAAGGGTGAGCTCAACTAGCCCAGTAAAGAATATTATGACTAAGATAATATACAACAAATTATCATTAGTCTTCAACAAGGAAAAATATGATAGAACATAATAGATAACAAGTTTTAGATCAACAACTGCAGCGGAAACAACAATTCATTAGAAGAGTAAAGTAGAGAATGAATTCTACTATCTTCTAAGATTTAAAAGTCCATCATCAATATTTTATCCCTGTAACATCAATCAATATACATCTTGAATCAAATATTCATCTTTGCACTACAAGCCAAAGATATTCATTTGTATCACCAGTTGGTCAAGTTCATCTCAACACCTGTTCATCTTTGCACTACGGGCCAAAGATATTCATCAGTTAATCATTCATCTTTGTACTATAGGCCAAAGATATTCAGTAATATCATCATTTAGGACCGAGGATGATGAAAAATATCTTAAAGAAAACGAATCCAGTGAGAAAAAAGGATCAAAGATTAGGGATTCGTACTTTAGTTTATCCAAGTTCAAAAATACCTTATAATAATCAATTGTGGAGCAAAATTTAAGAATTAAGATCAAAATATGGATACAATCAAAGATAGTAACCATAATAGACAACTTGGACAAAGAAAAGAAAATTTCATTTTTTCTATGAATAGTGCCGTATTCGTGAATAGTGATACGTGAATAGTGCCGTATACGTGAATAGTAACCCCGACATAAAAAGGTAGAAATTCCACAATAAAATCATATCAATATTTTGGCATAATGATATTGAAGAAAATAATATCATTTATGAAGAAAATAACATCCCTTACCTCAAAATAACAGTACTCCTGATCGGAATATTGGATGTAAAACCGAAGGAAACTTGCACTGAATAGTAACTCTCAAAGTATCTAAATACTCACAAAAATACGCTCGATAATATATAGAGAGAAAACTTATGTTTCAGGTGTGATTTTCAATTCTAACCTAAGCACTTATTTATAGGAAAATGCTAGAACGCTAAAGGAGACTAAATAAAAATATTATTTTTTTCCATCTTCTATTTATCCTTTGTTGAATAAGCCAGCATGCCATTTCTGAAAAAAAATCTCAGCACATGTTTTCAATAAAAACAAAAGTGGGTCCCACCCATAATTTTAATAAAAACATTTAATTTCCGAAACTTCAATAATTCATAATAAATAGCCCTTTTATAAGAAAAATATGAATTTTATGTCTATTCCATATGAAATTAAATTCTCTACAATTTTGTAGCTTTAAGTTTTTTCAAATTCCAAACAAAAAATGCCCGAAATCCACATACGGACAAATTTTAATACCTCCATTCCAACAAAATACTGATAAAACACCCCATCATTAATTCCTTCATTTATAACCACATAAAATAAATTCTACTATCTTCTAAGATTTAAAAGTTCATTATCAATATTTTATCCCTATAACATCGATCAATATACATCTTGAATCAAATATTCATCTTTGCACTAAATGCCAAAGATATTCATTTGTATCACCAGTTGGTCATGTTCATCTCAACACCTTTTCATCTTTGCACTTCGAGCTAAAGATATTCATCAGTTAATCATTCATCTTTGCGCTACAGGCCAAAGATATTCAGTAATATCATCATTTAGGACTGAGGATGATGAAAAATATCTTAAAGAAAACGAATCCAGTGAGACAAAAAGACAAATATTATGGATTCGTATTACCGTTTATCCAAGTTCAATAATACTCCATAATAACCAATTGTGAAGCAGATTTCAAAAATAAAGATCAAAACACGGATACAATCAAAGATAGTAACCATAATAGACATCTTAGACAAAAAGGAGAAAATT
>CM035170.1:51943389-52303389 GCA_020205615.1 Panax quinquefolius
AAATATATTAACATTACCAAAAATATGGTAACCATCGGACAAAGATAACCACATGAACCTTGTGCAGAGAGGCAAAACCAGGGAGGGCTGAAATTCATCACTGCAGAGACGACCAGAAGTGTTCCCCACTTAATGTAAAGATACGTGGCATGTGTCCCGGCAATGATAGTGCAAGCACATGCAAAAATTGTTCAATCATGTTTTCAAGCACTGCATGGGAGCAACAGAGAACAAGAGATTTCATGACTTATGAAGTACAGAAGTTTCCCGGAGGTCAACCAGTCTATGTCTGGTGTCAATGGTGTCCCAGACATAGACATTCCTTGGACACAGAGACGTGTCCCAATGCTTCCTTCTATTTTTTTATTTTTTAAACTTCAATAGCTGGAACTAATTGGGCCACGCTTGGGATAGGTCCACCACTTTTTCCCTTTTTAAATTGTTACGATTTTTTGAATTTTGATTGTGTTATAAATGCAAATGCTAGGCATAGCCATGTTTATATAACATGCTAATGTTTTCACAATTTTGCTTGATATATACTATGTTCTATTAGTAATTAAATTATTGACTATAAAGCATATATATATAATTTAAAATTTTGTGTTCTGTGTTCCATATCATGTTGTATTCATATAGGTGCCTACTAGGAATCATGAATAATGGCAAATGAACTCACAGCTAAACACAACTAAACCCATCCTTGCAAACTTTCATAGGGTAGTCTTTTTTCTACATTGCATTCGAGTACTTCACCAATGATGCTAAAATCCAAAAGGGAAACAAAAAGCATTCAGTGTATACACAATTCCAGTATGTTTAAATTACATGTTAGCTACAAGAAGAAAAATACAACCCTGAAACCCCACTAGGCCCAAGTAACATGAAACAATATTTGAACGGTAATACACTTGTCCCTCGATGTAACACCCCCTTTCCGAAATAGAAAGAGAGGTCTCAAACACAACAAAACTGATGAATATATAACAAAACTCTAATCCACAAAAGAATAATCTCATACTGATTAAATGTCTTAAGACAAACCATAATAAATACCACACTAGCTCAAACCACAATCTGAAATAACTATTACAACTCTAAATAAATCAATGTATCATAGCCTAACAAAATATATCAAAACCATTGGATAGAAGGGAGCTCTCGTCACACTTGCCCTTGCCCTTGATCCCCTGATTACCCCAGTACGGATATAGAATAAAAGAATGATGAAACGAAATAACTAACACAATTTAATGAGCTGAACTGAAACGAACAAAACTAACACAACAAAATAATAGGTTGAATCAAATGGTTGGGTGTTTCATACCGAGCTCAAAACAAATAGTAATATACCTTGCCACACAGGCAATCACACATCGGGTTGCGCAATCCAGATGCATACAAAATCGGAAGGCGTGTTTGGCACAAACATCACCACTCCGCAGAACAGAACAGAAAACTAGAGTCGACCCATACGCCTCCCACAACAAAACACCAAATGGCCAACTTCCACTGGAGTACAAAACGGAGACGTCGTAGACTGATCACACCGCCACGGAAGGTGTCATGCCTCGGTGCCAAGAGAACATGCTTGTGGTACCCCCACAGGTGGTTATAGCTCAGGTATACCCTACGGTATTCTAACAAAATATCATGTCACAACACATGCGACACAATATCAACACAAATGGGTTCTAACGTGTACATGTTAGATCGAACGAATCATCAACACAAATGGGTTCGTGATCTTTTTCTTAGATGGCTCGTAGATCTGCCAGAGTTGCTGGGAGACGAGGTAACAATAGGGGAAGAGGTAAGGGTCAGCCCAATGAGCAACCTAATTGGCTACCTTGGTGAATAAGATTGATAAATCGGGCTTTTCAATTGGTGTACAGTCAGACAGTAACGCAAAGAAGATGAAAGAAATTACCACCGTAAATTCTGAACCGGTGGAATTCGAGAAATAATGGTCAGCATGCAAATGTTGAGGAAGGGAATGCCGATGGTATTGATCAGCAGGTGGTTACAATGTATGTGTGGTTGGAAAGGTTTCGTGCGAAAAACTATACTCATTCGGCCCATTCAGACTCCAATTGATGCAGAGAATTGGATTGCCCACCTGGAGAAAATTTTTGATGTGTTGGGGTGCTCAGATAATCAGAGAGTGTTGCTTGCTGCTTACAAGCTGGAAGGGGATGCACAGAGGTGGTGGAAGGCGACGAAAGTAACAAAGGGTGATGGTTATGTTGAGACACTTGGTTGGGCGGAGTTTTGTGAGGTCTTTTATCAACAATACTTTCCAGCTACTGATAAAGAGGCCTATGCTAGAGACTATTTGTCCATTCGACAGAAAGATGACGAGTCCATCACGGATTTCATAACGAGGTTCACTAGGTCAAGGTGCTTTGGTAGAACCTCAAAGAGGACCGCAATGCAATGAGCGAGAGAAGTTTAAGTGGCGAATTCATTATAGGTATCAGCAACATCTCATTAACACCAAGTTTGCAGATGTGTTAGCAGTGGCCAATGCGGTCAAAAATATTGAAATGGAGCGACATGACTTTCGGTCTTCTAAACCTAAGGAGTCGAAGAGGGACAAAGTGACCAAACAGGTCGAGCTTCGTGTCACACGGGAAGAATCAGAGTCGTCGATTGGAATGCAAATCGTGGCAGGCGTATGCGAAAGGCAATGGCGTGATCGTAATCGCAATAGGGGTGTTACACTCGAAGTATCACCTAACTTACACAAGTGACCCTTAGCTATCAAAACTAACAATAACAACCCCCAAGTACATTTAAGTGAACCATACTAACCCTTATCAAGTTTTTGGTCAGTTTTTTGGCCGAAAAGTTGAGGTGTGCTGGCCAAGAGAATTTTTTATACATTTTGACTATATTTAAAGTTATATGACTATACATTTTTGTATAAAATAAAACAAATACATGTAAATATTTTTTTCTTCAAAATAATTAAATTGAAATTGAAATTAAAAAGACAAATCGATAAACTAAAAATTAAAAAGAGATTAGAAACAAAAAGTTAGAGAGAATGAAAATATACGTCTTCTTCTTCTTTGGCGCAAAATTTCTTCATCACTTCTACAAAGGTCTTCTTCCCCAACTCCTTGAATCTCCCTTACAATAATCCTCATCACACTAAATCTCGCCACAAATACAAGCTGCTCTGCTCTAGGTTTTCACAAATGGGACTCTACAAGACCAAATTTTGAACCCACAAATAAAATCATTTCATATTTTTCCAATTACTTTGGCTGCCGCCGCTAACCATGAAGTTTTGGTTAATAGCTACCCGTGAAATTGTTGAAGCTAAAACCCTTAAATGGTCAATTGATCGCCTAGTGTTCCTCCAACATTTCCAACGAAGCTCTGGCCCAAGGTTTGTTTCTATATGACCCGAATTATTTGTTCCCGTGGACCCGCCTACGGATAGATGGTCCGTGGGATTACTTGAATTGTCCGCTGACCTAAGGAGTGTGGGATCCAATCAAGCGTGTGCCTTTCACCGACAACTTGACTGACGACATGTCACTGATAACTAAGCTATTCGGCTAGCTCTCGAATCGATAGATCACAAATTTCTTTCTCAGCCCCACGTAGTTAGTTTCAAACTTTCAATGCTAGATCAGTGAGGTAAGTGTGTAAATGATGTCATATTATTTTTATTTTTTATTTTTTTGTGTAATTAGTGATGCTGATAGATTTAGGATCTAGAAACTTGATTTTCAATGAAAGCCTAAGATCACATGGTGGTGATGTGATGTGTGAAGGCTATCCTGAATGGAGATTTTGCCATAACAGTAAAAATCTTAGACATTATTTGAGAGAGTTGAGTAGGCTTAGTTAGGAATGTTTCTAGGCTTGTTAAGTTTTGATGGTTGATGATGTTCTTCATTTAATAGTTTTGTTTCTTTAAATTATTGATTTACTTTTTTAGTTCTTTTTTTCCCCATTAATTGTTATTTTGTATTAATGATGAGGTTAGTTATTTTATTTGGGTTATATAATAGTTGAGTTAATTATATTATTTACTTTGATTAGTGTGATAAATTATATTATTTGGATTAATTAGTGAGTTTAAAGTATTTTACTTGGGTTAATTATTTTATTTGAGTTAGTTACTAAGTTTTAATTATTTTATTTGGATTTTGTATTTTGATCATTTTGATAACTAATCGTATACTCTCGATGTTTACTATACGGTTTTCATATGGTCAAACTGTATATTACACCACGTGAATGGCACATGCCAGTAATCCGGCCAACCGGAAATGGTTATTGGTTCACTTTTGTTTACTTAAATGTACTTGGGGGTTGCTATTGGTAGTTTTAATAGTTTAGGGTCGTGTGTGTAAGTCGGGTGATACTTCGAGGGACAAAATTGTATTTAATCCATATTTGGAAAGGCAACCTAAAGAACTTCCTGCATGTAACCAAAGATCTGGCCTCATGATCAATGAAAGAGATAAATAAAAGGAAATAAATCCCAGATTGGGCAGCCATGTCAACCAGAAAAACCAGCTTGTAAGTACATTTGATTTCTCCAGCATGCTTTAACTTGAGCGATCCATTCAGAAAATCAAGAAGATTGGGAAACCCTAAAGGAGAAATTTTCACTCCAGTTCTTGCATCCAACAAGGGAAACATTCTATAGCTAGACACCACACTCTTTCAACACTTCAGACAAAACAGTGCACATCTTCACTCGAGACAAAATGCTAAAAGCAAACAATACCCACATATAGTCGTACAATATTATGTGATGTCACAAAGATGCCAAAAACGAGCAATGCTAACATAACTGCACAGTCTAAGCATATAAAATTAAGACAAGTAGAATAACAAAGGAGCCATATTCCAAGAAACCCTACGCACAACAATGATGTAAAGATAAAGAACTAAAACATTAAAATCTAGTAGGCATTGCTTTTGTCAAAAGTCAAAACCTACATGATAAAGGCCTTGCCTTGCTTGCCTTGATAAATACCTTAATTTAACATTGGATAATGTTACATACCTTAGCATTGATCTTTTTCAATCTGTTTTGGTTCCACATAAATACTTTGTATTCAATTTATAAATAAATATAAATTGTAGTTCATAACCTAATAAACTAGGACAATACATGTTAATGCTTGAAGAAGAAAAACATCATATCTATAGATGACAACAGGGATCGAAAGAAGAACCCACCAGGTTATGTGAGTTCCCATTCAAAGTTGCTGCAAATTCCAGAATTGAAATTGCTTCAATTTGAAGAATTTCTATTTCATTAGTGTTTACTTGAGGGTAAGTGCAGTTGGAATCAGAATATTTTTCATAGTTCCAGGGAAGAATCTCATTATATGAACAATATTCTCCTGAACGGTCAGCTGACACGAGCCCAAAATAGAAAAAATTCTCTGAGAATATGAAATCCCACACACCCTCCGACCGAAATACATCAAGTAGTGAGGGTGATAAAACAAGCACATTCCTGAATACAAAGAGAACATAATGCTGCAGTGTATAGACAAATAACCTGCACAAATTGAATAGAATCAAGAAAGAAATGAAGAACCATGAGAATATAGACAAAGTAGAAGGAAAAATTTATCTGCTTGCAACAATATTAGGTTGTATATTTGAAATAGTCCATACATTTGTTCATTTACCTTAAATAACTAGGTAGCTCATTTTGATTTGAACAAGCCTCGATGCACGGAAAGACAGTAAGAAGAACCCTCATGACCCACTTCACCGAAAGTTCCCCGTATACTGAAGAAACTGGCAAGGTAGTTTTACCAGATGATAGTTGGACATGATGAGAAGATATATCTTCAGATGCAAGTAGGAATGAAGAAAGGACTCTACTCAGCTTGACAGCATAATCTTTCCAATATCGGGAATAGAACAGATTGACCAAAAGTGGAGTGGAAGCTTCTGCATCATCAACTTTGATATTATCCTCATGTTTGGTGTCTGAAACTAGTATTTTCAAATTTTCCTGCACAGCCAAGCCCTTGCTTTGCTGCTTGTACTCTTGAAGCATGAATACAGGTGCACAAAAGCTGTTTGCAAATTTGTGTACTCTTCCATTCTCACACAAGAACTGTAAATTATTTAAATTCCCAAAGCTGGACAGTAGTTAAGGGTATCATAATCTTAGCATTAACCACATAAAACAACCATGGCAACAACAATAATATATTTAGGGCAATTACTCATACTGCATGTAAATAATAAAATAGGAGTTCAAAGCAAGATTTTCCTATTACAATGTCAAGACTGAGAGAACGTCATTAAATAGGGTGAACACAATTTCTCATAAAATAAAATAATATAAAATTCAATGAAAAACAGGATTACTTCCAATTTTACAATATCATACATGCATACGAAGGCATATATGTTTGCCTGCAGCCAAGGAGTTTACACAGTTCAGTGGAAATTATATGAACAAATCAGGCATAGTGTGTGGCAATAAGGATACACAGCCTCTCTAAGAACCTCCAAAGAAAGAACATGGAGAAGCAAAATGCCCAGTAAAGGATTTTCAGTTCTGCAAAAATAATGAACCAGTATATTATTAGGCAAAAGAGGTATAAGAAAATTGTTTCAAGCAACTGGCAAGGGAGGAGCCAAAAACCTTGTCCGAGGACACATAAAACGGCTGATTAACTCGTAGTATTTATACACAGAAAAAATAAATGCATTACTATATATATTTAGTTATTACTCCCTCCGACCCTCAAAAAGTTGGCTTAGTTTGACTTTTTTTGATCAAATTGACCAATTTTAGAATTAAGAATTAAGCATATTTATTTATATTATTTTCTGACTTGTGAAAATTGGAGGTGATAGTAAATTTGATATAGTTTCTTATGGTTATAGTTTCTCCACCTATATTTACAAGAATATAGTATAAATTTTGATTATAAAATTGGTCAATTTGACAGAAAAAAATCAAACTAAGCCAGCTTTTGCGGGATGGAGGGAGTAAATTTCTCTTATCTAGACACGCACCTAACTTTGCTTTTTTAATAAACTTTAGAACTGATATAATTAATTCTTAGTTGGACCTAGTTGACTGTACAAAGAATGAAGTTAATTTCTGTTATGAGCACCATTTTTTTCCCAACATGGAGGCTTCAAGTTGTTACGAGTAATATGCATATGGGGATCACATGTAAAAATAAAGCAAGTTTGAAGGAGTAGGCCAAATATACTCATAACAATTAGGGATGGTCAAGATTTTAAAAGTTGACAGGGCCATGGCCCCCCTTGGTCATAGTATACCTCCCCACCCATGGTTACAAGAAACCCTAACTTAATAATAGTTGAGCAGACATAACAATAATATGACTTTTGGAGAAAAAGAAACTTTGCATTCATATTTTTAATCACATGGAGAATCACGTAGAAATAACAAGCAGGCTATTTCAATTAAAACATCAAGGGAAAACGTAAACTCCCAACACAAAACACACAACAGAAAGAAACTAAAAGAAAAGAACTTTAGGAAGGAAAGAAAAAAAATACACAAATAATCTCCTACTAAAGCAAGAGGAATTTCCAATATTGAAATTATAAGCACAGATTATTACTACAAACCAATTATAACAGAACTTGTTCGTTAGTATCTAATTTCTTGTTTTTACTGATTCTCAGAATGACACTCCAAACAGCACCAACTGCTTATATAGTATTTCAATATCTCAAGTAACCAATAGTTTTTGCATATCAAATTTTCAGCAGTTCAAAAAAGCATGTTACCCATATAAAGATGCTGCTCAGTTTTGGAAAAAAACGAGGTGGTTCTATCCAACCAAAACCATAGAATCATAAAAAAAAAAAACTAATCTCAACCTTCTAAAGCAGCATAAAACACATCAGAAATATGTAAACAACCAGATAATCTGGAATACTAACCCACTTATGCACTTGATATCTGCAAGTTATATGAATGGTAGACAGAGAATCAGATAAGATGCCTAATTTGTAATTTCTAAGTGTTTTGGAAGCAATATTTTGAGTTCAGATAGTCAAGCTAACGTAGAAGTAGAAACTAAGCATTAAAATCAATCTATGTCGATTATTTTCAACAAGTCAAAAATAGTATCTTTGAAATATCAAATCGGCTAAGTTTTAATCCAAGTGAAAGTATTTATGGTAGAATAAGAGCAAAATGCACCTTAAAGTACTTTAAATGAAATGCAACTTGACCTAATAATTGATCTCCACAAGGCTACCTGTTTTCAGCATCCACAGATAAATACTTAACTTCTTCAAATTTCTTTTTCTTTTCTTTTTTTTTCCTTTTGGTGATGAGTACCTTTTAAAGAAACTTGAATTTTGTCATCTATTTTCTTCCATAAATTTAGAGCAAGCCACAAGCAAAACAATTAGTCAGTATAATCAGTTAAGACATGTCTCCCTATTCATATTAAAAATACATCACAAATAACAAACCAGAATATTAAAATATAGAACCAAGCAGAAAACCTCTTCATTATATTACCTTTCGTTGATGGAAAAAGAGGGACTCTTTGATTTTAAAGCATTAACTGATGGAACTCCAAGTCCGTCCAACAGAACTTCAAGTCCTCCAATACTTCGAAAATGATTTTGACCACGTGGATTATCCGCTAGTGCCAATTTAAGAGTTCTTAGAGTCAAATAATGAAGTGCCATATCTGTCCTCTGTTCTTTCATACTTAACCTTCTCATTACACGCAACAGCTCTGAAACAAAATCAATTCCCGTAAACAAATGTTGAACCACAAAAAGGGGAATAGTGTAAAATGTTATAAAAAAGAATTTGAATGGCACTAAAGACCATATCTCCTTTACAGATAGAAATGACGAAGTTTTTAACTTTTTTAAGCTATATAATATATACTATGTTACACTTCCAAAAAGGTCAAGTCTCTTTCTGCTGGAACTATAATAGTTAAAGCAATAACATTAGCTTCCAAAGTTCAATATGGAACTCAAGTTCGTCAAACTAATTACAAGATAAGGCCATGAATCATGATGCAAATGCAGTGTCCAAAGTGAAGAAGATGATCAGCATCAATGATTTGTTTGAACATTGAAAGACGCAGAAAGCAATCGCCACCAACATGGTATTTTTCTTTAGGTAATTCATCAGCGTTGCATTTTTGCTCATCAAAGTATTTGAACTTTGAAGTACTAATAAAACCACAAACTACGCAAGGAAGAAAGTTTGAAGCCAGACAGAAAAGACTAATACAAACAATCAAGTGTATTACATATAAACACACTTGAAATTCCCAAAGTCATAGAAAATAAATGAAAATTTTGTTTGGAAATTCTTCTCTAATCCACTTACATCTACTCATTTCCTCCAATTTGTCTCCTCCCTAAACAATAAAATCTCAAACACATTCCTAAGTGAGCTCTCAAATTAGCCACAACATTAGATAACAAGCCTTCCTCCTCAGTACCATCAATCTTAGGAATTGGTCTCATAAGACTTGGATTGCTTGTAGGCTTGGTCCAAGCTCCAAGGTCTTGGGTACCAAAAGCTTCATCATTTTCCGTACGTCTTCTTTCAAGCCTCCCACAAAATTTCCCACAAAATATTCATCTTAAAGTCACGGTATCTTTGTCTAGTAATCTTCCCTTGAACCTCTAATCACATCACTACACTGTTTAAGCATCTTGAATAGCTCACACATGTTTTCCTGGCCTGCTTCAGTGAATCTAAGCCCACATAAAGGATTTATACCATAACCTTGGCACTCCACTAAGACTAATAGCTGCAATGGGAGTTTTTCTCATTTCTTGGACCCTATAAATTGCAAAAGTATTCTTCATAGTCTTTGATCCAACCTAGTGTTTCATCACCTTCATTAAAAAGAAGGAAAGGTAAGTTAGAGATGTTTTAAATCTTTGTCCTCCTCATCAAATTTTCTTCCACATTGAACATTATCGTAAACTTCTTTCCTTCTTACTTTCTCAGCTTGTGAGGTTTCTAAGTAGACCTTTCAATCTCTTTGGCCTACATGCTCCGAATTCTATTCCTTGTCAATATGTCCAAATGGATTCACAAATTCTGGTACCTTGCTAAAGTGTCCTATATGAAACAATGTCCATAAAATAAAGTAACATTAAGAAAGACAAAAGTCTTTGTAAAGAAGCAAATCCACAATAATAAAGAGTATACCATAGAAACAATTAAAGAAATAATGAAACCAAAGAGATCACAATAGATACAGAATAAATAATAAGTGAACAACACAAGAAAAGCAGCCACTATTCATGGGAATGGGCCATTCTCGTACAGCAAGAAAAGACATAAGTTTGCAAGAGATTTATGACATCAGAAAAAATCAACATACTAGCTTCTACAAACAAAACACGCGAAATGTCGTGAAATATTTTATGAGGACCAAAAATATTAGGGTAAAGTTTAACTTTTAGGCATTGTGACAATCAACTTTCTTTATCTTATGATCATTTTTCTTTCAAAAATTGAATTCGACATCTACCAGTAGCTATTCTGGGGGTTCTTATAGATAAGTCTTAGTTGGTGCGGTTTTACAGGCTTCATTTAGACTTCATTAGAATAAATAAATGGACTTACAATGAATGGAGTCTAGTAGTCTACTAATACATGTTCAAAGATGAAAGAAAAGCAGGTGAGAAATGCACAAATTGGTAGCTTCTCTGTGCAACTAAAATCCCCATTGACGTATTAAAGTAGTAATTTAAATCCTTTCTTGTTAGCTTGTGAAATCCCTTGTTGAGCCATTATGTGTAACATTAACTTATCTTACTTTATTACAAGTTGTCAAATCTATTCACTTGAAATAATTGATTCCAAATACAACTTAAAGGTGATTTAGCAACACACTCGTGTTTATGTAATTCTACTCCTGGTGAATAGGATGAATCAAAAGTTCAAATGCATCTGTATAAGTTCACCATATATACACACAAGTTAAACAGTAACAAAACCTGAGGTTGCCTACCTTACCTACTAACCAATTAAGGCCGCCAGCTTCCATCACTGATACAACTGCCTTTTGATGCCAAAGTAGCCTTGTTTCAGAAAGAGGTGTCGTTGTCTCACTAGAAGATTTTATAGAAGTTGCATCACCCTTTGGAACACCAAACTCCAAGTCATTGCTGTATAGTTGAGACATTTCGAGTACATTTGAATGTAAATTGATAAAGCTACATATTATTGAAACCACATGTACAAGCAAATTTTGCAAAATTGTAATCTTCTCTATGATGGAGCTTGATAAACTTTCATCTGCTGAAATCACACTTGTAATGGTCTTGAGTTGCACAACAGCCGCTGCAATAATTCGAAAATGAGAATTGAAGACAAATACTTGGAACTAGCAGCTACAAATAAATAGATGCTAGAATTGGTATATGCTTCTAACATTCAAATGTAATATTTGGTCAAATGTAAATGAGCACAGAAAATTCTTATATATGTATAATATATATATAGCTAACATTGAAAAATATATCCAGTAACAGAATTTTCAACTTTAACATCCTGAACAAATAGGAGCAGAAACAAATGAAACTAAGGCATCACCAGATTCTAACACAACCAAAAGCTTACTACCGCTTAAAAATTATATTCCTGAAAAACAGGTACTAAATATACCTTTCATTAATGCTGTGAGCTTCTGAATCCCACCATAGTATCCAAAAACTCTGCAATTATGCATTGACCGAGTTATGATGGTCAGAGCATCCAAAATGGGCAACCCTTCAGATGTGAGAGTTGAGCTCATCAAAGTCCCCAACTGTTCTATGGTTGATATCACCCCGCTGGTGTTCACTGATGTAACTAAAAGGAGAACAAAAGTAATCACATGATAGAATCTCATAAACTTCCAACAGAACTAATCTAGAGATTCTAGACATATTATTGAAAACGTTAGGACACTTCGAAACAGGTGACCAAAATCAACCAGTTTAAATTATTTGACTGAATGCATATGGAAATAAAACATTAGTTTCCGAATGTCATTAATCCAGACTGAGATCTCTAAGAGATAAGATGAATGTTTTATCCAATTTGTACCTAGTGGCAACAAAGAAATAGTGTACCAAGTGCTAGACTGGAACCAAAGCCGATCCAATAGCTAAGCCATTTAAGCAATGGCTTGAGGCCCCAAAATTGAAAAGTCCCCCAAATTTTAAGAATTCATATATGTTAAGAGCCCATTAAAAAAGCCCAAATTTTTTTCCCAAGCAAATCAGTAGCTACAAGTACAATCATACAAGTTTGATCAATAATTTTCAATGTTCTAAAAAGCGCTAGGCGGGAGGCGGGCAGCCGAGGGGGGCCTAGCGCCTAGGGGGCCTAGGTGGGGCATGGGCGAAATTTTTTATTTTAAGCTAATTTTAATATTTTATCTTACATTTATCCAAACAAAACAATAATATAAAGTAAAATAATCTATAATAAAGATAATAAAGGCATTTGCTTAAAGTTCAAACATATCCATATTACTAATGTCAAAATTCAAACACAAACATGCAATTGTTCAAAGTTCAAACATATTTTTAACATATTAGTTTTATTCATAAACAAGATTGCTATTAAATAATAAAATTTAAAATTTCAAGAATTTAATTCAATATTAAAACTTAAGAAACTAAACATATAAATTTAAGAATTATATTGAATTAAATTAAATATTACAAATGTATAATCATTTATATAATTTGAAGTTGGTACAAATTCAAAAAATTACAAATATAATAAAATTATCCATTTTGACTTGATATTGTTCACTTCTCGTTGTGATTTGATATGCTACAACATGTATTATGAATATGGTAAATCATTATTAAAATAAATATATCAAGATCTGGTTTGGGTAGTTATTAAAAAAAAAAAAAACCTCTCCGCCTAGACCCCGCCTTATTTTTTGGAGGGATTTTTGGGGCCTAGCGCCTAGGCGGGGATTTTTAGAACACTTATAATTTTGCATCTAAAGAGCAAGAAAAATGAAATTCTAATTTTTTTAAAAAAATCATAGATATTAATTTAATTTAGTATTGAATGATTAAAAAAAAGGCCCAATTTAAGATTTGGCTTGAGACCCCCAAAAAGTTTGGACAGGCCCTGACTGGGACTGCATGAAAACGTTTGAATTAACCAAAGGGAGTGAGGCTCCCTGCTGATAGAGTGAAAAGCAGCTAGGGTTGGAACCATCCAGGAAGATGGTCACTGAAGCATGAGGGAAATTACAGTGATAAACAGTAGCATAGATCAATACAGTATGGGTGGAGAAAGAAAAAAGGAACAGCTTTTGACCCATTGCCCTTTCTGGTAGTGTTGAATGCATACCAAATATGCAAAAAAAAATTGATAGGAATCAGTCAATACAGTGTGACCTTTTTGAAACTACTAAGCAAACACTATCATCTTTGAAAATTTGCATCACTCAGATTTGAGACCTAGATTGTCACTTTTAAGGCCACATTTAGGCAAATGTTTCAGCTTCGCAATGTTAGCGGAATTAAAATCTCTTAGTCGAGAGGAAATTAGTGCAATGGTCAAATGAAATGACACCAACAGCACCCAAAACACATGTAACGTGTACTTCACAACACATCATGGTCCAGAGTTTACTTCACACCTGCTTAGGGCTTTACAACTATTTGACAAATGTTCTGATACGTATGTTAAAGTTCGAGGCCATCAGGAAGTACTTGCAAAACTCGATTTTCTCTCTCATATGACTAAACAGTACTACCTACTTTATCTTTATTTGTTGTAGGATGTGTGGTAGTAAGAGTGATGTCATTCCTCTTTGCTAGTTCTTGCACCTCAAATGTCGGGATTTTCCTCGTCCATCCTTGCGAACTTTTTTTCTTTTTACATGTTTGTCCGGAGGACCTTATGCTTTAATTGTAATTCAATTTTTCTTATGTCACAAGTAAGAACTAATCTGTTTCTATCATTTTCACTATTACCTATTACTTGTAACTTCAATTTTTAGGGAATATAACAATACAAATTATGTTAAATCAGATAACAAACATGAAAAAAATGCAATGAGAGCACTTTTAGTCGACTTTTCAAAATAAAAATGCAATGAGAGCTCCTTTAGTTGATTTTCATAATAAAAATGCAACGAGCAAAGTCTGAAAAATGCAGGCCGAACTCCTGCAAAGTTGACAAACATTAACAACACATGCATTACAGAACAAAAATGAGCAGAGTTCATTTGTCTTACTCAAACAAACATATGGCCACTCTAGGAGAACTAGTAATTACTCATATAAAGATCCTATGTCAGAAAAAAGTATCAACCAATTTTTTTTGGTGGGGGGTGTTGGGGAATCGATTTCACAACATTCACCAGGAGCAAAATTATCACCTAAATGTTCCTAACTATATCAACTGCGGAAAGTCAATTAGAAGTCCAACTTACATTCAGTGACCAAAGCAGTTATATGTGTGAGTTCTTCAATTAAGACAACAATAATTTCAGCAGGATGACCGGCAGAGCAGCCAAACACCACATCATCATGTTGTGAATATTCCGATTGTAGGAAAGCAGGAAAATCAGCCTCTGGAGATTGCCCTAGATCTACCGGGTCCCAATTCTTGTACACAATTAAAAATTGCTTAAGAAACATATGAAAGTACTTTTTTCTTTCTGCCTGAAATTGATAGAAGTGGAATATATAAGATCATTTTTGAAAATGTTGACGAATTAGACACTTAAAGATGTAAATAATAAAGCATGCATGCTGACAAATAAAATCCTAATAGAATCAGTATAAAGACATTGAGGACATGCCAACAACAATACATATAAATATAAATTTTATATGATAATATTTTTATAGCAAGTAAATTTAATATCATGTGACATCAACGTAAAAATTATATAAAATGCAGGAATTTACAATTATCATGTTATGCACAAAGGAATATATGCATACATTTACATATAGAGAGAGAGAGAGAGATGCAATTAATAACATCTTATTGCCTTTGTATGTGATGTACACAAGAGTATGATAATTACTCATTCTTCCCAGAATCATTACTTATTTGATTTTCATGTATTAGTTTCATATAATCATTCAACACTTTTGTTTCTTTTAACATATATACTAAATAATTTCATAATCAAGTTTCTGAACACCTTTCAATTCATGTTTAACAATAGTGTGACTCATTCTCAACATGAAAGATTTGTATCTATATTATACATAGATAAAGTAAAAAACAGATGTTCGAGAGTGCACTCCTAAAGTGTTGGTGTTGCGACAGGGACAAGTTGATTTTCTGCAAGTGTCAGTACTTCCGAGGATGCAAACTAAGCATATATTCCCACTAACTACAACAATATCTCACACTTATATCATCGGACAAATGACAATAATCTGGTTCTTATACATGATTAGTTTAAGGAGATTATGCCCACATTTAGCACACAATTTTGTGCATTAGCATTCTTATTCAAGTTGACTGTGTTACATGGACTTGGCTGCAGGTACAAGTCTAAGCTTCCTTTTTATCTCCAAAACTACTAATATAAAGACATGTTATGATATTTATATTTCCTAATATTCTAATGTGACATGGGACAATATTTTGGGATAAATAATTGCTGAAAATAATAGGTTAGCGAGGGAAAATTAACTTGGGTGAGGTTCCTCAACTCACTACCCCAAGTATCTTTTACTTGATTGACTTGGGTGAAGCTCCACAAATCACCACTCCCAAAGGGTTTCTCAACACATAAGAGAAGAAAGTAGCTCATTACTCATTGTCAATAATCAATAATGTCTCCAATAATTAACTTGCGATGATTACTTCACTATTTAAAGATATTCAAAACCCAAATACTACTTGAGGAACAATAAAAGTACTAAAAGATTAAAACACCCTTAATGAATATTACGATTCTTAATCACTATTAAATGTCCTAAATTCTCAGTAATAAATAAATAACTATATCAAATTCCTCAAATTAAACATAATAAAACTTTCATAAAATAAATAATTCTTCTTGGCTCTTTACTTATCGTCCCCATCGTAATGCGTCTTTTATTGCAAAATGGCGCTTCATTAGACAAAATGCAATCAGACCCCTTGTAAGCATAGTTGTTAAGGCGAGTTGGTGGCCAACCGTTTAAGCGACTAGTCGACTAGGCGCCTGACTAGTTGTCCATAAAGCGATGAATTATTTACGGCATGCATTTTATATCTAAATAAATACATATATATATATTATTTATTTTTCAAATCACAGGTACACTAAGCAATAAAAATAATTACCCACAAGCATCTTAAATATAATTAACAAAATATATAATATAAAATATAAAATTAATATTTATTTATCAAATATATAGTATAATATTAATACTTATTTATCATGCATGCATATAATATAATACTAATATAAAATGTGTTGTAGTATATAGTATATTAGTAGTACACAACTGTATGACATTATTTTGTATGTTGAGTGCTTTGTTTGTTTACAGAGAGTCAAAGTCCACTCATAAGTCAAAGTCCTCGGTCATTGCCATCAACAACACAACACTTGTTGGTGTATGGTGATAATATATGCATAATGCCATAGACCATTTAACTTTTACCAAGTGTTGACTAGTGACTACTAACTCTTGTAAGGAATAAGTACATAAATTATATATACTTTCAAATACATAGAGAGTCCTGTTGCAAAACAAAAAAATTGCAAATGAAAGAGAAAATAAAGAGAAAATTTAAGCGACGCCTAGTCGTCTTGGTTCGACGACTTAGGGAACAAAGTGCTCGCCTTTGAGCCATTCACCAAGTCGCACCCTCGACTAGTTCCTTACGCACCGCCTGGACGCTTAGTCAACTTGATAACCATGCTTGTAAGAAAGATCTAAGAAAGCTCAGAATCTCGATATCCAAATAGTGTCGCCCAAAGTTACCTATAATTTTCCTAATAACTATATACGCTCCTCATCGGATTGATAGGTTAGGCATAGAAACAATTTTTCTTAATAATAAACGGGAGGAAATACATAATCCTCAATGGATTTACCACCCCTTGAAAAGTCACATGCAATGAATGCCCATAATAATGGAGAAACACACAATTCCACAACAAATAGACATAAAATGATTATTAAAACGTTGATAATTTTTACGCATGCATTAAACCAAAGAATGCATACTCACAACACCATCATAGAGCTTATCCCTCCGAGATCACAGCATATGTTTAGTCGTATTTTACACGACTGTTGTATAATTAAGTTGTATTTGAATTTTGTACCATGTATTTGGCGACTCAGAATAGGTGATGTATACCGATTTTGGGGGCGTCACACATCAGTCCAAACTGCGCGATGTCGTCCAAAGCATGTTATAATTGTGGAAGAGAAGGTTACTTAGCCCGATTTTATCGTTCACCGAAGACAAGTTCAGCTAGGATGGAGGCACCAAAGGCCGTCCCAGAAAAGTCAAAGCCGGTAGTGCAAGGGAGAGCGTTTGTTGTGACCTCCCAGAAAGCAAGGAACCCGAACGAGGTCATCACGGGTAAGCTTATCATAAACTCTAGCGAAGTCTATACCTTATTTGATACCGGTTCTACATTGATACTAAGAAAGTCATTTACAGTCGAAGGAAAAATCTAGTCATCAGAGAAATCGAAAACAAATAACACAATAAATGTTATGTAATAAAATAATGAATGAGAAGGATTGGGTTTCGCTACCATCTATGCAGATCACACAAATATTTGATGCTAGGCTTTATAAGGCTAGCAGCATCTCTTGAACTATTAAGAACTCACAAACATAAAGGACTTCCACCAAAAAAAGGAGACCATCTACAGGCAAAAGAAGCTAAGCGAGATAAGCGAGAAGAGGTAGATTACCAATTTAAAACATGAAGAAAGATATGCAATAGAATTACCCTACACTGTCTAAGTTCAATAAAGCATGTTAGGATAAAAGGAAAAAGTACATAAATTAAGTGAAGAAAAAGCAAGGATAAATACCTAAAACTATGACTCTCTTTCATTCATTTTATTAGGAAAATGGAAAATTCAAGAAGTGGAATTCCGATTAACGATACAGAAGCAGGAATTCAAGGCATTGTGAAGGCATAAAAATAAAAAAAAAAAGACTTAAAGACGCAACAAAAGGAAAAGCATCACAACCCAAATATCCTACTTAAGTCAAACATGGCACCCGTCTCCAATTAAAATGGATAAGAGAACCGAATGAGGAAGAACATTGAAAGATGAACTTCCAAAGACTACAATAAGTATTACAAGAGGGATAAGGATTGGCTTCCCAACTATTCTTTTGGAGGTATAAGACTTACTTCTACATTTAAGTAACTTTATGTTAATTGTCAAAGATATTAAGGTCATAGTTGTCATGGCGTCTCGCCTAGGCGTCCAGGTGATGGAAAATTGTCACGGCGAGGGTCAACTTTAGGTGAAGCTGCCAAGGCGCAAGCCTTAGCAGCTCTAGCCCAACTTAAATGTTTAACACTTAAAAAGAACTATGGTCATCTTATGACTAATTGACCCATGGGCATTAACCCATAACCCATCGATTAAAAAACAAGGACAAAGACAATAAAACCCTTATCTGCAATCGTGATTCGCAACATCTCTAAAGTTTGGACTCAATCGCGACTTCTTCGACCCATCGCAGCTCCGATGACTCCATCGTAGCCCCATCGCAGCTCAACTACGGCTCCATAGCTAGCGACGACTGTGAGTCTCTCAAAAGAACTCGACAACTGAGTCAAACCAGCCTTCTCTCACACATATTCTTCTTCTTGTTTTGCTTTCTCTATTTGCCTTGACCTTCTCTTTTACTCTGTTTTTCTCCCTCTTGACTTTTTCTTTTTTCAGATGGTTTGAACAAATAAAGGCAACTTCATCTTTAAAACTATATCTTTCTCTGATATAATGCATATACGTTTGCCAACTAAATTTCCATATATTTACAGCTAATTAATGTACCTTAGATAATGTCAAGCTGATGTATTTATTGCAATGAATGTGTAAAATACTTAACCCCAAGTTGAACATTAGGACATAATTTTTTTAAGACTTAATAATTTAGGATTTAAGAATATATTTTATCATTGTCAATACATAAAGCTTAATTAAATATATAGAGAACAGTAAACCACTTAGGTTAGTACAGTTAATGTGTTTTGTAAATTGTGATTATACTTTATAGTTTAAACAGTACAAAAATTGTGTGAGGTGATTCGACTTTTTAATAAGTTATTTTTTTTGGTCAATTTACGAAGTGTAAACACTAGCTATTAAATGTGGAGTGTGAATGGGTTGGTACTTATTAAACTAGTAACAAAATGACAAAAAGTTCGGGAGTCAATGGTTATGATATAACAAGGACCCGAAAAGAAAGGCCAAATCAAACGATTCGAGTTGGAAATATGGATATTGGTCGGATATGAGTAATAAGGATATAGTGCAATGTATCCTTTGTGAGAAGAAATGTAGTTTGAAAATCAAAAGGCGGACGCAACATCTAGCAGGATATTTTGAAGATGTAGCGAGATGCCCTAAAACATCCACCAAAATTATGAGGGTGATGAAATTGGCTAGTAAAAAGAGGAACAAGCCAGTTGAGCTAGATGATGATGATGATGATAATGTAGAACTGCAAGAAGAACAGTCATCTGCTCCTCCAAGCATGACTTCCAATGCTTCCTCTAACGCTATCCTAAGTTCTGGGACAGCTTCCTAAAAGAAGAAAGCTGCTTTTCAATTTCAAAAGTCATAACCAAAAGCTCCAACAAAGACAGTTGAAACACTTCTAAGGAAGACCCCCGAAGAAATTGTAGAGGAGAGACATACCAAGCGTTTGAGCCAAACGACTATTGAAAAACGTTTGAGGACACGAGGAAAATGAGATAGTCCATATGAACATTGCCAACTTTTTCGGGTGTGGCATACCATTCAAAGCTACAAATGCAAGGAGCTTTGAGTTAATGATCGAATCTATAGAGTGGGTCGGGTTTAAAGCCTCCAATTTATCATGAGTTGAGAGTTCCTTCACTTGAGAAGGCAAAAAAGTAAACTGATGAGTTAAAGGCGAAACATAAAGTTTCTTGGAAGAAATATGATTGCACACTCATGTCGAATGATTGGACAGATAGGAGGGAAAGGCACTTGTTGAATTTCCTTGTTAATAGTCCGGAGGGGACTTACTTCATGGGTTTTGTTGATGCCTCCAGTCAATCGCAAGATGCCACAATATTAGTAAGATAGAGGAAATTGGCCCCGAGTATGTTGTTTAGGAGGTCATAGACAATGCCTCTAATTACAAGGCAGCGGAGCACATATTAATGGAGAGGAGGCTTACACTATTTTGGACACCTTGCGCCGCCCACTGTCTAAACCTTATGCTAGAGGACATAGGCAAGCTGAAGCAATTCCAGTCCACAATCACAAATGCAAGAAGAATCACAACATTCATTTACAAGCATGGTCGTCTTCTTGATGCGAAAAGGGAAAAAACAAATGGGAGGGATCTTGTGCCCGGAGTTACTAAATTTGATACAGTTTTCCTCACCTTGCAGAGTTTGTTCAAACATAGAGATGCATTGAGGCATTTGTTCATAAGCAAGAATTGGACAAAATCTAAGTTGTCAGCTACTGAAGCGGGGAAGAAAGTATGTGATACTGTAATTTCAACTACATTTTGGCATCATGTTGAGGATTGCATTAGGGTGTTACAGCCACTTTTTGTAGTCTTGAGGATTGTGCATGGTGATGAGAAGCCAGTTATGCCAGATGTTTTCGCTGCGATAGAATGTGCTTAGAAAAAAATTAACAAGCAAAAGACTCTACAAGAAGGTGATTGACATTGTTGAGCGGCGATGTTGCATTGTTTCTCAATTCGGGTTGGTACTTTACGAGAAGACTTCAATGACATTCTTGCAAAGATGGTGCCCGAGCTAGATTTGCTAGACAAGATAAGCAATCTAATCGATAACTATTATGATTCTCGAGATACTTTTGCAAGAGAAATGGTGATTAGGCAACGAAAATTAAAGAATCCTCTTGAGTATATTAAAATATATATAAAGATATAAAAGATAAATTATAATTATACACTTTCTTCCTTTCCTCCTTTTAAAATATATATTCTTTTAAATGTTTGCTAGTTGATTGGTGGAACGCTTTTGGAGGGCGGGTTATTGAGCTTACAAAGTTTGTAAAAAGACTTCTAGGCCTTTGTTGTTCTTCTTCCGGTTGTGAGCGCAATTGGAGTACATGTGAATTTGTAAGTACTTTCTATTGTTGGTTCAAAAGTAATAAGTCATTCACTACTAATACTAACTTTTTTTATATAATTAAAATTTTATCATTAATATTATAATTTTTTGTTTTATATAGATTGGAACACAAATGATTACTTGGTGTATGTCCAATACAATCAAAAGATCGTCTCAAAGTTCCAAAAGAGGCGTGAACTTCAAAAAAAATTGATCCATTAGCCATTGATGACTTTGAATGGGATGAATGGGATAATAATGAGGCCGATGTTGTTCATCCCGGGGAGAATCTTACATGGAATGGTGTGGATCGAGTAACCGGTGCATCTAACACGCTTGAGGGTCTCAATTCTCCTTAGGCTCGTGCTAATACTAGTGATAATGTCATTACGTACTCTCGACGTGGTGATGATTCAACTTCAAGGGAATCAAGGTTGATGGATTCTGACTCCAATGATGAAGTTGATGAAGAAGAGAGAATTCCAAATGATAATGAAGATGTGGAGGATGATTTTGGAGAAAGACCACATACGCCTTTAAATGAGAGTAGTTCTCGTGGAAGAGATGAAGATGACAATTTTCTTGATGAGTTTGCTTGAACGGTGTTTAGAGACTAGTGTAGAGAGAGTAGACATTATTTTGGCTTATTATGTGGTGTTTTATTAGTTATTAGACTAGTAATATATGATGGTTGTTTGCAACTTTATTTTATTTGGTGTTTGTTGAATTCTTCATTTCTTATACTAATTTTTAATATCCAAGTATTTTATTTTTGGATTGTTATTGCTAAGTATTTACGTAATTGTGTTTTAATGTTATTACATGGTGTTATGTTTTGGGTTTTAATGTATATGAAATTTTATTGTCAATATACTTGTTAAATAAAATAAATAATATATAAATTGCACGTTGTAAACAACTTGTCGTCATACGGACGTCATGACGGTCGCTTAAAGCGTCCTAGCGAGAAATAGTGGAGTCATTGACTCATTGTAGATATAATGACTGATTAGATGATAAGATGAGGATTATTACAGGTGGATACAAAGTTGATAAGTAACAGAAATTACTTATCAACTTCAGATCCACCCGTGCATGAATCCCTCATCTTATCATCTAATCAGTCATATCAATGAATAATGACCACTGACTCGCGTTTCGTCTTTTTCGATGCGACATAAAATAAAATAAAAATCATGTCATTTGAGAGAATTAAATAAAAAATCATGTCATTTGTAAAGAATTAAATAAAATTCATTTGATATTAATTACAAAATAATTGAATATATTTTACATTTATTTTCTTATTTTTTTAACTAACTTTTCTAATTTATATTATTACATTTGTAAATTTTCCTCCATTTCCACATAATGAAAGCCACATAGGACTGATATATGTCACATCAGAAATTTTTTACACGTCATCAGCTTATGTTTCAAATTCCGTCCAAAGTCAACAATCTTAACGGAATTATAAACTTTTTATTAGTAAATACAAGTTCAATGAGTTGACTGTAAGAAGAAAAAAAATTCAGTGACCCATTTGTAAGTCGACCTATAGTACAGTGACCTAGAAAGCATTTAACCCTCAGAGAATGTCATGATAATAGCATCAGATCATGAAGCTTTTAATATCATCCATGTCAAACATTGTTCTCCTAATCTCTTCATCATCAAATGGCCTCCCTAGCAAACCACTTCTTAGCAGGAAAAGTTAGAAAGTAGAAACAGATCTAAGCCGTCAATCATAAGTCCAAAGAAGCAAAACTTACATATTTTTTGTAATTTGTTGTTGCCTACCAAGCGTTATTTTATATTGCTCTTTCTTTCTTTAATTAAATTAAAAGTAAATGACACTTTGCATCCTCCTATTTGTCTTGTTCAACACTTTACATCCCATAGTTTAAAAACAGGTACTTTGCATTCCATACTCTTAACAAATTTACAATTTGCCAAACAAAAAACAGTTAAAAAGGCTAATGGATTTATACATGTACACTTTATGTGGTTTCAGGACAAAACTCTCACCAAAAACACATTTCTCATTTAATTAAAACAAATGACTGGCCTCTAATTATCAGACAACTACTTCTTTCCAAATCAGTCAATTTCATCATCTTCCACAAATATTATTATTTGCAACCCAACTCAATTTAAATTTCTCACTCACTTTATCTCTCGCGTAAATCATCAATAAATGTTCAAATTTGCCACACAAAATAGATCAACTTCAATTAACTTTTGTTAAAATGATTATACATGAAAACTAATTTTTGTTAATAAATGAAACTGAAATTTAAATCACACAATTTCACGTGAATCAAGATTAGTAAACCAATTTAATTTGCAATTTGATTTTAAATGGCACATCACCTCCTCCGTAATCCGATGTAATTGCTCTCTGCCTATGTATGGGACATAACATCAGGTTAATGTTTCTTTTCTTTTGATTGGTTGGAAATTTATCAAAAACGAGTAAAAGAGGAACTAAGTCCTACAGGTAGTACAGCAGAAAATAACATATTCAAGTACAATAAATACGTTAAAACCATGGTAAATCTGCAACAAACCATGTCAACTAAAGACTAAATCTCTCTCTCTCTCTCTTTTACAATCTTTCATTCATCAAATAACATAATATTAACAAACATTGTTAAAGAAATTTGAAAAATACCATATCAAAGACATTATTATATCTTCCCCAAAGTGTGCTCAGAATTGCCTCATCACCAACCTCACTGAAAAAGAAATGAATAGGGATTTAACCTTTGTACTTCAAATTTACACAAATGTATAACTTACTTCAAACTGTTATATACAAGTTCATCATGAAATTAATAGCAACTCCCAAAACAATAGCAGGACAAAGATTAGAAATAGACTGTCAAAATGATAGTGTTTAGGTTGATAAAAAACACCTAACCACAAAAAATAAGGAAAAGTTGGTTAAACAATGATGAAGTGGTTTAACTGAAAATATCAGTATTATTCTCAAGAGATATTTGCACTACAGATAGCAATATTTTCCATCCGACAACAATGACATATCAGATGCTATATCTAATTAATAATGCTAGTTACTTTTACCAAAACATGACCCTTATTTAAAAAATTAGTCTTGTGTTTTGGCACAGGATATTGAGATAACATTGTTATTTACTTAATATGTTACTAATATGAAATATCGAACTTGAAAAGTTAGACCATGTTCTAGGTCTAACTTTATTTCAGTACCTTTCCAGGATACAGGGGGTGAGCCCGTAAAGAAAAAACTCTTCAAATAAGGCTGCAAATGTTGTTTTGTAGTCTAACAAATTATCCTAGACTTGTTCTCCTTAACATTACCAAAATAAGGATACCTCTAGGCTTTAACTTCTCAAAGTACTGCAACTCTACTTGATCTTTGTTGACACATTTAGTCCGAATTTGCATTGTGGTCATTTAAAAATAATATTCTTACACCTTTACTAAAAAGAGATCAAAAGAATGTTTAAGATATTCCGTCAGTTCATAAAATATTGGTCACTATGATTTTGTATATATTGAGGAGACTCAATGTAATGCATTTATACTACTCATGACATTGTAAAATAAAATGAAGGCCCTATTTACAGGTGATGCGAAATAACAAAGTAGAAAGGAAGTTATAATTACTTGCTGCTTTTCCCAGTAATATAGAATGGATATAGGGTTTCCTGTAAAGTAGGAAAGGTAGTTATATCTATAACTACGTGCTGGTTTTTAAATGACACTAAACTGTTGAAACATCCCAAAGTGGAAATTGGAAAGAAGTTATGAAGATTGGAAGTTTACGAGCCTATGAGGTGGTTGAAATATAGGCTGGGCTGGTAATGGTAGGATAGAGGTGAAGGATGAGTGAATGACGGATATATAACTGAATTGACTCAAGGTGAAGCTTTTGTGACTCGGTAAAGGATCTCTAAATTTGTTGGCAGTAAAGTTTTTTCTTTTTGACCGCAAAGATTGGGAAAACGAGCACAAATAATGGATTTTTACAATTTTATTGTATGACATTAGCATATTAAATAATTCAATTTTTAATGTTTGCCCAGCAGAGGAAAGTCTCTGCCACCAAAAAAAAAAATCATGAAGGTTACCATAATTTGTATATGTCTAGAGGTTATCGTTTCCTTTTATCAAGGTTCAGGGGTCCAAGAGAAATATACCCATTGAATTTTTATGCTATTATTGCATACGTTGAAAAATTAGACTACTTATGTCCTCAAAAGCATGTCTTCAAGTACCAAATATTTTTTCCACAAAAGGATGTCTAAAAGTACATAATTCAAATATAAAATACGCATAAAGACTAGTTTACCAACAAAATTGTACTTAAGTGGGGTCTACTAGGTCTAAAAAAGACGACAATCATTAGCGGGTCCACTAGTAAAAAATTGATACTTATACTTTTTTTTCTACTATAGTTTTCTTAATTTGAGTAAAATTTGTACTTTAGAAATCCTTTTGAGGATGGAGGGAGAAGATAATAACTATTCCCCAATATTGGATCTAAAATATTTGGAAAATGAAGTATCAACAGTATAGTGTTTCTGAAATCCGAATTGCATCGTATCCGCATCTGTGATAAGTTACTCTAAGCAGTGAAGGACCCAAGAATGACTTTTGGAGTTTGGTGGAAGGGGATTGTGTGTGAGAGCTCAAAACTGTCTCTTTGCAAAGACTCGGGAGAGGAACCTCAACATGCACCCCATCATTTGGACAGAAAACTCTATATGCATGACTAAGCAATATCCCATATATTTCTAACACTTCTTACTTAATAGGGAAAAAATCAATTTTATTTCCAAAAATTAAAGCTAAAATCATAATTTCCGCAAATACAAATGCTTTTTTTGTGGTTCCCACTACAAGGGACCTTACAGCACTTGCGCATAGTTACTTGTTTGGTTTCGGGTAATCATTGAGGCCTCTTCTTACTTGACAGTTGAGATGTCTTAATTACTTTTAAGTTGATAAATTATCTATTATTACTCAGAAGTTCTTAATCTACGTCTCTATACAAGAAAGTCTTTATTTATCTATTTTTGACAAGTACATACTTAGTTCACAAAAAAGCCAAAGGCAGCAAACCCACTACAAGCAGAACATTTAAACTATAAGACTATAAATATACCCAAAAAAAAAACCTCAAAATAAACTATCTAGGACATACATTCGCAGGACCTCAAAAAAAAACCATCATCTTGAGACCAAGCAACTCTTTATAGAGGCAATTCGATTAAAGTTCCTGAACAAATATTCTTTGTGACTTCCTGTTGGTAAATAAAAAACTCTGCAACATTTGTACTTTAGTATCATAGTATAATGCATGAAGTGTTGATCTTTTAAGTTCCCAATTACTTCAATTTCTAAACTCAAAAGCAACGCTCGAATAGAAATGTTCTTGAGATATCAATCGTTTCATGGAGGAATAAGTAATATCATTACTGTAAGTTTTATTAAACACTACAAATATAATAATAGCAAATTAGCAAGCATGAATACCTGAAGCGGATTTTTGGACTAGGAGCAGGGAACCTCTGCGATGATGATCCTACTCCAGACTCTGGAGTGTGGCCACTGGAGGACCTCCGGATAAGGTCAGCAACACCCTTTACAATGTTCATGCTTTCCCACCAATATTATTAAACTATCAAGACGTCAGAAGCCAACAATTGATACACCAATAATTCCGGCTCATCACTATGTCCAAGAAAATTATCTGTCCCATCAAATTTCAGAACATCACAAAATTAAAGAAAAAACTATCTAAGTTAGTAAAAATCATAGTTGTCAAAATCATAAGATACACATACTTTCAAGGTCATAATACTTAAACAGTATGATCCTTATAACTCATGACAGTGTGACTAAGAAAGCAAGCAGCTGAGCTTACTTGTTCTCAAAACAGGAGGTCAAGCTATTACAGAACTCGGGATTCTTATTCACATAATCACATCACTGTATCTAAAACAGTGTATCTTAATATTCACACGATTCAGAACGAAATCGATTTAGAATTGTAGCTATATCGAATTATGTACAAGAATCACAGCCTATCGCATGAATCGTCCATACAGGAAGTGCAAAAATAAATTCCAAATACGAAAAATTACCTGTTTACGCGTCGCTTCGCTTCAAATCCTGTACCCAAAATTGAGGCTTTCAAAAGGTTTTCGAACCCAATTTTTTAGATTATCCAAAAACATCGATCGACTCCTGCGATTAGCACCAAAACTGAATTGCGTGTGCGATCAATAGCTTCCCAACGTCATCTTCTCCGACTATTCTCTACCACGATATCACGGATTAGATCATCGCCGATTGACCCAAAACTTTTTTCCTCTCGTCTTCAATTGACGTGTTTTGTTCTTGATCTTCGTCTAAAGTCACAGGCGCTCATAGATATGCTATATAGTACTAGTAATCTGTATAAAACTAGTATTTACTCCGGTGCGAAAAAATCACAGGTTTTTAAATAATTTACTACACTATTAGTTATATAATGGGCAAAAGTCCAAAAATGTCCTGACGTTTATCCCATATCTCACTTATACTCTAAATTATATTTTTTTTTTCTAAAAGTATTCTTAACATTACAAAATTCAGCCCAACTATGCCCCTCCCGTTAACAGACTTGCCACCTAGACCAACTCTGCTTACATGTAGACACTTTTTGTTGACACCGTGACCAATTTTGCTGACGAGGCACAAAGAGAATAAATTAAATTTAGACTTCGAATAAAAAATAGAAGGCAAATCTGCAATAGTCGGGAAACCATGGTTTCCGATCATCCAAACCATAAAGGACATCCGGCGAAAAGAAAAAAAAAAACCTTGCACAAATCCTTACCCAAAACTAACACAACCACATCAGCCACAAATCAAAGCATCACAGATCCAACTTGCCAAAGCTCCAGGGCAGATCCAATTTGGATGGGCCGAAAGAGGACGAAAATAAGAAGATCGATGTCCGGCGGTGGGATGGCGGTTGAACATGAAAGAAGAATTGAAATCAAGTGTAAGATTTGAGTCAGTACTACTTTAATGTTTTTAAAATTTGGTCACAATCTGCTGGACACTAGACATTAAAAATCATACTGATAGATTGGAATTAAACATCACGCCACAGATTTGCCATATACCGGCGAAGTCACAAACATCAAGCCCTGTTTAAACAACCCAAATTAAATAAACACTCATACATGATTTAATGGAAGATATAGATAATAACAACACATGAAATCAAAAGAGAGAAAAGGCCACCAAAACACAAACCCAAATCAAACATTCAAAACAAAATAAAGAAATAAAATAGAACCAGGCCGTCGGAAATAAGCCGGGGATCAAAATAAAGTAAACCCAAATCAGCCGCAACACATAAATAAACATCAAGCCCCGAGCAAGCTAAAATGGAACACCAAACGCCCAAAATCTAAATCCTGTTCCTAAGAAAATCATCGCCATATCTAATCTAGATTCCTAAAACGATAACAGCCAAATCCAACACTCTAAGGCCAAATTCCACAAAAAGCCTCATCCCACACAACTTACCAGATCAGATCCAAGCTTTGAAGCATGGGTGGTATGAAGGAGGAGGGGTCAAGAGGCGAGGTGGAGATATGACGAAGAATGAAGATGGCGGAGGAGGAGCCAAACCCAAAATCACTTCAACCAAACACACCACAACCAGATCCCCAATATCCATAACTTAGATCCAAACTCCATTCCCAAACGCCACTGCTAAATCCGAAATGTCCTCTACTCACAAAAGAAAATGGAAAATCAAATCCAAATTTGATTTTGTTCAACTCTCTTCATGCCTCGTCAGCAAAATTGGTCCATGTGTAAGTTTGTTTATATAGGTGGCAAGTCTGTTAACGGGAGGGGAATAGTTGGGCTGAATTTTGTAACGTTAAGGGTACTTTTGAAAAAAAAATAGTTTAGGGTGTAAGTGGGATATCGGGGTAAACGTCAGGGGCATTTTTGGACCTTTGTCTGTTAAATAATATATATACGTCAATAAGTATTAGTATTAGTAATATTTTTTTAAAAATTATATCTAAAAAGCAGAGTATTTCTATAGTTTTTAACGATCTTATATATTAATAAGTCTCATAATTATAATTTAGTAGCAGGACTCATTGGTTAATTAATTTTTTTTTTAAATAATTGACTAGATAAAATAATTATACAAAAAATTTAACTTGATTATTATATCATACTCTTTTAAATGCATCATCCGAGTCCCGAATTATAAACTCATTATTAACTTTTAAAAGTTAAATTTAAAATATTTTTAAATTTATAATTGACGTTATTCATTCAAGTTTTGAAAATAATAAATTATAAATTAACAAAGAATATTTTTAAAATAATTTATAATATTTATAATTGTATTTGTATTGATATAAATTAAATGAATTGATGTTAATTTAAAATTTAAAATTATGTTAAATTATGTTTTTAAACCCAATATAAATTCTATAATTTGAAACCCATTTAATAGTATAATTTATGTTTGTATTATATTCACACCTAAATCTTATAATATTAACACGTTAATTAAGTTTAATTATAATTCACTCCTGAGCTTGAAAACACATCTTTCTTATATATTTTTTATTTATCAAAATAATTTAATTATAAGTGTAAAACCCTAACTTTTATGAATAAAGATTAATTTTTAAAATATATTTTTGAATATTATAGTGTGGATTTGATATAATGTTATAGTTGTTGTAGTATTTATAAATTTTACAAAGTATATGCAAGTTATCATAAAATATTCGATTGGGTAGGGAATATTCGCTTTTAATAAGGAATATTATTCGCATTTACTAAGACAATCATTAGTGGACCCCCACAATGTAAGTATTATTTGAGTTAGAAAACAGCGAAATATCTTTTATAAAAATAACGGTGAAAGTTTCTGGTTAGTTTGTTTGAAATACCCGGTGGTAAAAGAAATACGATGTCTGGCGTGGTTGCATAGTAGCACACGATAATGATTATTGATGCTTACGTGAGAAGTCACTCAGTTATACTCAATTATTGCTACAATAATTGTGACGCCCCCAAAATAAGTATACATCCCCCATCTTGGGTCGCCAAATACATGGTACAAAATTCAAATACAACTTAATTAATACAACTGTCATGTAATACGATAAAACATAAACAGAGAGTTTTAATACGAATATTGTCTTCTAGAAAATATCCACTCTCAAATTCAATCTTATTATAATTATTATCACACTATTTCATAGAATAGTGAGGACTATTAAAACAACCATCTGGACCGTCACTCCGTTCCCCGACTAGTCCTAGCTACATTCTCATTTCCTGAAGAGAACAATGAAAGCAAAGGGTGAGCTTACCTAGCCCAGTAAAGAATATTATGACTAAGATAATACGAATAAATTATCGTTAGCCTTCAATGGGTTAAACCGATAGAATATAATAGATAACAAGTTTAATCGCAATGAACAAACAATCCATTAGAAGAGTCAGTAGAGCATGATATCTACTATCTTCTATGATTTAAAATTTATCATCAATTTTATCACGAGACTCATTTCAATAAATAATCCATATCATTTGAATTTTTTAAATGCACTACGGGCCAAGGATATTCATTATTATCACCAATGGTCATGATCGTGCCAACAACTGTCCATCAATCCACCACGGGCCAATGATGACTTTTACCACATCATTTGTAACATTACGGGTCATGATTATACCGAATAATCCCTGGTCATAATCATATCAACCCATAGTCCATCTATGCACTACGAGCCAAAGATGACTTTCATAACAATATAAACATGAGGACGATGACAATGATATAAGAATTCAATTAAATGCAAGCAAAGGATAAATTCTAAAGATTTATAATTTAATTTATCTTGAATTCAATAATGTCCAAATTGTCAACATGATACTGCTTTGTGGAGTAAAATTCAAGAATAATATTGTATCAAAAATGATTTGGACCGAAAAGAAATCATTTTTTTATCATAAATAGTACCCTGGGTGAATAGTATTCGAGTGAATAGTACCCCGTGAATAGCAATTTGGGAATAGTAACCCGTTAATAGTACTCCGACATTAAAAGATTAAAAATTATCAAGAATGCTCAGAATAATATTTTCATGAAAAGATACTGGATGAAGTGCAAATATCAAGGATATTATATTAATTTCATGGAGTATAGAAGCAATACTTATCAACATAAGTGTAGAATTAGAAATATGAAATAAAATAATATTACTTACATACTACAGAGTATGGGAGAAAATATTATTTCTTACGAATATTGAACAAGAATAATATCACTTACGAATACAAAAGAAATAATACCACTTACCTTAGTAGGAGATTGAATACTGCAATAGTGTAGTAACAGAATAATCTTCTTCTTTCTCTCTTATTCTCTCTATACTTTCTCTCTCTATAGCTTGAATGAATTGGTAAAAAATAATGGAGAAATGAGTTTCTATTTATAGACTTGGCAGAGTAAGGGTAAAATAGTCTTTTCGCCATAATTCATGACATCATCGATCATATGACATCATTGCTTACCGCATCGTTCCGATGACATCATTGCTTACCTCATCGTTCCCATGACATCATTGCTTACATCATCAGAATTCAAATTCAATTTGTTCTCTTCCACCTCATTTTACTTTTATACCATGAATTTACTATAATAATGCTACCATTCAAATTAAAAATCATACTATTATATAATCACATCATACTGCTATAATGTAATATTATAATAATATATTTGAATGAATTATTTTATCATAAAAAATAAAATACCAACTTTCAACAAATGTCACATGCTAAAAATTCCTCCGTTTAAATCCATATTAAATAAATATTTTCTTATCATATATATCAACACTTTATTATTCACAAATAATATTACGAAATCACAATATTGACAACCAATCGTTCCCTGAAAGAGGGGATTTCCGATAAGGATTTCTCCCTATTGGCGCGTAATTAGGTGACCAAACCCCTTTCCTCGACAAAACTTTCTAGACATTGTCAATAATGCTATCTAATAATATTATTCAAATAATATGAATTATTGATTTGATAATTTAAAATATTGTGCAATGACAATTATTGAATCAATAATATAAAATATCAACATAGCAATTATTGAATCAATAAAATAAATTATTGAACAATAACTACTGTAGCAATAATTGAGTATAACTGAGTGACTTCTCACGTAAGCATCAACAATCAATACCGTGTGCTACTATGCAACCACGCGTATTACTGTACTTTTATCAACGGGTATTTCAACAGTTAATGGTAAAATTTTCGCCGTTATTTTTATAAAAAGATATTTCCGACAATAATTCTGTTGTGGGGTCCACCAATGATTGTGTCGCCGTCGAAAAATATTCCTTGACAAAACGAATATTCCCCGACTAACCGAATATTTTATAACAACTTGCTTACTTTGCAAAATTTATAAATATTACCCACAACTATAACATTATAACAAATTCACACCTTAATATTCAAAAATATAATTCAAGAAAAATTAATCTTTATTTATTAAAGTTAGGGTCTTACAGTAATTGCTGCATAATATCTCTCATATTATTGATTCAATTATTGTCACGGTATCATCTGCATAATATTTTATATTATTAAATTAATAATTGAGACGACAAAGTTATTCATATTATTATTTGTATTATTGACGATGTCTAGAAAGTTCTGTCAATGAAAGGGGTTTGGTCACCTAATTGCGCGCCAATATGGAGAAATTCTTATCAGAAAGACCCCTCTTTCCTGGGAATGATCTGGTTGTTAAATATTATGAGTTATAATATTAATGATAAATAAGTTCGTGTTGATTAAGGATGTAATTGATATTTTCATTGTGTTGAGATTATTAGTGTTAGTGGAAATCGATATTTATTTCGATAATAATTGATTTCTGGAGGTTAAATTGACCAATCAGGTTATTAATAGGATAAATGAGTAATTAATTGCTATTAATTCACATGCTTATAACTATTTATTCATAAGTATGTACTATTGATTCACGTGCATATACTATTAGGGGAGGTGGTGCAAGATTGATAATACTTGCATGACTAAATTAAAAATGAAGGTACAGATGAAGGTTCTATACTGTAACTATTTTTTTCACATGTATAGAACTATTGATTCACATGACTGAACTATTGATTCACATAATGTACTATTAGGGGAGGTGATGCAAGTTTGATAATACTTGTAGGACTAAATTAAAAATGGAGAAAAAGATGAAGGTATTATACTGTAATATTTCAAGGCCCAAAACGTGCAATTATTAAAACTATATTTTTCTATAAATAGAAGCTCATTCTTCTTTCATTCTCACCAATTCACTAAGACTTACAAGAGCAATTATAGAGAAAAACTATAGTGAGAGAAGCTATAGAGAGAAAGAAGAAGAGAAACTATTGAGGTAAGGGGTATTATTTATTTCATATTCTGAAGAAATATTATTTTTAGTATTCGTATGAATATTATTTTCGTTCAATATTCGTAAGGGGTATTATTTCTTTCGTATTCGTAAGGGATTTTATTTTTTTCAGTATTCGTAGAAATAATATTTTCTTCCATACTCTGTAGTATGTGAGTAATATTATTTTGTTTCGTATTCCTAATTCTACACTCATTCGGTTAAAGTATTGCTTCTATACTCCGTAAAATTAGTAGAATATCCTTGATATTTGAGCTTCATCTAGTATCTTTTCATGAAAATATTATTCTGAGCTTTGTTGATAATTATTGATCTTTTCATACCGGAATACTATACATGAGTTACTATTTATGGGTTACTATTCACCCAGTTACTATTCACTCGAATATTATTCACTCGGATATTCGGGGCACTTTTTATGTCGGAATACTATTCACGAGTTACTATTCACCCGGTTACTATTCACTCGAGTATTATTCACTCGGGTATTTGGGGCACTTTTCATGCCGGGGTACTATTCATAGGTAATTCACGGGGTACTATTCATCCGAAAAATATATTTCTTTTATGTCCAAATTATTTTTGATACATGAATATTATTCTTGAATTTTACTCCACAAAGTAGTATCATGTTGACAATTTGGATATTTTTAAACTCTAGATAAATTTAAAGTCTTTAATATTTACCCTTTATTTCGTTTGATTAATGCTTATATCATTGTCATCATCCTCATGCTTATATTGTGATAAAAGTCATCTTTGGCTTACGTGCATAAATGGACTGTTAATTGGTATGATTATGATCAGGGATCATTCGGTATAATCATGACCCGTAATGTTACAAATGATGTGATAAAAATCATCATTGGCCCGTACTACATTGATGGACAGTTGTTGGTATGATTATGACTTGGGATTATTCGGTATAATCATGACCATTGATGATTACATGAATATCATTGGCCTGTAGTGCAGGGATGATTCGATGATGTGGTTTATTTATTAAGTTGAGTCTCAGCGATAAAGTGAATGAAAAACTTTTTAAATCATAGAAGATAGTAAATATCATGATCTACTTGACTCTTCTAATGGATTGCTTGTTCCACTGCAGTTAAACTTGATGTTTATTATATTTTATCAGTTTAACACTGTTGAAGGCTAATAATAATTTATTCTGCATTATCTTAGTCATAATATTTCTTATTGGGCTAGTTGAGCTCACCCTTTTCTTTCATTGTTTTCTTCAGGAAATGAGAATATAGTTGGGACGAGTCGGGGAATGGGGTGATGGTCCAGGATAAGTGGCTATAGTAGTCCTCACTATTCTATGAAATAGTGTGATAATAATTATAATGAGGACTCCATTGAGTGTGGATATTGTCTAGAAGACAATATTTATGTTAAAACTCTCAACTACGTTTTGTCGTATTGTATACGATAGTTGTATAATAAATTTGTATTTGATTTTTGTATCATATATTTGGCGACTCATAATGGGTGATGTATACCTATTTTGGGGGCGTCACAATAAATTCTTCTTTTAGATTATTATTGTTATTATTATTATTATATAACAATAATACTTTTTATGACTTTTGTTTTTATTTTATTGTGAGACTCATGTATGCATGTGTATGTGTATATGTATATGTGTGTATATATATATATATATATATATATATATATATGGTCCGGATCTTAAGCTCACCCATTATCTAACATACATTGCATATCCCCCTTTAGCAACAGACCGAGCGACGATTCGGTCCGTCGCTATATATAGAACCGTCGTCTTAGCTTTTAGTGACAGAAAATATATAGCGACGGATAACATATAGCGACGGACCGTCGCTAAAGGAAGGTATGCAAGGTATATTAGACAAGGGGAGAGCTTAAGTTCCGGATCGTATATATATATATATATATATATATATATATATACACACACACACACACATATACACACACACAATTCCGATCACATGTTTACCCTTAAAAAATTCACTTAACTCACCTATAAATACCCTGCCTTATTTTCGTTCTCTCCTGAATTTCGACTCCAAAAAAAAACAAAGCACCTGTCTGTCTCTTTTTGACACTAACCCCACTGTCTCTCTCCTGCTCTGTCGCTCATCTCCTCTCTGTCACTTACGAATCAACCCATCTCCTCGCGACTCAGCTCTAAAATCGTAGCGGCTTACCATCTCCTTGCGACGGCTTCCATCTCCTCGCGACAAATCTGTGACGCCCCCAAAATAGGTCCACACAACCCATTTTGAGTAGCCAAATACATGGTACAGAAACCAAATACAAACTTCATTAATACAATTGTCGTGCAAAATACGACAACACATGAGTTGTGAGTTTTAATACAAATATATGTAACTCTCATGGTGCCTTGACCACCGCACCTTACAGTGGTACCTTACATAAAGGTACTGTGACACCCCCAAAAAAGGTATACATCACCCATCTTGGGTCGCCAGATACATGGTACAGAATACAAATACAAACTAATTATACAACAGTCGTGTAAAATACGACAAAACATATGCTGTGAGTTTTAATACAAATATTGTCATCTAGACAATATCAACACTTAATGGAGTCCTCATTACATTTATTATTACACTATTTCACAGAATAGTGAGGACTACTAATGCACCATCTAGGACCATCACTGCTCCCCGACTAGGCTAGCCCACGCTTTCTCATTTCCTGAAGAGAACAATGAAAGAAAGGGTGAGCTCAACTAGCCTAGTAAGAAATATTATGACTAAGATAATGAAGAATAAATTATCGTTAGCCTTCAACAGTGTTAAACTGATACAATATAACAAACATCAAGTTTAACTGCAGCGGAACAAACAATCCATTAGAAGAGTCAAGTAGAGAATAAAATCTACTATCTTACTATGATTTAAAAGGTTTTTTCATCACTTTTATCACGAGACTCAAATTCAATAAATAATCCACATCATCAAATCATCCATCCGCACTATAGGCCAAGGATATTCTTTAAGTATCACGACAACGAATTATCCATGCACTACGCGCAAAAAAGATAATCGATTTTCATCAATGATCCCGATCATGCCATAAAACAATTCATCTTTGCACCCTTGGCAAAGAGAATCCATAGCCATAATCATACCAAAACTATCCATCAATGCATTACGGGCCAATGAGGACTTTTTCCACGTCATTTATAACATTACTACCCCGATTTTACCGAATAATCCTCTGTCATAATCATACCAAGTCCATCTATGCACTACAGCCACGTATGACTTTAAACATAATATAAACATGAGGATGATGACAATGACATAATAATTCAATAAAACAAGTTCAAGAATTAATTTATCCAGAACTAATAACGTCCAAATTGTCAACACGATCATCGCTTGTGCAAAGAAAATTCAAGAATGCTCGTAAGAATATTTCCATGAAAAGATATTGGATGAAGCGCAAATATCAAGGATATTCAACTAATTTCATGGAGTATAGAAGCCAAAGCTTTAACCAACTGAGTATAATAGAATATATGAAACTACAAATGGATTTTTACCCGCCATGCGGTAATCCACGTATACAGATCATTTCCATAATTTAATAAGGAATGAATACGAAGGATCATTCACCATGCTTATGGTAATCCACATGGACGAAGTTATTCCAATGTAATAATAAAGAATGGAATAATGTAAGATTCACCATGCATGCGATAGATCGCATGCATGTGTTATTCCCAATGTATAATAAATAATGGAACCAGTCCCATTTAAACGCACGCATGTGATATTCCCGCGAATAATAAATAATGGAACTAGGTTCACAGCGAACGCACGCATATGATATATATTCGATGAAATAATAAATAATGGAACCAGTTCTACAGAACGTCATAAATAGGATATTCCGGCGAATAATAAATAATGGAACCAGTCCCACAGAACGTCTGAATGTAATATTATTCCGACGAATAATAAAGAACGGAATATTAGAAGAATTTCACCATGTATGCGGTATTAGCATAAACAAAGTTATTCCAATGTAATAATAAGAATGGAATAATGTAAAGAATTTCACTAAGTATAGGGTATCCAGCATATACAAAGTTATTCCAATGTAATAATAAAGAATGGAATAACAGAAGTTCTCTTCATGAATAAGAAAGAAAGAATACCCCTTACAAGTACAACAAATAATATTCCCTACCTTATAAGAAACTGGATATTGGAGTAGTGAAGTAGTAGAATACTTTTCTTCTTTCTCTCTATAGTTTCTCTCTCTAGAGTTTCAGTGAATTCGTAAGAAATAATGAAGGAATGAGCTTCTATTTATAGGAGAATGGACTGAATAGTAACTAATTCATGAACGGTCTAGATTGATTTACTTTTAAACGGACGGTCCATATTGGTTTACTATTAAAACTTAAAGCAACGGTCCATACTGATTCACTATTAAAACTTTAAACCAGCGATCCATATTGATTTACTATTAAAACTTTCCACCAGCGGTTCATATTGATTTACTATTATATCTTCAACCAACGATCCATATTGATTTACTATTATAATTTCAACCAACGGTCTGAAAAATTAGCACATCTCCTCATGGAATAATATTGTACCCAAAAATGATTTGGATCGAAAAGAAATATATTTTACGGGTGAATAGTACCCCGTGAATAGTAACTCATGAATAGTAACTCATGAATAATAACTCGTGAATAGTAACTCGTGAATAGTACTCCGACACGAAAAGTGCGAATACCCGATTGAACAATATAACCTCCAGACATCAATTATTATCGAAACAAATGTTAATTTCCACTAACACAAATAATTCCAACACAATGGAACTATAAAATTCATCTTTAATCAACACGAACTTATTCATCATTAATATTATAATTCATAATATTTAACAACCAGGTCGTTCCCAGGAAAGAGGGGGCTTTCCGATAAGGATTTCTCCTTATTGGCGCACAATTAGGTGATCAAACCTCTCCTTGACAGAACTTCTAGACATTGTCAATATTGTAAATAATAATATGAATAACTTTGCCGTCTCAATTATTGATTTAATAATATATCATATTATGCAGATGATACTGTAACAATAATTGAATCAATAATATGAGAGATATGATGCAACAATTACTGTAGCAATAATTGAGTATAACTGAGTGACTTCTCACGTAAGCATCAATAATCAATACCGTGTTACTACTTTATGCAACCACGCGATATTCGTACTTTCACTAGCGGGTAGTTCAACAGTTTTAACGGTAACACCTCCGCCGTTATTTTTATAGAAAGATAATTTTGTCGTTTTCTAACTACGACAATACTTCCGTTGTGGGGTCCACCAATGATTGTGCCGTCATACAATATTCCCTGTTAAAACGAATATTCCCCGACCAATCGAATATTATATAACCACTTGCTTACTTTGCAAAATTTATAAATACTATCCACAACTATAACATTATATCAAATCCACACCATAATATTCACAAAATTATTTCGAGAAAATTAAATCTTTATTCATAAAATCTGGGGTCTCACAATCTCCCCTCCTTATGAAATTTTGCCCTCAAAATTTACATATGTACCTGGTATGCCGAAGAGGTGAGGATACCTTGACTTCATTTCATATTCTAATTCTTGAGGTATAACCTTTGAGTGTTGAATACGATCCTTCTTATCCAAGATTTTAACACGTATCTCCTCATACGTTAAATCTTCTGCTATCTCGTTTAGTTTTAATTTAATAATGTGGTTTGGGTCGTCCACATATTTACGTAATATCGATACGTAAAAAAAATGTTCTGAACACGCAACATACTTGGTGGTAAAACGATTCTATAAGCCACAGTTACTACTCGATCGAGGATTTCAAATGGGCCAATTAAATCGAGGGTTGAGATTTCCTCTCTTCATCGATTCTTGCTTCTAGAATAACGCCCTCTTGAACCTTCTTCATTCTTCACATTCATCAGCTCCGGGTGTGTAGCTTGAGCGGCTTTAACTTTATCAATTAAAGTTGATTCTACTCGTATATTCGTTATCTTCACGTGGGTTCGTATATTCGCACTTGTAACCGCATACAATCTTCTACTCAACGCGTTAGCTACCACGTTCGTTTTTCCACGATGGTATTGAATGATATGATCGTAATCTTCAACAGCTCGAGCCAACGTCTTTCTCACATTATACGTTCGTTTTAGTTGAAGAAATATTTGAGGGTTTTAGAAATGGGTTTTGTACTGGGGTCAATACAAAATTCGATTTCACGTTCTAGGGGTAGGCTAAGAAGTCTTCAAGAATGCGTCAGGAAATTTATTAATAATAGAAATATCATTCAAAACTGCGACCCTCATCCAAGACTTGGATAACACATGTAATGAAGGTTTCTCCCAACGGAGTTTCAACAGATAAGTCAAAGTCTAATTTCTCAGGAGTCAAATTTAAACGTTGAGCGCAAGCAAGATAGATAAAAGAATGGGTAGAACCAGTATCTAATAAGATATAGACTTCGCAAGAATTTATAATTAACTAACCCGTGTTAACTTCGTTTGGGTTACTCACTTTTTGAGAAGTCACGAAAAACGCTCTTCTTGAAACCACCAACTTTGTTTTGTCCGTATCCGCCGTTGGTGCGACCGTTCCAGCTGGACTTGACTTCACTATACAACAAAATCGAGCTAAATGACATTCTCTTCTTGAAATTTCCACTTCTATTATCTTGACTATGATTACCACCGAAGTGGTTACCATTCTTGGCATGATAATTTCCCCCACGATGGTTATCATTGTTCCGATGGTTGTTGCCACCGGTATGATTTTTATCGTGTTGTTGCTCGTTACCTTTTGGTTGAGCTAACTCAACGGTCTCATGTGCTTCATTGCTTATCTCAATATTTTCGGATGCCATTTTCAAATACTGCCACAAAACAAGGGTTAATTAACATGTCACATATTATCCATATACTCTGACCGACCAATTAAATACCAAATAAACTTAGGTAGGTCATACTAGCGAATGAATTCCCTGTCTCTCCCCTCCTAGTTCTTGTCTCACATCTCAGCCAGGGATCATATCCCTAAGCTTTAATACCAACTGTGAGACGGCCCCAAAATAGGTATACATCACCCATCTTGGGTCGCCAGATACATGGTACAGAATACAAATACAAACTAATTATACAACAGTCGTGTAAAATACGACAAAACATATGCTGTGAGTTTTAATACAAATATTGTCATCTAGACAATATCAACACTTAATGGAGTCCTCAATACATTTATTATTACACTATTTCACAGAATAGTGAGGACTACTAATGCACCATCTAGGACCATCACTCTGTTCCCTGATTAGCCCCAGCTACGTTCTCATTTCCTGAAGAGAACAATGAAAGAAAGGGTGAGCTCAACTAGCCCAATAAGAAATATTATGACTAAGATAATGCAGAATAAATTATCGTTAGCCTTCAACAGTGTTAAACTGATACAATATAACAAACATCAAGTTTAACTGCAGCGGAACAAACAATCCATTAGTAGAGTCAAGTAGAGAATAAAATCTACTATCTTCTATAATTTAAAAGGTTTTTCATCACTTTTATCACGAGACTCAAATTTCAATAAATAATCCACATCATCAAATCATCCCCGCACTTCGTGCCAAGAAAATTCTTTAGATCATCACGACCACGAATTATCCATGCACTCTGAGCAAAAGATAATCGTGTTTTTATCAACTATCTGATCATGCCATAAAACAATTCATCTTTGCACCCTTTAGTCAAGAGAATCCATAGCCATAATCATACCAAAACTCAGTCCATCAATGCATTACGCCCGATGAGGACTTTTTCCACATCATTTATAACATTACAAATCATGATTATACCGAATAATCCCTGGTCATAATCATACCAAGTCCATCTATGCACTACAGGAACTAATAACGTCCAAATTGTCAACATGATACTGCTTTGTGCAGTAAAATTCAAGAATGCTCGGAAGAATATTTCCATGAAAAGATCTTCGAATGAAGCGCAAATATCAAGGATATTCAACTAATTTCATGGAGTATAGAAGCCAAAGCTTTAACCAACCGAGTATAATAGAATATATGAAATCGCAATGGATTTTCACCCGCCATACGGTAATCCACGTGATGCATCATTTCCACAATTTAATAAGGAATGAATACGAAGGATCATTCACCATGCATGTGGTAATCCACATAGACAAGTTATTCCAATGAATAATAAAGAATGGAATAATGTAAGAATTCACCATGAAAGCGATAAACCGCATGCATGTGTTATTCCCAATGTAATAATAAATAATGGAACTGAAGTCCGACGTAAACGCATGCAGCATGTGATTTTCCGGCGAAATAATAAATAATGGAACTGTGTCCCAAGAACGTGAACGTGCATACACGTGATATTCCAATGTAATAATAAAGAACGGAATATTAGAAGAATTTCACCATGTATGCGGTACTTCCCATAAACAGGTTATTCCAACAGAATAATAAGAATGGAATTACAGAAGAATTTCACCAAGTATAGGGTATCCCGCGTATACAGGTTATGCCAACAAAATAATAAAGAATGGAATAACAGAAGTTCTCTTCATGAATAAGAAAGAAAGAATACCCCTTACGAGTACAACAAATAATATTCCCTACCTTAGAAGAAACTGGATATTGGAGTAGTGAAGTAGCAAAATACTTTTCTTCTTTCTCTCTATAATTTCTCTCTCTAGAGTTTCAGTGAATTCGTAAGAAATAATGAAGGAATGAACTTCTATTTATAGGAGAATGGACTGAATAGTAACTAATTCATGAACGGTCCAGATTGATTTACTTTTAAACGGACGGTCCATATTGGTTTACTATTAAAACTTAAAGGAACGGTCCATACTAATTCACTATTAAAACTTTAAACCAACGATCCATATTGATTTACTATTAAAACTTTCCACCAGCGGTCCATATTGATTTACTATTATATCTTCAACCAATGATCCATATTGATTTACTATTATAATTTCAACCAACGGTCTGAAAAATTAGCACATCTCCTCATGGAATAATATTGTTCCCAAAAATGATTTGGACCGAAAAGAAATATATTTTACGGGTGAATAGTACCCTGTGAATAGTAACTCGTGAATAGTAACTCGTGAATAGTAACTCATGAATACTACTCCGACACGAAAAGTGCCCCGAATACCCAATTGAACAATATAACCATCAGACATCAATTATTACCGAAACAAATGTCAATTTTCACTAACACAAATAATTCTAGCACAATGGAACTATAAAATTCATCTTTAATCAACACGAACTTATTCATCATTAATATTATAATTCATAATATTAAACAACCAGGTCGTTTCCTAGAAAGAGGGGGCTTTCCGATAAAGATTTCTCTTGTTTGGCGAGCAATTAGGTGACCAAGCCTCTCCTTGACAGAACTTCTAGACATTGTCAATATTGCAAATAATAATATGAATAACTTTGCCGTATCAATTATTTATTTAATAATATATCATATTATGCAGTTGATACTGTAACAATAATTGAATCAATAATATGAGAGATATGATGCAGTAATTATTGTAGAAATAATTGAGTATAACTGAGTGACTTCTCACGTAAGCATCAATAATCAATACCGTGTGCTACTATGAAACCACGCATATTATTATACTTTTACTACCGGGTAGTTCAACAGTTTTAACGGTAACACCTCCGTCGTTATTTTTATAGAAAGATAATTTTGTCGTTTTCTAACTACGACAATACTTCCGTTGTGGGGTCCACCAATGATTGTGTCGTCGTACAATATTCTTTGTTAAAATGAATATTCCCCGACCAATCGAATATTATATAACCACTTGCTTACTTTGCAAAATTTATAAATACTATCCATAACTATAACATTATATCAAATCCACACCATAATAATCACAAAATTATTTCGAAAAAAATTAAATCTTTATTTATAAAATCTGGGGTCTCACAGGTATAGTCAATAACTGTTTTAGAAATTAAAATATTTGGAAAATGCTCAAGGAAACCTTCGCACATGGGAGGTCATGCATTAAGTTATAATAGATATCATATGACTTGAGAATCATTCTTGGTTGACCCAATAGACCCCAAAGAAAAACGAGAATATTACTATCATGTTCTTTCCAATGGTGAGTTTTCTCTTGCCATATAATTATCTCTATTGTCTCCAATTTAGAATTATATTTCAACCAAACTCCAAGATTATATAGGTAGTGCTCATAGATATAATTAGCAAGTGGATGTGCACAACCCTGTCTTATGATAACACGAAGTCATATGTCATTAGACATCTTGTATGATAGTGGCAAAACACCTTCCAAAGTTGGTTTCACCTCACCCTATTCGGTTCACCAAAATTAACGGTTAAATGAAGTATAAAATACGACACACTTATTTAAAATTGTGACGCCCCCAAAATAGGTATACATCACCCATTATGAGTCGCCAAATACATGGTACGAAATACAAATACAAACTTAATTATACAACTGTCGTGCAAAATACGACAACACAATAGTTGAGCGTTTTAACACGAATATTGTCTTCTAGACAATATCCAAACTCAAATTCAATCTCATTACAATTATTATCACATTATTTCATAGAATAGTGAGGACTACTAAAATAATCATCTGGTCCGGCAATCAATTCCCCGACTAGTCCCAGCCATATTCTTATTTCCTAAAGAGAATAGTGAAAGAAAAAGGTGAGCTCAACTAGCCCAGTAAGAAATATTATAACTAAGATAATGCAGAATAAATTATCCTTAGTCTTCAACAATATAACAACTGATATATATACAATAGACAACAAGTTTTAGATCAACAACTATAGTGGAATAAATAATTCTTTAGAAGAGTCAAGTAGAGCATGATATCTACTATCTTCTATGATTTAAAAGTTTATCATCAATTTTATCGCTGAGACTCAGCTTTAATAAATAATTCACATCACTGAATTATCCATGCACAACAGGCCAAGGATATTCATTAGTATCACGACCACGAATTATCCATGCACTACGGGCCAATGATATTCGTGTTTTCACCAATGGTCATGAACATGCCAAACAACAATTCATCTTTGCACCCTTGGCTGAATAGAACGCATGGTCATGATCATACAAACAACTGTCGCTGAGACTCAGCTTAATAATCCACATCACTTGTAACATTGCAGGTCATGATTATATCGAATAATCCCTGGTCATAATCATATCAATCAACAGTTAATCTTTACACCTTTGGCCGAAGATGACTTTCATCACAATATAAGCATGAGGATGATGATAATGATATAAAAATTCAATCAAACGAGATCAAAGATAAATATTAAAGATTTTATAATTTAATTTATCCAGAATTCAAGAATATTTAAATTGTCAACATGATACTGCTTTGTGAAGTAAAATTCAAGAATAATAATGTATCAAAAATGATGTGGACCGAAAAGAAATCAATTTTTGTCATGAATAGTACCACGGGTGAATAGTACCTGAGTGAATAGTATCTCGTGAATAGTATTTTGGGAATAGTACCCCGTGAATAGTACTCCGACATGAAAAGGTTAAAATATATCAAGAATGCTCAGAATAATATTTCCATAAAAAGATTCTGGATGAAGCGCAAATATCAAGGATATTCTACTAATTTTATTGAGTATAGAAGCCAAAACTTATCAACATGAGTGTAGAATTCGAAATCTAAAATGAAATAATATTACTTACATACTACAGAGTATGGAAGAAAATATTATTTCTTATGAATATTGAACAAAAATAATACAAGATAATATTTCTTGCGAATATTGAACGAAATAAATTTCTTACGAATACGAAAAATAATATCATAAGCGAATATGAAATAAATAATACCCCTTACCTTAAAATAAGAGTATTTCTGATTGGTAGGGCGGATATATTCTTGAAGAAAACTTTCACTATTTTCTACACTCAAAACTTCCTTAAACTCTAAAGAAATACGCTCAACATTATAGAAGAAGAATTCTCTGATTCTGGTATGATTTTCTTTTCTAAACTGAGCATCCTATTTATAGGATAATGGAAGTATACTATTTAGAAACGAACGCACAATAAAACCATTACGGGTGCAATTCACCGGCTGATTTTCTGAAAATTTGGTTTTCACTATGCAACACTATGCAATAAAATATTCTAATAAAATAAAAACTTTAAATAAAATATAATATATTCTATTTATAATCTAATAAAACAAAACTTAATATATATATATATATATATATATATTATATTATATTATATAAATTTTTTCCCACCCGTGACCAATTTATAACTTTCTACCGATTATACCCTATTTCTACCGATTATACTGTGACAATAATTGAGTAAAACTGAGTGACTTATCACGTAAGCATCAATAATCATTATCGTGTGCTACTATACAATCACGCGTATTACTGTACTTTTACCACCGGGTATTTCAACAGTTAACGGTAAACCTTTCACCGTTATTTTCATATAAAGATATTTCTGTCGTTTTCTAACTCCAACAATAATTCTGTTGTGGGGTCCACCAATGATTGTGTCCTCGTACGGATATTCCCCGACAAAAAGAATATTCTCCGACCAAACGAATATTTTATAACAACTTGCTTACTTTGCAAAATTTATAAATATTACCCACAACTTTAATATTATATCAAATCCACACCTTAATACTTAAAAAAATATTTCGAGAAAATTAATCTTTATTCATAAAATTTGGGGTCTTACAAAAATTCTCGATAAAATTATTTTCATACTATTTTAGGGGAAACCTCAACAGCTATAGACCACTGTTCCATTCCCCTGTTACCCCCATTCGACCCAGCTACATTCCTATTACCTGAAAGGAATTGTGAAGCAAAAGGGTGAGCACAACTAGCCCAGTAAAGAATATCTTGACTAAAGATAATTAAATTATCAATAACCTTCGTCAGTAATAAATCAGAGATTTACAACATGTGGTAGATGATAAAACTTTTCAACCATAGTTGCAACGGAACGAGCAATCCATTAGAAGAGTCAAATAGACCATAAAGTCTATTATCTTCTCCATGTTAAAAGTCCACCAACAATATTTTATCCCTATAACATCAATTAACATTTCTTGTCCACAATTATGTGAATAACTCATAATCATAATTGTGGTTCTAAATTTCCTCTTCGCACCCAAAACGAAGATAATTTTCATCACCTGAAACATCAAAGATTATGGTTATACCAAATCACAGTTCATGTTCATAATCATACTAATAAATTTATCTTTGCACTACGGGCCAAAATATATTCATCAACAGTTCGTCTTTGCGTTACAGGCCAAAGATATTCAACAACAGGTCATCTTTGCACTACAGGCCAAATATATTCAACAACAGGTCATCTTTGCACTATAGGCCAAAGATATTCAACAACAGGTCATCTTTGCACTACGGGCCAAAGATATTCAACAACAGGTTTTCTTTGCACTACCGGCCAAAGATATTCAATAATAGGTCATCTTTGTACTACATACCAAAGATATTAATATTTCAAAGAAATATATAATCATTTCAGAATTTATATAAACAATAATTATAACCATGTTGATCAATTCACCTTTGCACTTAAGCTAAAGGTAATCAATTATAAATTCAATGGTAATGATCATACCAGTCAACAATTCATCTTTACACTCAAGTCAAAGAGAAATTTCATCACCAGGATTATACAAATGTTATATATGATAATAAAAACAATATGATCAAAATATGGATTTAATTTCAAGAGTAAGATTCATAAATCAACGATAATTTGGTCAGAAAAAGAAACCAATTTTGTCATTAATAGTAACCAGTGAATAGTAACTCATGTATAGTACCCCATATTCATAAATAGTATCGTATACGTAAATAGTGTCATATATATAAATAGTATCGTATACGCAAATAATGTCGTATACGTGAATAGTACCGTATACGTGAATAGTTGTGACAACCCCATCAGTGGACAACACCTCACATTGGTACCTATCAGTTTGCCACCGCAGAACGGCGTCCCCTACGGAGAGTCTGGTTTCGGTGCATCCCCCATCAACAGGAAGTCACCAGCGAGAGGCTCGGGGCTCTTTACTTATAGCTCTGATACCAACTGTGACAACCCCAAAACAGGTCCATTCCACCCAACCTATTCTGAGTCGCCAAATACATGGTACAGAAAATAACTACATCTTTATTACAACAATTGTCGTGCAAAATACAACAACACAAATGCTGTGAGTTTTGATACAAATATATACCAACTGTGACTCACATCTCAACCTTGGATAGCACGTCACAATGGCACCTTACATAAAGGTATAGTCAAAAACTGTTTTAGAAATTAGAATCTTTGGGAAGTGCTCGAGGAAACCTTCGTACATGGGAGGCCATACGTTTAGGTTATAATAGATATCATATGGCCATAGAATTATCCTTGGTTGACCCAATAGACCCCAAAGAAAAACGAGAAGATTACTGTGACGCCCCCAAAATTAGGTATACGTCACCCATCTTGGGTCGCCACTTACATGGTACATAAATTCAAATACAACTTACTAATATAACTGTCGTGTACAATACGACATAAACTGTGAGTTTGAATACAAATATTGTCTACTAGATATTATATAAACTCAAAAGGAGTCTTCATTACAACTATTATCACACTATTTCACGTAATAGTGAGGACTACTAATCGCTATCCTACGGACCATTACTTCGTTCCGACTGTCCCAAATTATGTTCTCATTTCACAGAAGACAAAGAAAAAAAGGGTGAACTCAACTAGCCCAAAGAAGAAATATTATGACTAAGATAATGCGTAATAAATTATCATTAGCCTTCAACAAAGTGTTAAAACTCGATAAAATACAATGACAAACGGTTTTTAATCTGCAGCGAATAAGCAATCCATTAAAAGAGTCAAGTAGAGAATAAAGTCTACTATCTTTTAGGTTTTAAAGGTTTTCATCAATTTTATCATTTGAGACTCAAATTTAATAAATAAACCACCACATCTAATCATCCCCGTATACTACGCCAAGGATTTTTATCAAATTATCAATGGTCATGACTATACCGAATCACCCCTCGGTCATAATCATACCAAAACTATCCATCAATCGCATTACAGCCACCGAGGACTTTTGTCACATCATTTATATCAAGTCACGATTATACCGAATGATCCTCGGTCATAATCATACTAAGTTCATCTATGCACGTAAGCCAAAGATAACATAATATAACATGAGGATGATGACAATGACATAGTAATTCAATAAAACAAGTTCAAGAATTATTTAATCCATGAATTATTAACGTCCAAATTGTCAACATGATCATTGTTTACGTAGAGTAAAATTCAAGAATGATCGTAAGAATATTTCCATGAAAAGATATCTTTGGATGAAACGCAAATATCAAGGATATTCTACTAATTTCATGGAGTATAGAAGTCAAAATTTTAACCAACCGGGTATAATAAAGAATGGAATAACAAAAGAAATCACCATGCATGCGGTTGATCGACAAAAGTTATTCAACAATGTAATAATAATAACGGAACCGGTCGTCGTGAAATTCACACCGACGTGATGTTCCAACAGAATAATAAAGATGGAACTGCATCCGTGTAAAACACACAGATAGGATATTCCAGCAATGAATGATAAAGATTTTAACCAGTCCTGTAAAACACATGCGCATGGATGTTCCAATGTAATAATAAAAAAGCGGAACCAGTCCATGTAAAACACATGCATGTGATGTTCCAATGTAATAATAGAAGAATGTCACCAAGTATAGAGGTAAATCACAGACATCTGAGTTATTCCAATGTAATAATAAGCAATGGAATAACATAAGGATTTCACCAAGTATAGGGTATCTGCCATGATCACAGGTTATGTATAGGGTATGCCACTTTTACAAAAGTTATTCCAATGTAATAATAATGAATGGAATAATGTGTTCTCTTCAAGAAGAAAGAATAACACCCCTTACCGTAAAAAGAACCTGAATATAGAAATAATGAAGTAGCGAAATACTCTTCTTCTTTCTATAATTTTCTCTATAGCTTCTCTCTATAATTTCTCTCTCTGAGTTTCAATGAATTCGTAAGAAAATAATGAAGGAATGAGCTTATTTATAGGAAAATGGAATGCATAGTAACTAATCCATGAACTATCTCCAGTTGATTTACTTTAATCGACGGTCCATATTTAAAGAAAAATCTTTTAAATAAAATATAATATATTCTATTTATATAAAACATTTTACTATGCAAACACTATATGCAATACTATGCAAAACACTATGCAAAACACTATGCAACACTATGCATAATAAAATATAATATATTCTATTTATAGAATAACTTTAATAAAGTATTCTATTTTATATAAAAAGATGTTTACATTTTATTACGTTAATAATACGAATAAAACAAAACGTCATTATCGCTATAATAATTCATATTATTAATCGACGATAATGGAATCAAACCGAGTGACTTCTCACATAAGCATCAATAATCAATACTGGTATTGCTCTTACTATGCAACCACACGTATTCATCGTACTTTTACTACCGAGTAGTTCAACAAGAACTACTAGAAAACTTCCGCCGTTATTTTAATAAAATATTTTTGTCGTTTTCTCAATCCGATGATAATTACATTAGGGTCCACCAATGATTGAAGTAGTTGTATGAATATTCCCCGCTAAACCGAATATTCCCCACCAATCAAATATAATATAACCACTTGCATACTTTGCAAAATTTATAAATACTACCCACAACTATAATATTATCTTAAATTCACACCATAATATTAAAAAATTATTTCAACAAAATTTAAATCTTTATTGATAAAATCGGGGTCTCACAATCTCCCTCCTTATGGAATTTCACCCTCGAAATTAGGTACGTGCTGATATGATAAAGAGGTGAGGATACCTTGAATACCTTTTTCGTTGAAAACATTAAATTTATTTTTGCAATCCTACTAAAAGATATTCATTAACAATTCATCTTTTACTACAAAGCAAAGATATACAACAGTAAAACCAATAATGCTAAGACGCAACTTAATAGTATCACGACCACGAATTATCCATGCACCAACGGCAAGGATATTCGTGTTTTCAATTACTGATTATGATTATACCGAACAATCCTTGGTCATAATCATACCAAGTCCATCTATGCACGTAAGCCACGTAGATGACTTTGAACGCATCCATGAATTAATATTTCATTGCTTTGAGACTCAAATTTCAATAATTAATCCACATCATCGAATCATCCCCGCACTACGGGCCAAGGATATTCATTAAGATCACGACCACAAATTATCCATGCACTACTACCAAAGATAATTGTGTATTCATTAAGTATCACGACCACAAATTATCCATGCACTACTACCAAAGATAATTGTGTATTCATTTACTGATTATGATTATACCGAATAATCCGTGGTCATAATCATACCAAGTCCATCTATGCACTACTGCCATGTATTTAATTTCAACATAATATAAACATGAGGATAATGATATAAAGAATCAATCAAATGAGATAAAGGATAAATATTAAACATTTATAATATAATTTATCCAGAGATTCAAGAATATCCCCATGTTATCAATCATTTAATAATCTCATAATCTAATAACATTAATATTATAACAATATTTTAATCACTTCTTAAATTTATAAACAATTTATCTTAATTGTTTACACTTTACCATATAATGCATTTAATCATTCAAAATGTCATACTCATAAGATATCATCACCAATTATCAAATCTCTCAAAAAATATGCATATACTCTATATAGGATTCTCTAGCCATAAAATCTTATTTTCAACTTTGTTACTTCACATAACATATTTAACTCATATGTTCAGTAACTAAACTATTTTCATGAAAAATATCAAATCAGTCCCAAAAATATTTCTTTTCTGAATTTAGCATAATATAGTTCCATGATGAAAATATATTTTTCTCGAATTTTAAAATTCATTTACTATTTTTCAAAATCAATTTCAATAAATTCCTTAAGAAATTAGCTACCTCAAGTTTAACTCCAAAAATTCCCAAATCTTGGCAGGACCTCACACATGTTAACGTGAGCTTCTAGTTTAAATTTCATGGTCATCGGAGTTATAGAACTCCTTATAGCGTTTTTTTCGGAAAACCCTAAATATTGAAATAGTCATAACTTGCTCATTTTAAGTCGAATGAGCTCATTTTTGGACAGGAGGTACTTTATACCATATACCTTCATATCCCAAAAGGCCAGAATTTTTCTCATAATTTAAGTGGCCGAAACAGTCCCTTAAAGTTTCTGGGCAAGAGCATTTTGAAATTTACAGCTTTGACCTCCTTTGCTAAAATCAGTCCACACAAAAATCTACAACACCTTTTCCAGTAATTCCACTTGGATTAGTTAGGTAACTCATAGATCTAACTCTAGGACTTGACCACATTCAAAAATTCAAAATATAATAGGAGATATGGTCAATTGAATTTCATGTTACGTTTTTCACCAAAATCTGATTTTCAACTCTTTGTGATTTCTAAGAAACTTTCATGTTTTCACATAATAACCAACATAACTCATCATAAAACTTACTAATACCTCATATACCCATGATTTTCATTAGTCCTATGCTTTTATTATGACTTTCATCATAAACCACGTAAATCTGCTCATTTTAGTTGAAGAATTATTTGAGGGTTTAAGAAATGGGTTTCAGATCGGGTCAATACAAAATTCGATTTCACGCTCTAAGTAGGTTAAGAAGTCTTCATAAATACGCTAGGAAATTTATTAATAATAGAAATATCATTCAAAACTGTGACTCTCATCTAAGACTTGGATAGTACGTCACATTGATACCAACTGTGACTTCTATCCCTTAACCTAGATAGTACCTCACAATGATACCTATAAACTTGCCATCTTCATTCACGATGTCGCCTACAGAAAGCTTTGGCTTCGGTGCATTCCACACAAGGAAGTTAACAACGAAAGGTTCGGGGCTCTTTACTTATGGCTTGATATGACAATGATTAACTTTAGGATTTGGTTACTTTGAATTAGGTATGTGGGTTGTTATAAATATAAAAGCTAACAACCTTACGAAAAAGCATGATGAATAGCTAACCAATTGACTCAAAATTATATCAAAGGCAAATATTTTCAAAAGATAAGATCGACAGGTAACGTGAAAATGTTTATTTGAATTAAACAAGATTTAAAAAATAATAGTAGCGGTAACGAAGGCTCCTACTAACGAAGTTTCAACCAATAAGTCAAAGTTTAACTTCTTCTGAGTCAAATTCAAACGTTGAATGCAACTAGGTGAAATAAAAGAGTGGGTAGAACGGTATCTAACACGGTATAGACTTCGCAAGAGCTTACGATTAACTTACCCGTGATAATTTTATTCGGTTCCTCGTCACGAGAAAAAACGCCTCTCTTAAACTACATCGGCTTTGGTTTGTCTGGGACGACCTTTGGTGCCTCCATCCTAGTTGAATTTGTCTTCTATGAAACGACAAAAATCGAGCTAAGTGACCTTCTCTTCCACAATTATAACATGCTTTGATTGGCATGGCGCATCCTGATCGATGTGTCCCTCTCCTCCGCATTTGAAGCATACGAATGGGTGGTCGCTTCTTCTTCCTTTTTGAAACGGGTCTTTGGTCTTTGCGTCTTTCCATCATTGTTGAATCTCCTTTTCTTGAAATGTCCATTCTTATTATTTTGGCCTCGATTACCACCGAAGTGGTTACCATATCTGGCTTTGTTGATTTCCTCCACGCTTGTTGTCACCGCTTGATGACTACTCTCACCGGTATTATAATTTTGCTTACCGCTCTCTTTTAGTTAAGTTGACTTCGTTATCGCGCTCCACTAATCGAGCCCTATTTACAACATCCTAATAAAACACAGTTTATGAGAAATAAGATGTTGACGTATCTCTGCTTCAAACCTCTTAAAACATTCGCATCATTCTCTCTTCATTATCCACCAAGTGGGGCGAATCGTGATAACTCCGCAAATTTTGCCTCGTATTGCGACCACGGTCATATTGTTTTGTTCCAACTTGATAAACTCCACCTCCTTCATGTGGCGAATACTTTCGGAAAGTATTTGTCGTTGAAACGACTCTGGAACTTCTCCCAAGATATCTTGATGACAAGAAGTTGAGTACGCTTTTACCGATTCCCACCAAAGAATCGCCTCTCACGCGAATATAAAGGCGTGAAAGGAACCTTTTGCTCCTCGAGCATCCCAAGACATCAAATATCTTGGTAATCTGCATTTATCCATGCTTTCGCGCGAAGTGGTTTTGGCTCTCCCTTAAACTCCGGTGGTCCCAACTCCTTGAATTGTTTAGCGGTGACCTTGAGAGTTTTCCGTGTTTCCACCTACGTTTTGGGCGAGAGTCGCTTTACCGATGTTGCATGAATTCTAAAACCTCTTAAACGTACCATCGTTAGTCAATTGATCAGTGTTGTTGTTTACAGGAGGATTATCGCCATCCTGTTGTACATTATCCCGATTATTGATCTGTGGAGAATCAATGATCTCGTGCTTTCATTGCTATTCTCAACATTCTCGGATGCCATTTTCAAACACCGCCACAAAATAAGGGTTAATTAACATATCACATATTATCCCTATACTCGACCACCAATTAAATACCAAATAAATTTAGGTAGGTCATACTAGCGAAGGAATTCCCCGTCTCTCCCCTCCTAGTACTATTCTCACATCTTAGCCAGGGATCATATCCCTAAGCTCTGATACCAACTGTGACGCCCCCAAAATTAGGTATACGTCACCCATCTTGGGTCGCCACTTACATGGTACATAAATTCAAATACAACTTACTAATATAACATAGTATAATACGACATAAAATCGTGAGTTTGAATATAAATATTGTCTACTAGATATTATACAAACTCAAAAGGAGTCCTCATTACAACTATTATCACACTATTTCACAGAATAGTGAGGACTACTAATGCTATCCTCTGGACCATTACTTCGTTCCCCGACTCGTCCCAGCTATGTTCTCATTTCAAGAGAACAATGAAAAAAAGGGTGAGCTCAACTAGCCCAAAGAAGAAATATTATGACTAAGATAATGCGTAATAAATTATCATTAGCCTTCAATGATGTTAAACCGATAAAATACGATGAGACAAACCAGGTTTAATCTGCAATGAATAAGCAATCCATTAAAAGAGTCAAGTAGAGAATAAAGTCTACTATCTTTTAGGTTTTAAAGGTTTTCATCAATTTTTATCAGCCGAGACTCACTTAATAAATAAACCACCACATCTAATCATCCCCTGCACTACTATTCGAGGATTTTTATCAAATTATCAATGGTCATGACTATACCGAATCACCCCCGGTCATAATCATACCAAAAACTATCCATCAACTGCATTACAGCCAACGAGGACTTTTGTCACATCATTTATATCAAGTCATGATTATACCGAATGATCCTCGGTCATAATCATACTAAGTTCATCTATGCACGTAAGCCAAAGATAACATAATATAACATGAGGATGATGACAATGACATAGTAATTCAATAAAACAAGTTCAAGAATTATTTAATCCATGAATTATTAACGTCCAAATTGTCAACATGAATCTTGCTTTAGAGAGTAAAATTCAAGAATGATCGGAAGAATATTTCCATGAAAAGATCTCGGATGAAAACGAAATATCAAGGATATTCTACTAATTTCATGGAGTATAGAAGTCAAAGTTTTAACCAACTGGGTATAATAAAGAATGGAATAACAAAAGAAATCACCATGCATGCGGTATTGATTTACAAAAGTTATTCAAATGTAATAATAATAATCGGAACCGTGTCGGTGAAATTCACACCGAAGCGGGATGTTCCAACAGAATAATAAAGATGGAACCAGATCCGTAAAAACACACATAGATAGGATATTCCAATGTAATGATAAAGATTTTAACCAGTCCTGTGTAAAACACATGACAGGATGTTCCAACAGAATAATAAAAGCGAACCAGGTCCGTGTAAAACACACGCACGTGGATGTTCCAATGAATAATAGAAGAATGTCACCAAGTATAGGGTAAATCACAGTATACAAAGTTATTCCAATGAATAATAAGCAATGGAATAACATAAGGATTTCACCAAGTATAGGGGTATGCCGCCATAAAGGTTATGTATAGGTATGCCACTTTTACAAAAGTTATTCCAATGTAATAATAATGAATGGAATAATGAAGTTCTCTTCAAGAAGAAAGAATAACACCCTTACCGTAAAAAGAACCTAATATAGAAATAGTGAAGTAGCGAATACTCTTCTTCTTTCTATAATTTTCTCTCTATAAACTTCTCTCTATAATTTCTCTCTCAGAGTTTCAATGAATTAAATAAGAAAATAATGAAGGAATGAGCTTCTATTTATAGGAAAATGGAATGCATAGTAACTAATCCATGAACGGTCGCATTGATTTACTTTAATCGACGGTCCATATTTAAAGAAAAATCTTTTAAATAAAATATAATATATTCTATTTATATAAAAACATTTTACTATGCAAACACTATGCAATACTATACAAAACACTATGCAAAACACTATACAACACTATGCATAATAAAATATAATATATTCTATTTATAGAATAACTTTAATAAAGTATTCTATTTTATATAAAAGATGTTTCATTTTATTACGTTAATAATACGAATAAAACAAAACGTCATTATCGCTATAATAATTCATATTATTAATCGACAATAATGGAATCAAACCGAGTGACTTCTCACATAAGCATCCATAATCAATACTGAGTGTTCTACTATGCAACCACACGATTCGCATGCTTTTACTACCGAGTAGTTCAACGGTAACCACGGTAAAACTTCCGCCGTTATTTCAATAAAATATTTTTGTCGCTTTTCTCGATCCCGACAATAATTACATTTTAGGGTCCACCAATGATTGAGTAGTTGTCATGAATATTCCCTGCTAAACCGAATATTCCCCGACCAATCGAATATAATATAACCACTTGCATACTTTGCAAAATTTATAAATACTACCCACAACTATAATATTATCTCAAATTCACACCATAATATTAAAAAATTATTTCGACCAAATTTAAATCTTTATTAATAAAATCTGGGGTCTCACAATTACTATCATATTCTTTCTAATGGTGAGTCTTCTCTTGACATATCATTATCTCCACTGTCTTTAATTGAGAATTATACTTCAAACAAACACCAAGATCATATAGGTAGTGCGCGTAGATATACTCAGTAAGTGGATGTGCACAACCCTGTCTTATGATGACATGAGGTTGTATGTCTTTAGACATCTTGTATGATAGTGGCAAAACACCCTTCCAACGTTGGGTTCTCTTCACCCTATTTGATTCACTAAATATAACTATTAAATGATGACCACCGTTCTATTCCCCTGTTACCCCCGCTCGACCCAGCTACACTCTTATTACCTGAAAGCAATTGTGAAGCAAAAGGGTGAGCACAACTAGCTCATTAAAGAATATCATGACTAAAGATAAATAAATTATCAATAGCCTTCAACAGTAATAAATCAGAGATTTAGAGCATATGGTAGATGATAAAATTTTTCAACCATAGTAGCAGCGGAACGAGCAATCCATTAGAAGCGTCAAATAGACCATAAAATCTATTATCTTCTCCATGTTAAAAGTCCACCAACAATGTTTTATCCCTGTAACATCAATCAACAATTCCTGTCCACAATCACATGTATAACTCATAATCATAATTGTAGTTCTAAATTCCTTTTCTCATACAGGAAAAAGATAATTTTCATCACCTGAAACATCAAAGATCATGATTATACCAAATCACAGTTCATGTTCATAATCATACTAATAAATTTATCTTTGCACTACGGGCAAAAGATATTCATCAACAAGTCATCTTTGAACTACAGGCCAAAGATATTCAACAATAGGTCATCTTTGCATTACGAGCCAAAGATATTCATCAACAAATCATCTTTGCACTACAGGCCAAATATGCCAAATATATTCATCAACCGTTCATATTTGCACTACAGGCTAAATATATTAATATCTCTAAGAAAGATATAATCATTTCAGAATTTATATAAACAATAATTATAACCATGTTGATCAATTCACCTTTGCACTTAAGCTAAAAATATTCAATTGTAAATTCAATGGTTATGATCATACCAATAATCTACCCATCTTTACACTCAAGTCAAAGAGAAATTCCATCACCAGAGTTATAAAAATGGTATATATGATAATAAAAACAATATAATCAACATATAGATTTAATCTTAAGAGTAAGATTCATAAATCAACTATAATTTGGTTAGAAAAAGAAACCAATTTTTGTCGTGAATAGTACCCGTGAATATTAACTCGTGAATAGTAACTCATGAATAATAACTCGTGAATAGTAATTCATGAATAGTAACTCGTGAATAGTACTCCGTATTTGTACATAGTACCGTATATGTAAATAATGTCATATACGTAAATAGTGCCATATATATGAATAATGCCGTATACGTGAATAGTGCCGTATACGTGAATAGTAACCCCGACTCAAAAAGGTAGAAATTCCACAATAAAATCCATACCAATATTTCAGTATAATGATATTGAAAGAATAACGTCATTATGAAGAATATAACATCCCTTACTATCCTTACCTCAAAAAGAGCGGATTTACATTGGATATCTGATATATTATTGAAGGAAACTTGCAGACCGATGAATAGCAACTCACCAAGTATCTAAATACTCACAAAATACACTCGATAATCTAGAGAGAAAAATAGAGAAAACTTATGAATTCTGGTGTGATTTTCAATTCTAACTTAGCCCTCTATTTATAGGAAAATGTTAGCACGCCGAAGTAGACTAGACCTGCTACCTAATGGCTTTACCTGCTACTATTCCCACCCACCACATTTGAATAAAAATTCCAGCACATTTCTCACAAACCAAAAGTGGGGCCCACCCATTTCTAGAATTTTCCACCAAAATCATTTATAAACCTAATTTTCGAATCAGTCACCTCTTAAAATTCATAACAAATCATTTGTTCATTTTTAACGGTTCAAAATTTGTGAACATATACTCAACTTATATATGTATAACATATCCAAAAATCACAACGATCCAACAATCATATTAAAAATTATAACTCACACAATATAACTCAAGAACATTGATTTGATCTTTTAATACCTCCAATCCGACAAAATACTGATAAAATGCCTCAACATTAATTCCTTCATTTATAACCACATAAATAAATCCATCATTTATATCCATATCAAATAAATATTTCATTATCATATAAATCAATAATTAATTATTCACAAATAATATTACAGAATCACAATAATGACAACCAGGCAGTTCCCAAGAAAGAGGGGGCTTTTCGATAAGGATTTCTCCTTACTAGCGCGCAATTAGGTGACCAAACCTCTCATTGACAGAACTTTCTAGACATTGCCAATAACACTATTATTCAAATAATATGAATTATTGATCTGATAATGGAGATATTGTGCAGTGACAATTATTGAAACAACAATAATATAAAATATCAACACAGTAATTATTGAATCAATAAAATAAAATATTGAATAGTAATTACTGTAACAATTATTGAGTAGTGTCTTCTTACGTAAGGATCAATAATTCAACAATACTGTGCATTACCATGTGCTACTGTGCAACCACGCATATTACTGTATTTTAACCACCGGGTATTCCAACAGTGTTAACGATAACAACTACGCCGTTATTTATAAAAACTCAAATTTGTCGTTTTCTTCATCCGAAAATTATTCTTTTATGGGGCCCTGAATGGTCGCTACTGGTCGCATTTGAATATTCCCAAGCGTAAAAGAATATTCCACGACTAAACGAATATTCCTCGACAACAATGAATATTTTATAACCACTTGCGTATTTTGAAAAAATTCATATATTACCATTAACTTTAACTTGTTATCAATTTAACCATTTACTAAATAGAAAAATTGAATACTTTTATTTCATAAAATTCGGGGTCTTACAATCTCCCCTCTTTATGAAATTTCGTCCCCGAAATTTACGTACCTGGTATTTCAAAGAGTTGAGAATACCTTGATTCCATCTTCCCTGTCCTCATGATTTCTCCATTGCTCATCTCCTATAATTCAGATATCATTCTAGAATACAGCTTCAAAACAAGGGTTAATTGAACAAATTAACATATCACATAATATCCCGATATTATGACTGACCAACAATTAAGCTTAGGTAGGACACACTAGCGAAGGATTTACTCATCTCTCCCCTCTTAGTTCTATTCCCCGATCTTCGCCAGAGATCATATCCCTAAGCTCTGATACCAAATATGATAACCCCATCAGTGGACAACACCTCACATTGGTACCTATCAGTTTGCCACCGAAGAACGGCATCCCCTACGGAGAGTCTGGCTTCGGTGCATCCCCCATCAACAGGAAGTCACCAGCGAGAGGCTCGGGGCTCTTTACTTATAGCTCTGATACCAACTGTGACAACCCCAAAACAGGTCCAATCCACCCAACCTATTCTGAGTAGCCAAATACATGGTACAGAAAACAACTACAACTTTATTACAACAATTATCGTGCAAAATATAACAACACATATGCTGTGAGTTTTGATACAAATATATACCAACTGTGACTCACATCCCAACCTTAGATAGCACATCACAATGGCACCTTACATAAAGGTATAGTCAAAAACTGTTTTAGAAATTAGAATCTTTGGGAAGTGCTCAAGGAAACCTTCGTACATGGGAGGCCATGCGTTTAGGTTATAATAGATATCATATGGCCACAGAATTATCCTTGGTTGACCCAATAGACCCCAAAGAAAAATGAGAAGATTACTATCATATTCTTTCCAATGGTGAGTCTTCTCTTGACATATCATTATCTCCACTGTCTCTAATTGAGAATTATACTTCAAACAAACACCAAGATCATATAGGTAGTGCGCGTAGATATACTCAGTAAGTGGATGTGCAGAACCCACATCTTATAATGACACGAGGTTGTATGTCTGTAGACATCTTGTATGATAGTGGCAAAACATCCTTCCAACGTTGGGTTCTCCTCACCCTATTTGATTCACCAAATATAACTACTAAATGATGACCACCGCTTATTATTCCCTCGTTACCCCGGCCGACCCACTACACTCTTATTACCTGAAAGGAATTGTGAAGCAAAAGGATGAGCACAAACTAGCTCAGTAAAGAATATCATGACTAAAGATAAATAAATTATCAATAGCCTTCAACAGTAATAAATCAGAGATTTATAACATATGGTAGATGATAAAATTTTTCAACCATAGTTGCAGCGGAACGAGCAATCCATTAGAAGAGTCAAATAGACCATAAAATCTATTATTTTCTCCATGTTAAAAGTCCACCAACAATGTTTTATCCCTGTAACATCAATCAACAATTCCTATCCACAATCGCATGTATAACTCATAATCGTAATTGTAGTTCTAAATTCCTTTTCTCATCCATGACAAAGATAATTTTCATCACCCTTACACATCAAAGATCATGGTTATACCAAATCACGATTCATGTTCATAATCATACTAATAAATTTATCTTTGCACTACGGGCCAAAGATATTCATCAACAAGTCATCTTTGCACTACAGGCCAAAGATATTCAACAACAGGTCATCTTTACATTACGAGCCAAAGATATTCATCAACAAATCATCTTTGAACTACAGGCCAAAGATATTCCTCAACAGTTCATATTTGCACTACATGCCAAATATATTCACAACCGCCAATATTTCACTATTTGCAGCTACGAGCCAAATATATTAATATCTCAAAGAAAGATATAATCATTTCAGAATTTATATAAACAATAATTATAACCATGTTGATCAATTCACCTTTGCATTTAAGCTAAAAATATTCAATTGTAAATTCAATGGTCATGATCATACCAGTCAACGATTCAACTTTGTACTACTGGCCAAAGAGAACCCATAGTCATGATCATACCAATAATCTACCTATCTTTACACTAAAGTCAAAGAGAAATTCCATCACCAGAGTTATAAAAATGTTATATATGATAATAAAAACAATATAATCAACATATAGATTTACTCTCAAGAGTAAGATTCATAAATCAACTATAATTTGGTTAGAAAAAGAAACCAATATTTGTCGTGAATAGTACCCGTGAATATTAACTCGTGAATAGTAACTCGTAAATAGTAACTCATGAATAGTAACTCATGAATAATAACTCGTGAATAGTAATTCATGAATAGTAACTCGTGAATAGTACTCCGTATTCGTACATAGTACCGTATACGTAAATAATATCACATACGTAAATAGTGCCATATATATGAATAGTGTCGTATACGTGAATAGTAACCCCGACTCAAAAAGGTAAAAATTCTACAATAAAATCCATACCAATATTTCAGTATAATGATATTGAAAGAATAACATCATTATGAAGAATATAACATCCCTTAATATCCCTTACTATCCCTTACCTCAAAAGAGTAGCATTTCTGACTGGATATCGGAAATGACGCTGAAAGAAACTTGCACTGATGAATAGCAACTCACCAAGTATCTAAATACTCACAAAATACACTCGATAATCTAGAGAGAAAAATAGAGAATACTTATGAATTCTGGTGTGATTTTTAATTCTAACTTAGCCCTCTATTTATAGAAAAATGTTAGCACGCCGAAGCAGACTGAACTTTCAACCTGATGGCTTTACCTGCTACTATTCCCACCCACCACATTTGAATAAAAATTCCAGCACATTTCTCACCAACCAAAAGTGGGGCCCACCCATTTCTAGAATTTTTCACCAAAATCATTTATAAACCTAATTTCCGAATCAGTCACATCTTAAAATTCATAACAAATCATTCGTTCATTTTTAACGGTTCAAAATTTGTGAACATATACTCAACTTATATATGTATAACATATCCAAAAATCACAACGATCCAACGGTCAGATTAAAAATTATAACTCACACAATATAACTCAAGAACATTGATTTGATCTTTTAATACCTCCAATCCGACAAAATACTGATAAAATGCCTCAACATTAATTCCTTCATTTATAACCACATAAATAAATCCATCATTTATATCCACATCAAATAAATATTTCATTATCATATAAATCAATAATTAATTATTCACAAATAATATTACAGAATCACAATAATGACAACCAGGCAGTTCCCAAGAAAGAGGGGGCTTTCCGATAAGGATTTCTCCTTACTGGCGCGCAATTAGGTGACCAAACCTCTCCTTGACAGAACTTTCTAGACATTGCCAATAATGCTATCTAATAATATTATTCAAATAATATGAATTATTGATCTAATAATGGAGATACTGTGCAGTGACAATTATTGAAACAACAATAATATAAAATATCAACGCATTAATTATTGAATCAATAAAATAAAATATTTAACAGTAATTACTGTAACAATTATTGAGTAGTGTCTTCTTACGTAAGGATCAATAATTCAACAATACTGTGCAATACCGTGTGCTACTGTGCAACCACGCGTATTACTGTATTTTAACCACCGGGTATTCCAACAAAGGTTAATTTAAATAACTACGCCAAGATTATTTATAAAAACTCAAATTTGTCGTTTTTTCATCCTCGACAATTATTACATTATGGGGCCCATAAATGGTCGCTACTGGCAAATGCATTTAATATTCCCCGATAGAAAGAATATTCCACGACTAAACGAATATTCCCCGACAACAATGAATATTTTATAACCACTTGCGTATTTTGAAAAATTTCATATATTACCCTTAACTTTAACTGGTTATCAATTTAACCATTTACTAAATAAAAAAATTGAATAGTTTTATTTCATAAAATTCGGGGTCTTACAATAGTAACCTCAACATGAAAAAGATAAAGTTTCACAATAAAATTCATATCAATATTTTGGTATAATGATATTAATTGAAATAACATCATTTACTTAAAAAAATAACATCCCTTACCTCAAAAGACAAGTACTTCTGACTGAAATATCGGATATAATACTGAAGAAAACTTACACTGCTTATCAACTCTCAAAGTATCCAAATACTCACAAAAATATGCTCGATATTATAAAGAGAGAAAACTTCTAATTCTGGTGTGATTTTCAATTCTAACCTAAGCACCCTATTTATAGGAAAATGCTTAGATCACTAAAGCAGAATATTTAATAAAATATTAATATTTTTATTTTTTTCTTACGCACACCACATCACAATCTCTGCACTCCACAAGTGGGGCCCACTAAATTCAGCAAAATTAAGAGGTAAAAAGGACAATTGGGTTGTGACGCCCCCAAAATTAGGTATACATCACCCATCTTGAGTCGCCAGATACATGGTATAGAATTCAAATACAACTTAATAATATAGCTGTCGTGTACAATACGACAAAACATAAACTGTGAGTTTGAATACAAATATTATCTACTAGAGAGTATACAAACTCAAAAGGAGTCCTCATTACAATTATTATCACACTATTTCACAGAATAGTGAGGACTACTAATGCACCATCTAGGACCACCACTTCGCTTCCCAGGCTGTTCCAAATATATTCTCATTTCAAGAGAAGAAACGGTGAAAGAAAGGGTGAGCTCAACTAGCCCAAAGAAGAAATATTATGACTAAGATAATGCGAGAATAAATTATCATTAGCCTTCAACAATGTTAAACCGATAAAATATAACAAACATTAAGTTTAAGCTGCAGTGAACAAGCAATCCATTAGAAGAGTCAAGTAGAAATAAAATCTACTATCTTTTATGATTTAAAAGGTTTTCATCACTTTTATCATTTGGGACTCGACTTAATAAATAATCCACATCATCGAATCACCCTCGCATTACGACCAAGGATATTCTTTAGTATCACGACCATGAATTATCCATGCACTACTACTTAAAGATAATCATGTTTTTCATCAACGGTCCGATCATGCCATAAAACAATTCATCTTTGCACCTTGGCGAAGAATCCATAGCCATAATCATACCAATAAGCGTCCATCAATGCACTACGCCAGACGATGAGGACTTTTTTCACATCATTTGTAACATTACGGTTATGATTATACCGAATAATCCTGGTCATAATCATACCAAGTCCATCTATGCACTACAGAGCCCACGATGACTTTCAACATAATATAAACATGAGGATGATGACAATGATATAAGAATTCAATAAAACAAGTTCAAGAATTAATTTATCTAGGAACCGATAACGCCCAAATTGTCGAACATGATCTTTGCTTTGTAGAGTAAAATTCAAGAATACTCGTAAGAATATTTCCATGAAAAGATCTTTGGATGAAGCGCAAATATCAAGGATATTCCACTAATTTCATGGAGTATAGAAGTCAAAACTTTAACCAACCGAGTATAATAAAGAATGGAATAACAAAAGAAATCACCATGCATGCGGTACTTGCTTGCGATGACAAAGTTATTCCAATGAATAATAATAACGGAACCAAAGTCGGTGAAATTCACACCGATAGGATGTTCCAACAGAATAATAAATGCGGAATAATAAATGATGGAACCAGGTCTGACGTATAACACAGACAAGATATTTCGACAGAATAATAAAGACGGAATAATAAAAATGGAACCATGTCCACAGATATAACACAGACGGGATATTCAAGCGAATAATAAAGATGAATAATAGAAGAATGTCACCAAGTATAAGGTAGCCCACGATATCTGAGTTATTCCAATGAACAATAAAGAAATGGAATAACGTAAGTTCTCTTCTTGAATACAAAAGAATAATATCCCTTACCGTAAAATAATATTTGATATAAGAGTAGTGAAGTAGCGAGAAAACTTTTCTTCTATCTCTATAGTCTCTCTACATAGTTTCTCTCTACAGAGTTCAATTGAATTAAAAAGAAAATAATGAAGGAATGAGCTTCATTTATAGGAAAATGGAATGCATAGTAACTAATCCATGAACAGTCCAGATTGATTTACTTTAATCGACGGTCCATATTTAAAAAAATCTTTTAAATAAAATATAATATATTCTATTTATATAAAAAAGATTTTTACTATATAAACACTATCTGAGCACTATCTACGAAACACTATGCGAGCACTATGCAAACACTATGCATAATAAAATATAATATATTCTATTTATAGAATAACTTTAATAAAGTATTCTATTTTATATAAAAAGATTTTACTATGCAAAACACTATGCATAATAGAATATAATATATTCTATTTATAGAATAACTTTAATAAAGTATTCTATTTTATATAAAAGATGTTTCTATTTTATTACGTGAATAAAACAAAACTTCTAAATCAATAATAATTGAATCAAATAATGTGAGATACTTATCAAAGAACTATTGTAGCAATAATTGAACAAAGCGGTGACTTCTCACATAAATATCAATAATCAATACCGTGTGCTACTATGCAACAATGTGTATTACTGTACTTTTACTACCGAGTAGTTCAACAGTATCAACGGTAAAACTTCCGCCATTATTTTTAATAAAATATTTTTGTCATTTTCTCAATCCGACAATAATTTTGTTGTGGGGTCCACCAATGATTGTGCCGTCGTATGAATATTTCCTATTTAAAACGAATATTCCCTGACCAATCGAATATAATATGACAACTTGCATACTTTACAAAATTTATAAATATTACCCACAACTATAACATTATCTCAAATTCACACCATAATATAAAAAAATTATTTCGAGAAAATTAATTCTTTATTCATAAAATCTGGGGTTTCACAATCTCACCTCCTTATGAAATTTCACCCTCTAAATTTACGTACGTACCTGGTATGCCGAACAGGTGAGGATACCTTGACTTCATTTCAGATTCTAACTCTTGAGGTGTAACCCTTGAGTGTTGGATACGATTCTTCTTATCCAAGATTTTAACACGAGATCTCAAACGTTAAATCATCCGCTATCTCGTCCGATTCTAAATTAATAATGTGGTTCGGGTCATCCACATATTTACGTAACATTGATACGTTAAAAATGTTATGAGCACGCGACATACTTGGCGGTAAAACGAGTCTATAAGCCATAGTTCCTACTCAATCGAGGATTTTAAATGGGCCAATTAAATCACGGGTTGAGATTTCTCTCTTCAAAGAACTCTTGCTTCTAGAATAACGCCTCTTGAACCTTCTTCTTCACATTCATCGATTCGGTACGTAGTAGCTTGAGCGTCTTTAACTTTATCGATTAAAGTCGATTTTACTCTTATATTCGTTATCTTCACGTGGGTCCCTAGAGTCTTTAACTTTATCTTCATCATTTGTAAGTTATACGAAATGAGTCTTTGTGTTAACAACATCGCACTTGTAAACGCATACGATCTTCTACTTAACACGTCAACTACCACGTTCGCTCTTCCACGATGATATTGAATAGTATGATCGTAATCTTCAACAGCTCGAGTCAACGTCTTTGGCGCATGTTACGTTCGTTTTAGTTGAAGAAATATTTTGAGGGTTTAAGAAATGGGTTTTGTACTGGTGTCAATACAAAATTCGATTTCACGCTCTGGGGTAGGCTAAGAAGTCTTCAGGAATACGTCAAGAGATTTATTAATAATAGAAATATCATTCAAAACTGTTACTCTCATCCAAGACTTGGATAGTACGTTACATTGATACCAACTATGACTTCTATCCCTTAACCTAGATAGCACCTCACAATGATACCTATCAACTTGTCATCGTCATTCACGACGTCGCCTACAGAAAGTCTGGCTTCGGTGCATTCCACACAAGGAAGTCATACTTATGGCTTGATATGACAATGATTGAATTTAGTGGTTTGGTTGCTTGAATTCGCATAATAGGTTGGTTAGGAATATGAAAGCTAATAACCTTACGAAAAACATGATGAGTAGTTAACCAATCGTTTCAAAAAAACCACATCAAAGGCAAGTATTTTCAAAGAGATAAGATCGACAGGTAACGTGAAAGTGTCGATTTGAATCAAATAAGATTTATAAATAGTGGAGGTAACGAAGGTTTCTCCTAATGGAGTTTCAATAGATAAATCAAAGTTTAACTTCTCCGGAGTTAAGTACAAACATTGAACACAACTAGGTGAAATAAGAGAGTGGGTAGAACCGGTATCTAACACGGTATAGACTTCGTAAGAGCTTATGATTAACTTACCCGTGATAATTTTATTCAGGTTCCTCGTCACGAGAAAAAAAAATGCTCTCTCTTAAACTACTGGCTTTGGCTTGTCCGGGACATCCTTTGGCATCACTATCCCAGTTGGACTTGACTTTACCATACGACAAAATCGAGCTAGGTGACCTTCTCTTCCGCAATTAAAACACGCTTTGGATTGTTGTGTACAGTTTGGACAGATGTGTCCCTCTTGTTCGCATTTGAAACATACGACCGATGGGCATTCTTCTTCCTTTGTAACGGGTGCTGGTGCCGACGTCTTCACATCATTGTTGAACCTTCTCTTTTTAAAATGTCTATTCTTATTATCTTGGCCATGATTACCACCGAAATGGTTACCCTTCTTGGCATGATAATATCCCCCACGATGTTTATCGTTGTTCCGATGACCGTTGCCACCGGTATGATTATTATTGTGTTGTTGGTCGTTGCCTTTTGGTTGTGCTGACTCATTATCGCGCTCCAATAACTGAGCCCTATTCACAACATCTGAATATAAACAAAGTTTGTGAGAAATGAGGTATTGACGTATATCGGGTTTCAAACCTCGTAAAAACATTCGCGTCATTCGCTCCTAATTATTGACCAAATGGGATGCAAACCAGGATAACTCCGCAAACTTAGCCTCGTCTTTGCGACACGGTCATATTGTTTTTTGCTCGACTTGATGAATTCTACCTCCTTCATGTGACGAATACTTTCGGTAAAAAGTACTTGTCGTTGAATAATTCTTGGAACTTCTCCCAAGACATCTTAAGTCGTCAAGTCGGGTACGCGTTCTGATTCCCACCAATGATTTCCTTCTTCACGCAACATAAAGGTGGCGAATGGAACCTTTTGCTCCTCTGAGCATTCCAAGACATCTAATATCTTGGTAATCTGCTTTATCCATGTCTCCACCTTAAGTGGTTCTGGCTTTCCCAAAAACTCCGATGGTCCCAGCTCCTTGAACTGCTTAGTGGTGACCAACCGTGGGTTACCATTGTTTCCACCTGCATTATGGACAGGAGCTGCCTTCGCCTGTTGTTGCATGAATTGCATAAAGCCTCTGACCATCCCATCATTCACCATTTCATCGGTGTTATTGTTTTCATGAGGAGTATTGTCCTCTGGTTGCACATTATCCTGATTATTGATCTGTGGAGACTCAACGGTCTCCTGTGCTCCATTGATAATCTCAACATTCTCGGATGCCATTTTCAAACACTGCCACAAAACAAGGGTTAATTAACATATCACATATTATCCCTATACTTTGACCGACCAATTAAATACCAAATAAACTTAGGTAGGTCATACTAGCGAAGGAATTCCCCGTCTCTCCCTTCCTAGTTCTTATCTCACATCTTAGCCAGGGATTATATCCCTAAGCTTTGATACCAACTGTGACACCCCCAAAATTAGGTATACATCACCCATCTTGAGTCGCCAGATACATGGTACAGAATTCAAATACAACTTAATAATACAGCTGTCGTGTACAATACGACAAAACATAAACTGTGAGTTTTAATACAAATATTGTCTTCTAGACAATATACAAACTCAATGGGGTCCTCATTACATTTATTATCACATTATTTCACAGAATAGTGAGGACTACTAATGCACCATCTAGGACCATCACTCTGTTTCCCGACTAGTCCCTGCTACGTTCTCATTTCCTGAAGAGAACAATGAAAGCAAAAGGGTGAGCTCAACTAGCCCAGTAAGAAATATTATGACTAAGATAATGCAGAATAAATTATCATTAGCCTTCAATAGTGTTAAACTGATAAAATATAACAAACATCAAGTTTAACTGCAACGAAACAAGCAATCTATTAGAAGAGTCAAATAGAGAATAAAATCTACTATCTTCTATGATTTAAAAGGTTTTTCATTACTTTTATTGCTGAGACTCATCTTAATAAATAATCCACATCATCAAATCATCCCTGCACTACAGGCCAAGGATATTCTTTAGTATCACGACCACGAATTATCCATGCACTACGTGCCCAAGATAATCATGTTTTCATCAACGGTCCTGATTATGCCATAAAACAACTCATCTTTGCACCCTTGGCCGAAGAGAATCCATAGCCACAATCATACCAAAAACTGTCCATCAATGCACTACGGGCCAATGAGGACTTTTTCCACATCATTTATAATATTACGGTTATGATTATACCGAATAATCCCTGGTCATAATCATACCAAGTCCATCTATGCACTACAGGCCACAGATGATTTTCAACATAATATAAACATGAGGATGATGACAATGATATAAGAATTCAATAAAACAAGTTCAAGAATTAATTTATCTAGAACCGATAACGTCCAAATTGTCAACATGATCTTTGCTTTGTAGAGTAAAATTCAAGAATGCTCGCTAAGAATATTTCCATGAAAAGATCTTTGATGATGAAGCGCTTGATTATCAAGGATATTCCACTAATTTCATGGAGTATAGAAGTCAAAACTTTAACCAACCGAGTATAATAAAGAATGGAATAACAAAAGAAATCACCATGCATGCGGTACTTGATGGCAAAGTTATTCCAACAGAATAATAATAACGGAACCAGGTCAGGTGAAATTCACACCGACATGATGTTCCAACAGAATAATAAATGCGGAATAATAAATGATGGAACCAGGTCCGGCGTATAGCACAGACAGGATATTCCGATAGAATAATAAAGATGGAATAATAAAAATGGAACCAGGTCCGACGTATAGCACAGACAGGATATTCCGACAGAATAATAAGGACAAAATAATAGAAGAATGTCACGAAGTATAGGGTAGCTTTCAGCGTATCTGAGTTATTCCATAGAACAATAAAGAAATGGAATAATGAAGTTCTCTTCTTGAATACAAAAGAATAATATCCCTTCTTAGTAAAATAATACTTGATATAAGAGTAATGAAGTAGCGAAAAACTTTTCTTCTATCTCTCTATAGTTTCTCTCTGAGAGTTCAATTGAATTAAGTAAGAAAATAATGAAGGAATGAGCTTCTATTTATAGGAAAATGGAATGCATAAGTAACTAATCCATGAAACGGTCCAGATTGATTTACTTTAATCGACGGTCCATATTTAAAGAAAAATCTTTTAAATAAAATATAATATATTCTATTTATATAAAAGATTTTACTACTATGCAAACACTATCTTGGTACTATGCAAACACACTATGCATAATAAAATATAATATATTCTATTTATAGAATAACTTTAATAAAGTATTACATTTTTTATATAAAAAGATTTTACTATGCAAAACACTATGCATAATAGAATATAATATATTCTATTTATAGAATAACTTTAATAAAGTATTACATTTTATATAAAAAGATGTTTCTATTTTATTACGTGAATAAAACAAAACTTCTAAATCAACAATAATTGAATCAAATAATGTGAGATACTATCAAAGTGACTATTGTAGCAATAATTAAACAAAAGCGAGTGACTTCTCACATAAATATCAATAATCAATCTGCGTGCCACTATTGTCTGCAACGCAACGACATTCTTGTGCTTTACTACCGAGTAGTTCAACAGTGTCATCAACGTAAAACTTCCGCCGTTATTTTCAATAAAATATTTTTGTCCTTTTCTCGATCAAAATAATTCCGTTGTGGGGTCCACCAATGATTGTGCCGTCGTACAAATATTTTCTGTTTAAAACGAATATTCCCCGACCAATCGAATATAATATGACAACTTGCATACTTTGCAAAATTTATAAATATTACCCACAACTATAACATTATCTCAAATTCACACCATAATATAAAAAAATTATTTCGAGAAAATTAATTCTTTATTCATAAAATCTGGGGTTTCACATGGGTCCCACCCCTTGTTTTTAATTTAAATAATATTCAAAATTTTTAATAATTCATAATAAATAGCCATTTTATCAGAAAAATGCGAACCTTATGTTCATTCCATATGAAATTTAATTCTCTACAACTTTGTAGAAGAAAGTTTTTCCAAATTTCGAATGAAAAATGACCCGAATTTACATACGAATGAAATCCCATAGCATCCCATCCTTGAAAATTTACTTACGGATCAAATCCACCGCACACCCACTTTGGCCAACAAAAATCAGCATATTTTACACACAAGTGGGGCCCACTCAATTAGAAAAATCTTCCACCAAATATTTTACACGTTTTATGCGACGCCCCCAAAATAGGTATACATCACCCATCTTGAGTCGCCAAATACATAGTACAGAATTCAAATACAAACTTAATTATACATCTGTCATGTAAAATACAACAAAACATAGCTGAGAGTTTTAATACGAATATCATCTTCTAGACAATATCCAAACACAAATGGAGTCCTCATTACAATTATTATCACACTATTTCATAGGATACTGAGGACTACTATAACACCATCTTGGACCATCACTCCGTTCCCTGACTAGTCCCTGCTACGTTCTCATTTCCTTAAGAGAACAATAAAAGCAAAAGGGTGAGCTCAACTAGCCCAGTAAGAAATATTCTGACTTAAGATAATACAAAATAAATTATCGTTAGCCTTCAACAGTGTTAAACTGATAAAATACAATAAACATCAAATTTAACTGCAGCAGAATAAGCAATCCATTAGAAGAGTCAAGTAGAGCATGAAATCTACTATCTTCTATGATTTAAAAAATTTATCATCAATTTTATCGCTGAGACTCAGCTTAATAAATAATCCACATTACTGAATTGTCCAAGCACTACGGGCCAATGATATTCATTAGTATCACATTCACGAATTATCCATGCACTACGGGCCAAGGATATTCGTGTTATCACCTATGGTCATGATCATACCAACAACTGTCCATCAATGCACTATGGGCCAATGAGGACTTTTACCACATCATTTGTAACATTACGGGTCATGATTATACCAAATAATGTGAGACCCCATATTTTATGAATAAATATTTAATTTTCTCGAAATAATTTTTTTTGAATATTATGGTGTGGATTTGATATAATGTTATAGTTATAGGTAATATTTATAAATTATGCAAAAATGCATGAAGTTGTTATATAATATTCAATTAATTCGGGGAATATTCGTTTTATCGGAGAATATTATTATAATGCAATAACAATCATTGGTGGACCCATGATGGAATTATTGTCGATTGAGAAAACGACAAAAATATTTTATGAAAATAACGGCGGAAGTTTTACCGTTAATACTGTTGAACTACTCAGTAGTAAAAGTACAATAATACGTGTGGTTGCATAGTAGCACACAGTATTGATTATTGATGCCTACGTGACAAGTCACTCAGTTTTGTTTTATTAGTATTATTAATGTAATAAAACAGAAAAGCTTTTTATATAAAACAGAATACTTTTATAAAGTTATTCGTTTTATTAGACTTTAAATAGAATATATTCTATTCTATTATGCGTAGTGTTTTGCATAGTAAAATCTTTTTATATAAAAATGTAATACTTTTATAAAGTTATTCTATAAATAGAATATATTATATTTTATTATGCGTAGTGTTGCGTAGTGCACTGCATAGTGTTTTTGCATAGTAAAATCTTTTTATATAAAACAAAATACTTTTATAAAGTTATTCGTTTTATTAGATTATAAATAGAATATATTATATTTTATTTAAAGGATTTTGCTTTAAATATGGACCGTCCGATTAAAAGTAAATCAATCTGGACCGTTCATGAATTAGTTACTATCACAGATCCATTCTTACATAAATAAAGCTCATTCCTTCATTATTTCTTACGAATTCACCAAAACTCTAGAGAGAGAAACTATAGAGAGTTCTTCTTCTATAATCTTGAGCGTATTTCTTTAGAGTTTAAGAAAGCTTTGGCGTAGTCTGAGTTTTCTTCGAGTATATCCTCGCCTACCAATTCGAATACTCTTCTTTCAAAGGTAAGGGATATTATTTGTTGTACTTGTAAGGGGTATTATTTCTTTTGTATTCATGAAGAGAACTTCATTATTCCATTCTTTATTATTACATTGGAATAACTTTGTATCATGACTACCTTATACTTGGTGAAATTCTTTTGTTATTCCATTCTTTATCATTATGTTGGAATAACTTGTCTGTCTGCAGTACCGCATACACGGTGAAATTCTTACATTATTCCATTCTTTATTATTACATTGGAACATCACAGCCGGTGCATTTACGCATGACTGGTTCCATTATTTATTTATTATTCTATTGGAATATCACATACGTGTGTTTCACGCATGACTAGTTCCGTTATTTATTATTCTATTGGAATAACACGTGCATGCATGCGCTCATCGCATGCACGGTGATTTCTTTTGTTATTCCATTCTTTATTATACTCAGTTGGTTAAAGTTTTGACTTCTATACTCCATGAAATTAGTGGAATATCCTTGATATTTGCGCTTCATCCAGTATCTTTTCATGGAAATATTCTTCTGAGCATTCTTGAATTTTTACTTCACAAAGCAATATCATGTTGACAATTTGGACGTTATTGGTTCCTGGATAAATTAATTCTTGAACTTGTTTTATTGAATTATTATGTCATTGTCATCATTCTCATGTTTATATTATGTTGAAAGTCATCTGTGGCCTGTAGTGCATAGATGGACTTGGTATGATTATGACCAGGGATTATTCGGTATAATCATGATCGTAATGTTACAAATGATGTGGAAAAAGTCTTCATTGGCCCGTAGTGCATTGATGGACAGTTTTTGGTATGATTATGGCTATAGATTCTCTTCGGCCAAGGGTGCAAAGATGAATTATTTTATGGCATGATCAGGACCGTTGATGAAAACATGATTATTTTTGGCCCGTAGTACATGGATAATTCGTGGTCGTGATACTAAAGAATATCCTTGGCCTGTAGTGCAGGGATGATTTGATGATGTGGATTATTTATTAAGCTGAGTCTCAGCGATAAAAGTAATGAAAAACCTTTTAAATCATAGAAGATAGTAGATTTTATTCTCTACTTGACTCTTCTAATGGATTGCTTGTTCCTCTGCAGTTAAACTTGATGTTTGTTATATTTTATCAGTTTAACACTGTTGAAGGCTAATGATAATTTATTCTGCATTATCTTAGTCATAATATTTCTTACTGGGCTAGTTGAGCTCACCCTTTTGCTTTCATTGTTCTCTTCAAGAAATGAGAACGTAGCAGGGACTATTCGGGGAACAGAGTGATGGTCATAGATGGTGCATTAGTAGTCCTCACTATTCTGTGAAATAGTGTGATAATAAATGTAATGAGGACCCCATTGAGTTTGTATATTGTCTAGAAGACAATATTTGTATTAAAACTCACAGCTTATGTTGTATAATTAAGTTTTTATTTGTATTGTGTACCATGTATTTGGCGACTCAAGATGGGTGATGTATACCTATTTTGGGGGCGTCACAGTTGGTATTAGAGCTTAGGGATATGATCTCTGGCTGAGATGTGAGACAAGAACTAGGAGGGGAGAGACGGGGAATTCCTTCGCTAGTATGACCTACCTAAGTTTATTTGGTATTTAATTGGTCGGTCAGAGTATATGGATAATATGTTACATGTTAATTAACCTTTGTTTTGTGGTAGTATTTGCAAATGGCATCCGAAAATGTTGAGATAAGCAATGAAGCACATGAGATCGTTGAGACACCTTTAATCACTAACCAGGTTAATGTGATGTCAAACGAAGAAGAAATTAGAGATATCTAAGTGGTGCGTGAAGAACTAATAGTTGCACCCGACCTAGTTGCAGAGGTAGCAGCTGAGAGTGAGGAAGAAGAGGAAGAAGAGGAGAATTTATTAGAAGAATTTTATGATCAAAATTTAGCATTACAAAATTGTATTCATGAGTTAGAAGAGCAGGCTGAAGAACGACAGGCGGTCGTGGAGCAAAGAGATGCAACCATTCAAAATTGTGTTACCCGATGTGCGATGCTTGAACAGAAACACTCTTTGGCAGAGTATAAGATATTAGAGCTGGAATCGGAGAATGCTATGATCAATGTTCTGATGAAAGCCGAAACAACTGAACGAAGGAGAATAGATGATGCCTGGGTAAAAGCCGCACGACGCGTTGATATTGTCGAAAAAGTTATCCGATCCAATAAAGTCAAAATAGAAGAAATGGATTTTGCTTTTTGGACAACAATTAGGAGAATCCAACATTGAATTCGGAATTATCTTGTGCAGAGTGGTCAACCCCAATTCAATATGGATTGGGGAGTAATGATTCAAATCATGGATCAGGAATATGACGAAGCAATTAAGGGTGGAATGTAGTCTATAGCAAAGTCAAGTCTAGCTGGGATGGTGACGCCAAAGAATGTCCCAGACAAGTCAAAATCGATAGTTTAAAAGAGAGCGTTTTTTTTTGTGACGAGGAACTCGAATGAAGTTATCACGGGTTAGTTAATTATAAATTCTTGCGAGTCTATGCCTTATTAGATACCCGTTCTACCCATTATTTTATCTCTCTTGATTGCGCTCAATGTTTAAATTTGACTTCAGAGAAATTAGACTTTGACTTATTGGTTTAAACTTCGATATTAGAAACCTTCGTTACATCCACTATTTATAAATCTTGTTTAATTCAAATTGACACTTTCACGTTACCTGTCAATCTTATCTCTTTGAAAATACTTGCCTTTGATGTGATTTTAGGAATCGATTGGTTAACTACTCATCATGCTTTTCGTAAGGTTGTTAGCTTTCATATTCCTAACCAACATGTTATGCAAATTCAAGCAACCAAACCACTAAAGTCAATTATTGTCATATCAAGCCATAATTAAAGAGCCCCGGTCCTTTCGTTATTGACTTTCTTATATGGAATGCACCGAAGCCAGACTTTCTGTAGGCGATGTCGTGAATGGCGATGGCAAGTTGATAGGTATCAATGTGACGTACTATCCAAGTCTTGGATGAGGGTCACAGTTTTGAATGATATTTCTATTGTTAATAAATTTCCTGACGTATTCATGAAGACTTCTTACCCTACCCCTAGAGCGTGAAATCGAATTTTGTATTGACAAAGACAAAACCCATTTCTAAAACCCTCAAATATTTCTTTACTTAAAACGAATGTAACATGCGCCAAAGACGTTGGCTCGAGCTGTTGAAGATTACGATCGTACCATGCAATATCATCGTGGAAGTGTGAACGTGGTAGCTGACGCGTTGAGTAGAAGATGATCGTATCTGATTTACAAGTCTGAATATCTGAACCCATGTGAAGATAATGAATATACGAGTAGAATCGACTTTAATCGATAAAGTTAAAGCCGCTCAAGCTACACACTCGGAGCTGATGAATGTGAAGAATTAAGAAGGTTCAAGAGGGCGTTATTCTAGAAACAAGAATTGAAGAAGAGAGAAAATCTCAACCCTCGATTTAATTGATCCATTAGAAATCCTCGATCGAGTAGGAACTGTGGCTTATAGACTCGTTTTACCGCCAAGTATGTCGCGTTTTCATAATGTTTTTAACGTATTAATGTTACGTAAATATGTGGACGACCCGAACCACATTATTAATTTAGAACCGGACGAGATAGCGGATGATTTAACGTATGAGGAGATACGTGTTCAAATCTTGGATAAGAAGGATCGTATTCAACTGTCAAAGGTTATACCTCAAGAATTAGAATCTGAAATGAAGTCAAGGTATCTTCACCTCTTCGGCATACCAGGTACGTACGTAAATTTCGAGGGCGAAATTCCATAAGAAGGGGAGATTGTGAGACCCCATATTTTATGAATAAATATTTAATTTTCTCGAAATAATTTTTTTGAATATTATAGTGTGGATTTGATATAATGTTATAGTTATGGGTAATATTTATAAATTTTGCAAAGTATGTATGTTGTTATATAATATTCGATTGGTCGGGGAATATTCGCTTTTATCGGAGAATATTAAATATAACCAAGACAATCATTGGTGGACCCATGAACGGAATTATTATCGATTGAGAAAACGACAAAAATATTTTATGAAAATAACGGTGGAAGTTTCTACCGTTAATCTTTGTTGAACTACTTTCGGTAGTAAAGTAAAAAGCGATGTCTGGCGTTAGTTGCATAGTAGCACACGGTATTAATTATTGATGCCTACGTGATAAGTCACTCGGTTTTGTTTATTAGTATTATTAATGTAATAAAAGCGGAAAAGCTTTTTATATAAAAGCAGAATACTTTTATAAAGTTATTCGTTTTATTAGACTATAAATAGAATATATTATATTACATTATGCATAGTATTTTGCATAGTAAAATCTTTTTATATAAAAATGAATACTTTTATAAAGTTATTCTATAAATAGAGTATATTATATTTTATTATGCATAGTATTGCATAAAGTGCACGCATAGTGTTTTGCATAGTAAAATCTTTTATATAAAACAAAATACTTTTATAAAGTTATTAGTTTTATTAGATTATAAATAGAATATATTATATTTTATTTAAAAGATTTTGCTTTAAATATGGACCGTCCGATTAAAAAGTAAATCAATCTGGACCGTTCATGAATTAGTTTCTTATCACGATCTATTCTTCTATAAATAGAAGCTCATTCCTTCATTATTTCTTACTTAATTCACTAAAACTCTAGAGAGAGAAACTATAGAGAGTTCTTCTTCTATAATCTTGGCGTATTTCTTTAGAGTTTAAGAAAGCTTTGAGCGTAGTGCAAGTTTTCTTCGAGTATATCCTCGCCTCTACCGATTGGAATACTCTTCTTTCAAAGGTAAGGGATATTATTTGTTGTACTTTCGTAAGGGGTATTATTTCTTTTGTATTCATGAAGAGAACTTCATTATTCCATTCTTTATTATTACATTGGAATAACCTATATCTGTGAGCTACCTTATACTTGGTGAAATTCTTACATTATTCTATTCTTTATCATTATGTTGGAATAACTTTTATCTATGCTGAATCTGCATACATGGTGAAATTCTTCATTATTCCATTCTTTATTATTACATTGGAACATCCCATCTTGCTTCGTTTACACATGACTGGTTCCATTATTTATTATTCATTGGAATATCCCGATACATGCGTTTACGCATGACACAGACACAATTCGTTATTTATTATTACATTGGAATAACTTTTGCATGCGATCTATCGCGTACTGGTGATTTCTTTTGTTATTCCATTCTTTATTATACTCAGTTGGTTAAAATTTTGACTTCTATACTCCATGAAATTTGTGGAATATCCTTGATATTTGCGCTTCATCCAGTATCTTTTCATGGAAATATTCTTCTGAGCATTCTTGCATTTTTACTCCACAAAGCAGTATCATGTTGACAATTTGGACGTTATTGGTTCCTGGATAAATTAATTCTTGAACTTGTTTTATTGAATTATTATGTCATTGTCATCATCCTCATGTTTATATTATGTTGAAAGTCATCTGTGACTTGTAGTGCATAGATGGACTTGGTATGATAATGACCAGGGATTATTCGGTATAATCATGACCGTAATGTTACAAATGATGTGGAAAAAGTCTTCATTGGCCCGTAGTGCATTGATGGACAGTTTTTGGTATGATTATGACAATGGATTCTCTTCGGCCAAGGGTGTAAAGATGAGTTGTTTTATGGCATAATCAGGACCGTTGATGAAAACATGATTATCTTTGGCCCGTAGTGCATGGATAATTGTGGTCGTGATACTAAAGAATATCCTTGGCCTGTAGTGCAGGGATGATTTGATGATGTGGATTATTTATTAAGCTGAGTCTTAGCAATAAAAGTAATGAAAAACCTTTTAAATCATAGAAGATAGTAGATTTTATTCTCTACTTGACTCTTCTAATGGATTGCTTGTTTCGCTGCAGTTAAACTTGATGTTTGTTATATTTTATCAGTTTAACACTATTGAAGGCTAATGATAATTTATTCAGCATTATCTTAGTCATAATATTTCTTACTGGGCTAGTTGAGCTCACCCTTTTGCTTTCATTGTTCTCTTCAGGAAATGAGAACGTAGCGAGGACTAGTCGGAAACAGTGATGGTCTAGATGGTGCATTAGTAGTCTTCACTATTCTGTGAAATAGTGTGATAATAAATGTAATGAGGACCCCATTGAGTTTGTATATTGTCTAGAAGACAATATTTGTATTAAAACTCACAGCTCATGTTGTATAATTAAGTTTTTATTTGTATTGTGTACCATGTATTTGGCGACTCAGGATGGGTGATGTATACCTATTTTGGGGGCGTCACAAATAAGCACTGGTCATAATCATCCCAATCAACTGTCCATCTATGCACTACGGGCCAAAGATAATTTTTATCACAATATAAGCATGAAGATGATGACAATGATATAAGAATTCAATCAATAATTGAGATGACAAGTTATTCATATTATTATTTACATAATTAACAATGTCTAGAAAGTTCTATCGAGGAAAGGGGTTTGGTCATCTAATTGCGCGCCAATAGGGAGAAATTCTTATCGAAAATCCCCCTCTTTCTTGGGAACGATCTGGTTGTTAATATTGCGGGTTATAATAATGATGAATAAATGTTATTAAAAATATTGAGGGGATTTTTTATGAAATATTTGTTGTAAATTTTGCTTATTATTTGGACCCCCATTTACCCATTTTTCAAAATAATCGATAGAAAGTTATTCAAAATATATATAATAAAGGTGGGAGCCATATGTGGGGGACACGTGAGGCCTACATGTGGAAGAAAAAAATAAAATGTCAGGGAAGTTTATCACGGGTGTACTTATATATATATATTATAATAAGTTTTGTTTTTTTTATAAAAAATAGAATATATTATATTTTATTAGGCATAGTGTTTGCATAGTGTCTGCATATCATTTGCATAGTGTCTGCATAGTAAATTATGTAAATTTTCAAAAATCGTCTGATTTCTCACTGTGCGTCCGTGATTTTTTTCCCTTACTGTGCATCCAAATAGTATCCTGCCATTCTTCTATAAATAGGATGCTTAGTTTAGAATTAAAAATCACACCAGAATCAGAGAATTCTTCTTCTATAATATTGAGCGTATTTCTTTTGAGTTTTAGGAAGCTTTGAGTGTAGAAAATAGTGAAAGTTTTCTTCAAGAATATCCCCCCTATACAAGTTGGAATACTCTTCTTTTTAAGGTAAGGGGTATTACTTATTTCATATTCGCTTACGATATTATTTTTCGTATTCGTAAGAAATTTTATTTCGTTTAATATTCATAAGGAATATTATCTTCGTTCAATATTCGTAAGGAATATTATTTTCGTTCAACAGTTGTAAGGGATATTTTTTTTTTTCAATACTCGTAAGAAATAATATTTTCTTCCATACTCTATAGTATGTAAGTAATATTATTTCGTTTCAGATTCCGAATTCTACACTCATTTTGTTAAGTTTTGGTTTCTATTCTCCATGAAATTAGTAGAATATCCTTGAAATTTGCGTTTCATCCAGTATCTTTTCATGGAAATATTATTCTAACCATTCTTGATAAATTTTAACTTTTTCATGCCGGAGTACTATTCTTGAAGTACTATTCACTCAATTACTATTCACCCGGGGTACTATTCATTACAAAAATTGATTTCTTTTCGGTCTAAATCATTTTTGATACAATATTATTCTTGAATTTTACTCCATAAAGCAGTATCATGTTGACAATTTGGACATTATTGAATTCTGGATAAATTAAATTATAAATATTTAAAAATTTATCCTTTGCTTTCATTTAATTGAATTCTTATATCATTGTCATCATCCTCATGCTTATATTGTTATGAAAGTCATCTTTGACCCGTAGTGCATAGATGGACTGTTGATTGGTATGATTATGACCAGGGATTATTCAGTATAATCATGACCGTAATGTTATAAATGATGTGGTAAATGTTCTCATTGGTCGTAGTGCGTTGATGGACAGTTGTTGGCATGATCATGACCATTGATGAAAACACGAATATCATTGGCCCGTAGTGCATGGATAATTCGTGGTCGTGATACTAATGAATATCCTTAGCCCATAGTTCAGGGATGATTCGATGTTTTGGATTATTTATTAAGTTGAGTCTCAGCGATAAAATTGATGATAAAATTTTTAAATCATAGAAGATAGTAGATTTCATGCTCTACTTGACTTTTCTAATGGATTGCTTGTTCCGCTGCAGTTAAACTTGATGTTTATTGTATTTTATCAGTTTAACACTGTTGAAGGCTAACAATAATTTATTTTGTATTATTTTAGTCATAATATTTTTTACTGGGCTAGTTGAGCTTAGCCTTTTGCTTTCATTGTTCTCTTCAGGAAATGAGAACGTAGCCGGGACTAGTCGGGGAATAGAGTGACGGCCCGAGATGGTTGTTTTAGTAGTCCTCACTATTTAGTGTGATAATAAATGTAATGAGGATTGAATTTGAGTTTGAATATTATCTAGGAGACAATATTTGTATTAAAACTCACAACTTATGTTTTTTCGTATTCTTCACGACACTTAATAGTTGTATAAATTAAGTTTGTATTTGAATTCTGTACCATGTATTTGGCGACTCAAGATGAGTGATGTATACCTATTTTGGGGGCGTCACAGTTGGTATCAAAGCTTAGGGATATGATCCCTGGCTGAGATGTGAGACTAGAACTAGGAGGGGAGAGACGGGTAATTCCTTCGCTAGTATGACCTACCTAAGTTTATTTGTTATTTAATTGGTCGGTCAGAATATAGGGATGATATGTGGCATGTCAATTAACCCTTGTTTTCTGGCAGTGTTTCAAAATGACATCTAAAAATGTTGAGATAAGCAATGGAGCACATGAGATCGTTGAGTCACCAACGATCTATAAACATGATAATGTGCATCAAGAAGGCAATAATCCTCGTATAAATAACAATACCGACCAAATAGAGAACAATGGTATCTTTAGGAGTTTTCTAGAATTCATACAAAACCAAACGAGAGAGACTCCTGTTCAAAATGCAGGTGGAAACACTGGCAACTCACGGCTGGTCACCGCTAAGCAGTTCAAGGAGTTTGGACCACCGAAGTTTTTGAGAAAGCCAGAACCACTTAAGACAGAGACGTGGATTAAACATATCACTAAGATATTGGATGTCTTAGAATGCTTAGAGGAGCAAAAGGTTCCCTTCGCCACCTTTATGTTACGTAAAGAGGCAAATTACTGGTGGGAATCTGTATAACGTACCAAGCCTGCCGCACTCAAGATGTCTTAGGAGAAGTTCCAAGAATTTTTCAACGACAAGTACTTTCCCGAAAGTATTCGTCACATGAAGGAGGTTGAATTCATCAAAATTGGAAAAACAATATGGCCAAGTATCGCGATGACGAGGCTATATTCTTGAGTTATCTTGGTTTGCATCCCATTTGGTAGATAATGAGGAGAGAATGACGTGAATGTTTCTGCGAGGTTTGAAACCCGAAATACGTCAATACCTCATTTCTCCCAAACTTTACTTATATTTAGATATTGTGAATAGGGCTTAGTTATTGGAGTGCGATAAGGAGTCAACCCAACCAAGAGAGAGTAGCCGACAAATCGATAATACCAATGGTAGCAGTCATCGAAGCGGTAATAATAAACGTGGAGGGAATCAATATTCTAGAAATGGTAACCACTTCGGTGGTAATCATGGCCAGGATAATAAAAAATGTTAATTAAGTGAGAACAACTTCAAGAAGAGAAGGTTCAATAATGATGGAAAGACAGCGGCACCTGTTTCCGAGGAAGAAGAACGACCACCGGTCGTATGTTTCAAATGCGAACAAGACGGACACATCCGTTCAAACTATACGCAGTAACCCAAAGCGTGTTTCAATTACGGAAGACAAGGTCACCTAGCTTGATTTTGTCGTGTAATGAAGTCAAGTCCAGCTGGGATAGTGACGCCAAAGGATGTCCCAGACAAGTCAAAGCTGATAGTTTAAGTGAGAGCGTTTGTCGAGGAACCCGAACGAAGTTATCACGGTTAAGTTAATCATAAACTCTTGCGAAGCCTATACCTAATTCGATACCAGTTCTACCCACTCTTTTATTTCACCTACTTGCACTCAACGTTTAAATTTGACTTCGGAGAAATTAGACTTTGATGTATCGATTGAAACTCCATTGGGAGAAACCTTCATTTCATCCACTGTTTATAAGTCTTATTTGATTCAAATCGGTACCCTCACTTTAACTGTCGATCTTATTTCTTTGAAAATACTTGCTTTTGATGTGATTCAAGGAATCGACTGGTTAACAACTCATGTAAGACCCCAACTTTTTGAATAAAGATGAATTTTTCTATATTTATCCTTTTTGAATATTATGGAATAAATTTAATATAATGTTATAGTTGTGGATAGTATTTATAAATTCTGCAAAGTATGCAAGTTGTTATATTATATTCGATTGGTCGGAGAATATTCATTTTAGCAGGGAATATTCGTACAACGGTGCAATCATTGGTGGACCCCACAACAGAATTATTGTCGGATTGAGAAAACGACAAAAGTATTTTTATAAAAATAACGGCGGAAGTTTTACCGTTGATACTGTTGAACTACTCGGTAGTAAAAATATAGTAATACGCGTGGTTGCATAGTAGCACGCGGTATTGATTATTGATGCTTACGTGAGAAGTCATTCAGTCTCTTTCAATTATTGCTATAGTAATTGTTGCATAGTATCTCACGTTATTTGATTCAATTATTGTCGATATTTTATATATTGTTAAAATTAATAATTGAGACGACAAAGTTATTAATATTATTATTTGCAATATTAACGATGTCTAGAAGTTACATCGAGGAGAGGTTTGGTCACCTAATTAACGCTGCCATAGGGAAAAATCCTTATTAAAAGCCCCTCTTTCTTGGGAACGACCTGGTCGATTAATATTGTGAATTATAATAAAGATGATAAATGTTGTTAAAATTATTAAGGTGATTTTTATAAAGTTTACTTATTTTATGGATTCCTATTTACCCATTTTTCAAAATATTCGGTAGAAATTTTTTATAAAGGTGGGGCCCACATGTGGGGACCACATATGGGGCCCACATGTGTTGTATGAAATCTGAAAATTGGGTGGGGATTAGTTACTATGCAATCCATTCTTCTATAAATAGAAGCTCATTCCTTCATTATTTCTTACGAATTCACTGAAACTCCAGAGAGAAAAATTATAGAGAAACTATAGAAAAGATTTCTGCTACTTAACTACTCTTATATTCAGTTCTTTTACGGTAAGAGGTGTTATTCTTTCTTATTCATGAAGAGAACTGTTGTTATTCCATTGCTTATTATTACATTGGAATAACTTTTGATACGCTGGCTACCCTATACATGGTGACATTCTTCAATATTAGTTCTTTATTAATCTGTGAAATATCACATGCATCGTGCGTTCTGTGGGACACAGTTCCATTATTTATTATTCTTCACGTAATATCACATGCATGCGTTTATGCCGGACTGGTTCCATTATTTATTATTACAGCCGGAATATCACATGCAATACGTTTGTGGGACTAGCTCTATCCTTTATTATTACATTGGAATAACTTTTGCTGTCTTGATCTATCGCATGCATGGTAATTTCTTTTGTTATTCCATTCTTTATTATACTCGGTTGGTTAAAACTTTGACTTCTATACCCATGAAATTAGTGGAATATCTTTGATATTTGCGCTTCATCCAAAGATATCTTTCATGGAAATATTCTTCTCAAAGATTCTTGAATTTTACTCTCAAAGCGATGTCATGTTGACAATTTGGGCGTTATCGGTTCCTAGATAAATTAATTCTTGAACTTGTTTTATTGAATTCTTATATCATTGTCATCATCCTCATGTTTATATTTTGAAAGTCATCTGTGGCATGTAGTGCATAGATGGACTTGGTATGATTATGACCAGGGATTATTTGGTATAATCATAACCGTAATGTTACAATTGATGTGGTAAAAGTCCTCATTGGTCCGTAGTGCATTGATGGACAGTTGTTGGCATGATCATGACCATTAATGAATACACAAATATTCTTGGCCCGTAGTGCATGGATAATTGTGGTCGTGATACTAAAGAATATCCTTGGCCGTAGTGCAGGGGTGATTCAATGATGTGGAATATTTATTAAGCTGAGTCTCAACAATAACAGTGATGAAAAACCTTTTAAATCATAAAAGATAGTAGATTTTATTTTCTACTTGACTCTTTTAATGGATTGCTTGTTCCATTGCAGTTAAACTTGATGTCTATTATATTTTATCGGTTTAACATTGTTGGAGACTAATGATAATTTATTACGCATTATCTTAGTCATAATATTTCTTCTTGGGCTAGTTGAGCTCACCCTTTCTTTCACTTTGTTCTCTTTAGGAAATGAGAATATAGGCTTGGGGACGAGTCGTGAACGGAGTGATGGTCCGAGAGGATAGCATTAGTAGTCCTCACTATTATTACGAAGTAGTGTGATAATAATTATAATGAGGACTCCTTTTGAGTTTGTATAATCTCTAGTAGACAATATTTGTATTCAAACTTACGGTTTATGTTTTTGTCGTATTATACATGTGCAGGTTGTATTAGTAAGTTGTATTTGAATTACATACCATATGTCTGGCGACCCAAGATGGGTGATGTATACCTAATTTTGGGGCATCACAGTTGGTATCAAAACTTAGGGATATGATCCTTGGCTAAGATGTGAGACTAGAACTAGGAGGGATGAGCGGGGAAATTCCTTATTAGTATGATGAGACTTAAATTTATTTTATATTTAAATTGGTTGATCGAGTTTAGAGATATTATGTTACATGTCAATTAACCTTTGTTTTGTGGCGATGTCTGAAAATGACATCCCAAAATGTTGAGAATAGCAATGGAGCACAAGAGACTTGAGAATCTCGGAGAATGTGCATCCAGGAAGGGCGACAATCCTCATGTAAACAACAACACTGATCAAATGATGAATGATGGATTATTCGAGGCTTTATGCAATTCATGCAATAGCGAAGTAGAGCGGCTCTGTCCAAAATATAGGTGGAAACATTTGAAACTCTCGGTCACCGCTAAATAGTTCAAGGAGGCTGGGACCACCGGAGTTTAAGGAGAGCCAAAACCACTTATGGCGGAAGCATGGATAAAGCGGATCACCAAGATATTTGATCTCTTGGGATGCTCAGAGGAGCAAAGGTTCCCTTCTTGCGCCTTTATGTTGCGCGAGAGGCGATTCTTGGTGGGAATCGGTAAAAGCGTACCCAACTTCGCCCGTCTTGAAGATGTCTTGGGAGAAGTTCCAAGAGTCATTCAACGACAAATACTTTCCCGAAAGTATTCATCACATGAAGGAGGTGGAGTTTATCAAATTGGAGCAAAACAATATGGCCGTGTAATACAATACGAGGCAAAATTTGCGAAGTTATCCGGTTTCGTCCCCACTTGGTGGATAATGAAGAGAGAATGGCACGAATGTTTTAAGAGGTTTGAAGCGGAGATCGTCAACATTTTATTTCTCATAAACTGTGTTTGTATTCGATGTTATAAATAGGGCTCGATTGGTGGAAGCGCGATAACGAGTCAATATGACCAAAAGAAGCGCAAAACGAAAAATGATAATACCGGTGAGAAGCGATCATCGAAGCGGTGACAACAAGCGTGGAGGGAATCAACAGGCGAAAATGGTAACCACTTTGGTGTAATAATCGAGGCCAAAACAATAAGAATGGACATTTCAAGAAGAGAGATTCAATGATGATGGAAAGACGTCGACATCGAGACCGTTGTTGTTAAGGAAGGAGAAAGACCACCTATCATATGCTTCAAATGCGAGGGAGGACACATCGGTCCAAATTGCGATCTTGCCGTTCAAAGCATGTTATAATTGTGGAAGAGGTCACTTATCCCAATTTTGTCGTTCATCAAAGACAAATTCACTAGGATGGAGGTACCAAAGGTCATCCCAAAAAAGTCGGTAGTCTGAGGAGGCGTTTGTAGTAACCTCCCGAAAGCAAGGAACCGAATGAGGTCATCACGGGTAAGCTTATCATAAACTCTAGCGAAGTCTATACTTTATTTGATCTGGGTTCTACCCATTCTTTTATTTCTCCGCCTTTACGCTCAACGATTAAATTTGACTCAAAGAAATTAGACTTTGACTTATCTGTGGAAACTCCGTTGGGAGAAACCTTCATTACATCCACGTTTTATAAGTCTTGTTTGGTTCAATTTGGTACCCACACATTACCTGTCGATATTATTGCATTAAAAATACTTGCATTTGATGTAATTCTAGGGATTGACTGGTTAACTACTCATCATGCAAAAATTGATTATTTTCGTAAGGTTGTTAGCTTTCATATTCCTAATCGACCTATTATGCGAATTCAAGCAACCAAACCATTAAAATCAATCACTGTCATCTCAAGCCATAAAGCTATTCATTTATTGAAAAACAGATGTCAAGCTTTCTTAGCCCATGTCACGGATCTAAACAAAAATACGTCAGTTTTGAATAATATTTCTATTGTTAATGAATTTCCTGACGTATTCCCTGAAGAACTTCCTGGCCTACCCCCAGAGCGTGAAATTGAATTTTGTATCGACCTTGAACCCGGTACAAAACCCATTTCCAAAGCCCCATATTGAATGGCTCATATTGAACTTCAGGAGTTAAAGACTCAACTGCAGGAATTGTTAGACATTGGCTTTATTAAATCTAAGTACTTCTCCTTGGGGTGCCCTGCTTATTCGTGAAGAAGAAAGATGGGAGTATGGGACTTTGTATTGATTACCGGGAGTTGAATCATGTCACCATCAAAAATAGGTACCCATTGCCACGTATTGATGACCTGTTTGACCAGTTGCAAGGAGCCAAATTCTTTTCAAAGATTGATCTTCATTCTGGATATCACCAATTGAAGATTAGAACCAATGACATCCAAAGACGGCTTTCAGAACTCGGTATGGGCATTATGAACTCCTTGTCATGTCCTTTGGATTAACTAATGCTCCTGCTGCCTTCATGGATATGATGAACTGAGTATTCAAGGAATATTTGGATCACTTTGTGGTCGTCTTTATTGATGACATCCTCATATATTCCAAAAGCCGGTAAAATCATGAGGAACACTTGAGGCTGATACTCCAAAAGCTTCGTGAATACAAGCTTTATGCCAAGTTGAAGAAATGCGAGTTCTGGCTTGAGGAAGTAGCATTCCTTGGGCACGTGGTATCAAGTCATGGAATATCTGTTAACCCAAAGAAAGATTGAAGCTATTCAAAGTTTGGGAGCAACCTAAATCGATGGCCAAGTCGTAGCTTTCTCTGCTTAGCGAGTTATTATCGGAGATTAAATAGAAGGGTTTTCTCGAATTGTTACTCCACTAACTCAAATGACTCGGAAGATACAAAGTTCGGTTGGAGCGAGAATGTGAGAAGAGTTTTCAAGAACTCAAGAGGAGACTCATTTCAAAGACCTCGCTACGACAATACCATCTCGGTTCGGAGGATTTGTCATCTACGATGATGCTTGAGCAAAGGGGTTAGGATGTGTTCTCATGCAACATGGGAAAGTCATAGCCTATGCCTCACGATAACTCAAAGAATATGAGAGGAATTATCCTACTCATGACCTAGAGTTAGCAGCTGTTGTCTTCGCACTTAAAATTTGGAGGCATTACTTGTATGGGGAAAAAGTGGAGATCTTTACGGATCATAAAAGCCTCAAATATTTCTTCACTCAAAAATAACTTAACATGCGACAATGACGTTGGCTTGAACTGTTGAAAGATAATGATCATACCATCCAATACCATCCTGGAAAAGCGAACGTGATAGCTGACGCATTAAGTAGAAGATCATATGCGGGTACGAGTGCAATATTGTCAACGCAAAGGCCCATTTTGTATGACTTGCAAAGGATAAAGATAGAGATAAAGACTCCAGGGACCCATGTGATGATGGCGAATATACGAGTAGAACCGACTTTAATTGATAAAATTAAAGCTGCTCAAGTTACAGATCCGGAGCTGATGCGTATGAGGAAGAAAGTGCAAGAAGGTGAGATGCCGGAAGAAAGAATCGATGAAGAAGGAATACTTCGAGTCAACTCCAGACTTTGTGTTCCTAACGACCCTGATTTAATGTATAAAATCATGATGGAGGCGCACAACACGCCGTTTGCAATCCATCTTGGGAGTACCAAAATGTATCATGATCTTCGACATACATTTTGGTGGGGGCAATATGAAGAGAGAGAGATAGCGCTGTTTATCTCAAGGTATTTAACGTGTCAACGAGTTAAGGCGGAGCATCAAGTACCAAAAGGTCCATTGCAACCACTTAAAATTCCAGAATGGAAGTGGGAGCACATTACCATGGATTTCGTTACTGGTCTTCTCAAGGTTTCTCAAGGCATTGATGCAATTTGGGTCATTGTTGATAGATTGACCAAATCTACTCATTTCTTACCAATACGAGAAACTTATACACTTGAACGCGTCTTGCTTCAGTATGTATATAAGCAGATTGTAAGATCGCATGGTATGCCAAGTATCCATAGTTTACGATCGAGACCCAAGATTCACTTCACGATTTTGGGTTAGTTTATAAAAAGCTATGGGTACGGATTTACGATTTAGTTCGGCATATCATCCTCAGACGGACGGGCAGTCGGAGAGGACGATTCAAACTCTTGAAGATCTATTAAGACTCTGTGTCCTTGACTTCAAGGGAAGTTGGGACAAGTTCTTACCATTGGTGGAGTTTTCCTACAACAACAGTTATCAAGAAAGTATTGGTATGGCTCCATTCGAAGCATTGTATGGAAGAAAATGTCGTTCTCCAGTATGTTGGGATGAGGTGGGTGAAGCAACATTGTTGGGACCAGAGTTGGTACGTATGACTACGGAAAAGATTCAAACGATCCGGCAACGTAGAAAAACCTCACAAGATCGACAAAAGAGTTATGCTGATCTTCATCGAAAGAACATGGAATTCGATATAGGAGATCATGTGTTGTTACGTGTTGCTCCATGGAAAGGAGTTACGAGATTTGGAAAGAGAGGAAAGCTCAATCCTCGATTCATCGGTCCATTTTTAATCCTTGATCGAGTAGGAACTGTGGCCTATAAACTCGCTTTACCGCCAAGTATGTCTCGTGTTCATAACGTTTTTTACATATCCATGTTACGTAAATATGTGGAAGACCCGAACCACATTATTAAGTTAGAAACGGACAAAATAGCGAAAGATTTGACGTATGAAGAGGTTTTTGTTCAAATCTTGGATAAGAAGGAACATATTCTACGCACCAAGGTTATACCTCAAGTTAAAGTTTTGTGGAGAAACCACGATGTTGAGGAAATGACTTGGGAGTTAGAATCTGAAATAAAATCAAGGTATCCTTACCTCTTCGACATACCAGGTACATACCCTAATTTCGAGGGCGAAATTTCTTAAGAAGGGGAGGTTGTAAGACCCCAACTTTATGAATAAATATGAATTTTTCTATATTTATCCTTTTTGAATATTATGGAATAAATTTAATATAATGTTATAGTTGTGGGTAGTATTTATAAATTCTGCAAAGTATGCAAGTTGTTATATTATATTCGATTGGTTGGAGAATATTCGTTTTAGCGAGGAATATTAAATACAACGACGCAATCATTGTGGACCCTATTACGAAATTATTGTCGGATTGAGAAAACGACAAAAGTATTTTTATAAAAATAACTACGGAAGTTTTACTGATTGATCTTGTTGAACTACTCGGTAGTAAAAATATAGTGTCTGGCGTGGTTGCATAGTAAGCGCCAGTATTGATTATCGATGCTTACGTGAGAAGTCATTCAGGTCTCTTTCAATTATTGCTATAGTAATTGTTGCATAGTATCTCACGTTATTTGATTCAATTATTGTCGATATTTTATTTATTGTTAAAATCAATAATTGAGGCGACAAAGTTATTAATATTATTATTTGCAATATTAATGATGTCTAGAAGTTACATCGAGGAGAGGTTTGGTCACCTAATTGCTTGCATGATAAGGAAAAATCCTTATTGGAAAGCCCCCTCTTTCCTGGGAACGACCTAGTCGATTAATATTGTGAATTATAATAAAGATGATAAATGTTGTTAAAATTATTAAGGTGATTTTTATAAAGTTTGCTTATTTTATGGATTCCTATTTACCCATTTTTCAAAATATTCGGTAGAAATTTTTTATAAAGGTGGGGCCCACATGTGGGGACCACATATGGGGCCCACATGTGATGTATGAAATCTGAAAATTGGGTGGGGATTTGATATTCACGTAGAGGGAGTATAAACATTATTATTTTATATATATATATTTGATAGTGGATGTTGGGTGGAGGAAAGTTTTATTATATATATATATATATTTGATAGTGGATTTTGGTGGAGGAAGTTTTATTATTTTGTATATATATATATATATATATATTATAATATATTATATTTAAAAGTTTTATGGACCCTCCGATTAAAAGTGAATTAATCTGGACCGTTCAGGAATTAGTTACTATGCAATCCATTCTTCTATAAATAGAAGCTCATTCCTTCATTATTTCTTACGAATTCACTGAAACTCCAGAGAGAAAAATTATAGAGAAACTATAGAAAAGATTTCTGCTACATAACTACTCTTATATTCAGTTCTTTTATGGTAAGGGGTGTTATTCTTTCTTATTCATGAAGAGAACTGTTGTTATTCCATTGCTTATTATTCTGTTGGAATAACTTTTGTATACGCCAAACACCTATACATGGTGACATTCTTCTAATATTCCGTTCTTTATTATTTTGTGAATATATCACATGTCGTCGTTCTGTGGCCACTGGTTCCATTATTTATTATTACGTTTAATATCCCGTACATGCGTTTACTGCCGGACTGGTTCCATCCTTTATTATTCTATTGGAATAACACATGCATGCTGATTAAAAGCATGCATGGTGATTTCTTTTGTTATTCCATTCTTTATTATACTCAGTTGGTTAAAACTTTGACTTCTATACCTATGAAATTACTGGAATATCTTTGATATTTGCGCTTCATCCAGTATCTTTTCATGGAAATATTTTTCTCAGCATTCTTGAATTTTACTCTACAAAGCATTATCATGTTGACAATTTGGACGTTATCAGTTCCTAGATAAATTAATTCTTGAACTTGTTTTATTGAATTCTTATATCATTGTCATCATCCTCATGTTTATATTTTGAAAGTCATCTGTGGCATGTAGTGCATAGATGGACTTGGTATGATTATGACCAGGGATTATTCGGTGTAATCATGACCGTAATGTTACAATTGATGTGGTAAAAGTCTTCATTGGCTCGTAGTGCATTGATAGATAGTTGTTGGCATGATCATGACCATTAATGAATACACAAATATTCTTGGCCCGTAGTGCATGGATAATTGTGGTCGTGATACTAAAGAATATCCTTGGCCGTAGTGCAAGGGTGATTCAATGATGTGGAATATTTATTAAGCTGAGTCTCAGCGATAACAGTGATGAAAAACCTTTTAAATCATAAAAGATAATATATTTTATTTTCTACTTGACTCTTTTAATGGATTGCTTGTTCCGCTGTAGTTAAACTTGATGTCAATTATATTTTATCAGTTTAACATTGTTGGAGACTAATGATAATTTATTCTGCATTATCTTAGTCATAATATTTCTTACTGGGCTAGTTGAGCTCACCCTTTCTTTCACCGTTTCTCTTGAAATGAGAATATAGGCGGACGACGAGTCGGGGAACGGAGTGATGGTCCAGAGGATAGCATTAGTAGTCCTCACTATTCTATGAAATAGTGTGATAATAATTGTAATGAGGACTCCTTTTGAGTTTGTATAATCTCTAGTAGACAATATTTGTATTCAAACTTACAGTTTATGTTTTGTCGTATTGTACACGACAATTGTATTAGTAAGTTGTATTTGAATTTTGTACCATGTATCTGGCAACCCAAGATGGGTGATGTATACCTAATTTTGGGGGCGTCACAACTCATCATGCTAAAATTGATTGTTTTCGTAAGGTTGTTAGTCTTCCTAACCAACCTGTTATGCAAATTCAAGTAACCAAATCACTAAAGTCAATCACTGTCATATTAAACCATAAGTAAAGAGCCCCGAACCTTTCGCTGGTGACTTCCAAGTCTTGGAATGCACCAAAACCAGACTTTACGTAGGGGACGCCGTGAATAACGGTGGCAAGTTGATAGGTATCAATGTGACGTGCTATCCAAGTCTTGAATGAGAGTCACAGTTTTGAATGATATTTCTATCGTTAATAAATATCCTGACGTATTCCCTGAAGACTTCTTGGCCTACCCCCAGAGCGTGAAATTGAATTTTATATTGACCCCAGTATAAAACCCATTTCTAAAACCCTCAAATATTTCTTCACCCAAAATAAACGTAACATGCGCCGAAGACGTTGTCTCGAGCTATTGAAAGATTACATTAATACCATTCAATATCATCCTGAAAAAGCGAACGTGGTAGCTGACGCGTTAAGTAGAAGATCATATGCGTGTATGAGTGCAACGTTGTTAACACAAAGACTCATTTCGTATAACTTATAAATGATGAAGATAGAGTTAAAGACTCCAAGAACTTACGTGAAGATAACGAATATACGATTAGAACCGATTTTAATCGATAAAGTTAAAGCCGCTCAAGCCACAAACTCAGAGCTGATGAATGTTAAGAAGGTTCAAGAGGGCGTTATTCTAGAAACAAGAATCAACGAAGAGAGGAAATCTCAACCCCCGATTTTATTAGTCTATTTGAAATCATCGATCAAATAGGAACTGTGGCCTATAGACTCGCTTTACCGCCTAGTATGTCGCGTGTTCATAACGTTTTTCACGTATCGATGTTACGTAAATATGTGAACGACCCGAACCACATTATTGAATTAGAACTAGATGAGATAGTAGAAGATTTAACGTATGAGGAGATACCTGCTAAAATCTTGGATAAGAAGGAACATATTCTACGCTCAAAGGTTATACCTCAAAAGTTTGAATCTGAAATGAAAACGAGGTATCCTCACCGCTTCGACATACTAGGTACGTACTTCAATTTTGAGGACGAAATTTCATAAGAAGAGGAGGTTGTAAGACCCCAAATTTTATGAATAAAGATTTAATTTTCTCAAAATATTTTTTTAATATTATGGTGTGGATTTGATATTACGAATATTGAACAAAAATAATATCCCTTACCTTAAAAAGAGAGTACTTCTGACTGGTAGGGCATGGATATTCTGTAATAAAACTTATATTGTTTTCTACACTCAAAACTTCCTAAAACTTGAAAGAAATACGCTCAATATTATAGAAGAAGATTTTTCCGATTCTGGTGTGATTTTCAATTCTAAACTAAGCATCCTATTTAGGAAAAATCACGGACGCATAGTGGGAAAATTCACGGGCGCGCAACATCGGCTAAATTTTTTTTTATGATTTACTATGCATAATAAAATATAATATATTCTATTTTTTATAAAAAAAATAAAACTTATTAATATATATATATATATAATATTATAAGACCCCAAATTTTATGAATAAAGATTAATTTTTTCTCGAAATATATTTTTGAATATTATGGTGTGGATTTGATATAATATTTACAAATTTTACAAAGTAAGCAAGTTGTTATAAAATATTCGATTGGTCGGGGAATATTCATTTTAATAGAGAATATTTGTACGACGACACAATCATTGGTGGACCCCACAACGAAATTATTATTGGAGTTAGAAAACAACATAAATATCTTTTTATAAAAACAACGACGAAAGTTTTACCATTAAACTGTTGAAATATCCGGTGGTAAAAAGTACAGTAATACGTGTGGTTGCATAGTAGCACACAGTATTGATTATTGATGCTTACATGAGAAGTCACTCAGTTATTCTCAATTATTGCTACAGTAATTGCTGCATAATATCTCTCATATTATTGATTCAATTATTGTCATAGTATCATATGCATAATATTTTATATTATTAAATCAATAATTGAGATGATAAAGTTGTTCATATTATTATTTGCATTATTGATGATGTCTAGAAAGTTCTGTCGAGGAAAGGGGTTTAGTCACCTAATTTCACGCCAATAAGGAAAAATCTTTATCGAAAAGCCTCCTCTTTCTTGGGATTGATCTGGTTGTTAAATATTATGAGTTATAATATTAATGATGAATAAGTTCGTATTGATTAAAGATGAAATTGTTGATAAAAAATATTTCCATTGTGTTAGGATTATTAGTGTTAGTGGAAATCGACATTTATTTCGATAATAATTGATTTATGGATGTTAAATTGACCAAACGGGCAATTAATCGGATAAATGAGTAATTAATTGCTATTAGTTCACATGCAAATTACTGTTGGTTCATATGTATGGAACTATTGATTCACATACATGTACTATTAGGGGAGGTGGTGCAAGATTAATAATGTGACACCCCCAAATACGGGTACTTTGATTCCACGGGATCTGGTGTTCACTGTACAAATATCATCTATCTATCTACCCATAATAAATGCAAACCATACAATAGATAGAATAAAAATCTTCCCCTTAAGGGTTACAACATCCAAATAATAATAATACAATCCCAGGTTAAACTAACGTTAAACATCTGTGCCGAATCATAAACAAATAAGTCTTAAATAACAATTAACTCAAGTCTTAAACATAAATACACCATCTAATAAAAATAACAAGTCTTCATCACTTGTTAACTTTGCCCTTGCCTTTACTAGTGGAAGGTTCATCGGTTATTTCGTTCTTTACTGCAATCTTATTATTAAGCAAGAGTGAGCACTATTGCCCACAAGTATAATAATGAAATAACAGTATAATAACATGCGAGTAAATCAAAAACATCTGAATGAAAGCTCAACTTTTGAATCAAGAATGAATAACAAGAATCAAAAGAATTACGAGGGTCATAAGACCTTGAACTATGTCCCAGGTTATCAAGGGTTATACTTGAAACCTTTAACGATCGTAAGACTATGGACCTTTCTACTGTGCGTGCTTGGGGGATCAAATTCTTAGTACCATCATCATGCACAATATCTTAACGCTTAACGATAAGTAAATCCCTTTACGAGGTTGTTCATCTCGGTTTGACATTCAATCCGCACTGAAAGGAAGTTTGGTTTGGATAATTCAATAAGGGTTACGAAATTTAGAACGTTCATCAACTAAGGACTAGTTGAATCAATAAAGTTCACTAGTCTAATAAGGTTCAACAATAATGATATTCAATTCGAATAATAATCTCAAGAAGTATACAATAGAACAATTATTGTATAACTGAATCATGCTTTGAAAAGATAATAAATCTTCAATATAACATTCGAACTTGAATAATAGTAATGATAATTTACTCGAGGTAAAAAATAAACTTGAACAATAATGACAAGTAGGGTTAGGAAACTTGCCTCGTGCGTAGGCTAAACGATTACTACTTTTGTTCACCACAAATCCTACACACATACCATATGTATTCACGACATTCATTAGTTATATTTTCACTTAATTATTTAATATAAACTCCACTTTATTTAACAAATCATTACCCTTCTAATTTAATTACTTAATTAAATTAGAATATTTTCATTCTCTTACTATTATTACACTCGAATAAATTATTTTATAATAATTTCCATCGAATATTTATTTTATTCCATAAATATCTCAATTAAAATATTTACTTTATTTTATAAATATTTTAATAATAATTTTCATCGAATATTTATTTTATTCCATAAATATCTCAATTAAAATATTTAATTTATTTTATAAATATTTTAATAATAATTTTCATCGAATATTTATTTTATTCCATAAATATCTCAATTAAAATATTTAATTTATTTTATAAATATTTTAATAATAATTTTCATCAAATATTTATTTTATTCCATAAATATCTCAATTAAAATATTAAATTTATTTTATAAATATTTTAATAATAATTTTCATCAAATATTTATTTTATTTTTTTTTTTTTTTTTTTTTTTTTTTTTATTTTTTATTTTTTATTTTTTTTTTTTATTATTTTTTTGATCGTTTGAAGGTGGTAATTTAGTTTAGTAACGCTTGGGGAAAGCAAGTTACCTGAGCTTATTTTCTCTGCGTTTCGCGTTCATGAACATAACAAGGCCAAATTAGGCCAAAAATTAATCACGAGTAAAATTATCGTAATATGGCCATAACTTCCAATTAGTCATTTTTACACAATTTAGACTTACCCAATCATTGTAATACATATATAATCATTACTTAACCCATCTAGCATGATTTTAAACAAGTTACAACACATAATTTGCAAAATCAACACATTTACTTCCACCGTTTCTTGATGTTCTTGAAGGTTTTGAAAATAAAACATGAAAATTGTCACTACTTGATTCGTTATAACAATCAATCCGCTTATTTAAACTTTGGTCTCTTCAGTATCAACATGCATAACAACATACTGAATGTAAAATTTAGGGATAATATACGTTCAATACATGAAATATCACGTATAAGGCCATATGGCCAAAACCCAAACTCAGTAAATTTTTTGAAATAAAGAAGTCATCATTTACTTTGAAACTTATGATATGGAATCATATAAAATATATATAAAACATGTTATGCTACTTGAATTATTACATATATTCCTAACTCAATTTCCCAATTCTGAAAATTCCACGAACTTGATTGAAAGCCATTTTCATAAAACTTAAACAACGTAACTTTAAAAATTTGGGAAGGAGGAGATTACCTCGAGTGTAAGGTATAGATTAGAAGGAATAATTTTTCTCAACTCTTCTTCAATCAAAATTCTCTCTCAACACTTCTCAATCTCTCTCTAAACTCTCTCTGCTTTCTACTTTTCTGCACTTAGGAAAAATGAAGAAAAGAAAAGGAAGACGTCAATTGAAATAAAGAATCGACGCTACCTGAAAGTGGTCGATTAACCCAATAATGGGTAACTCGCTCCAACTCCCCATAAGGCCTTGTTTGGCTAGCAAAATAGATTTAAAACCATTTAATTTAATAAAGCTTTATCATATAGTTTAATTAATGTCACACTCCTTCATAAAATAAATCAATATCTTATTTATTTTAAATAAAATATAATAATTTCTCATAAATTCACATAGTCACATAATTAATTTTCTCATTAATAAATAATGTCAAATTATTAACTCTCTAATTAATAATTAAATTAATTAAATAACATCATGCTTAACTAAATATTTCATTTAGTTCGATAAGCTCACATAATTACATATTTGAATAATAATTATTCTCTACATTAATTTAATAAATATAACACATATAATTAAATTAATCTACCACAATTGCATCAATTAATTATTAAATCTAATAATTAAATCATCAAAAAATATTTATTTAATTTAATAAATATTAAAATTAATTTACAAAAATCTCGTTCGTCACAAATAATACTTGAAGGACTAAATTAAAAATGGAGGTATAGATGAATGTACTATACTGTAATAATTCGATCCCCTAATCGTGCAATTATCAAAACTATGTTTTTCTATAAATAGAAGCTCATTCTTCTTTCATTCTCACCAATTCACTTAGACTCACAAGAGCAATTATAGAGAGAGAATCTATAGAGAGAAAGAAGAAGAGTATTCTACTACTTTATTATTGTAGCATCCAACATTCTACTAAGGTAAGTGATATTATTTTTGTTCAATACTCGTATGAAATAATATTTTTTTTCCATACTCTGTAGTATGTAAGTAATATTATTTCATTTTATATTTCTAATTCTATACTCATTTTGTTATAGTATTGCTTCTATACTCCGTGAAATTAGTAGAATATCCTTGAAATTTGCGCTTCATCTAGTATCTTTTCACAAGGATATTTTTTCTGAACATTCTTGTTAAATTTTAATCTTTTCATGTCGGAGTACTATTCACGGGATACTATTTACAAAGTCCTATTCATGGGGTTTTATTTACAAAGTACTATTCATGGGGTATTATTTACAAAGTACTATTCACGAAGTACTCTTTATGGGATACTATTTACTCAGATACTACACCCGAAGTACTATTTATGACAAAAATTGATTTTCTTTCTGTCCAAATTATTTTTGATACAATATTATTCTTGAATTTTACTCCACAAAGCAGTATCATGTTGACAATTTAGACATTATTGAATTCTGGATAAATTAAATTATAAATTTTTAAAATTTATCCTTTGCTTTTATTTAATTGAATTCTTATATTATTGTCATCATCCTTATGCTTATATTATGATGAAAGTCATCTTTGGCCCGTAGTGCATAGATGGACTGTTGATTGGTATGATTATGGCCAGGGATCATTTGGTATAATCAAGACCTGTAATGTAACAAATGATGTGGTAAAAGTCCTCATTGGCCCGTAGTACATTGATGGACAGTTGTTGGCATGATCATGACCATTGGTGATTACATGATTATCCTTGGCCCGTAGTGTATGGATAATTCGTGGTCGTGATACTAATGAATATCCTTGGCCCGTAGTGCATGGATAATTCAGTGATATGGATTATTTATTGAGCTGAGTCTCAGTGATAAAATTGATGATAAACTTTTTAAATCATAGAAGATAGTAGATATCATGTTTGTAACAACCCGGGTCAAATCCCGAGTCCGAAACAAATCTTGGGTCAAATCCCAAGTCTGAATCGAATCAAATCCATCAAAATAAAACATCAAACTACTGGCCCAATAGTATCTTCTTGGGTCAACTTAGATTACCACAGACTCAACCAAAAGGTCATGACTTGAAGGTACTATTAGTAGTAACTTATTTCCTTATATGCAGACAAATTTTCCCCTATCTTTCGATGTGGGACTGGGTTGTTACAAACTCCCCCACTTAAATTTCTGACGTCCCCGTCAGAACCGATCACACACACAGTCCAAAGATCTTTGCCTCTCTAGCCATTGTGGGATAATACTGGCTGGCTTCGTGTCCCCACCACCGGACCTCCATATCTCCATTGTGGGATAATACCACCAGCCTTCGTGTCCCCACCTCCGGCAACCCGATCGGATGACCCGACCCGAGCTTTTGAGAGTCGACTCTGATACCATATGTAACAACCTAGGTCAAATCCCGAGTCTGGAACAAATCTTGGGTCAAATCCCAAGTCCGAATTGAATCAAATCCATCAAAATAAGGCCTCAAACTACTGGCCCAATAGTATCTTCTTGGGTTAACTTAGCCCACCATAGACTCACCTAGAAGGTCATGACTTGAAGGTACTATTGGTAGTAACTTATTTCCTTATATACAGACAAATTTTTCCCCTATCTTTCGATGTGGGACTGGGGTGTTACAATGCTCTACTTGACTCTTCTAATGGATTGCTTGTTCCGCTGCAGTTAAACTTTTTGTTTTTTAGTTTAACACTGTTGAAGACTAACGATGATTTATTCTGCATTATCTTAGTCATAATATTTCTTACTGGGCTAGTTGAGCTCACCCTTTTGCTTTCATTGTTCTCTTTAGGAAATAAGAACGTAGCCGGGACTAGTCGGGGAACAGAGTAATTGTCCGAGATGTTGTCTATAGTAGTTCTCACTATTCTATGAAATAGTGTGATAATAAATATAATGAGGACTCCATTTGAGTCTGAATACTATCTAGAAGACAATATTCGTGTAAAAACTCTCAGCTATGCTTTTGTCGTACTGTATAAAAGAAGTTTGTATTTGATTTCTGTACCAAGTATTTGGCAACTCAGAATGGGTGATGTATACCTATTTTGGGGGCATCACACACACACACACACACACACACACACACACACACACATATATATATATATACTTTTCCTTCTTTGCATACCAACTCCCCCTTTTCAGTTTCAACACGTGGACCCCACATGTGGCCCCCACCTATTATATATATATAACTTTTTATCGATTATTTTGAAAAATGGGTAAATGGGGGGTCCATATAATAAGTAAGATTACAACAAATACTTCATAAAAAATCTCCCTAATATTTTTAACAACATTTATTCATCATTATTATAACTCGCAATATTAACAACCAGATCATTCCCAAGAAAGGGGGGACTTTCCGATAAAGATTTCTCCCTATTGGCGCGCAATTAGGTGACCAAACCTATTTTCTCGTCAGAATTTTCTAGACATTGTTAATTATGCAAATAATAATATGAATAACTTGTCATCTCAATTATTAAAATAATAATATAAAATATTATGCAATAATTAAATCAATAATGTGAGATACTATGATCAATTACTGTGGCAATAATTGAAATAAATTGAGTGACTTCTCACGTAAACATCAATAATCAATATCGTGTGGTACTATGCAACCATGTGTATTACTGTACCTTTACCATCGGGTAATTTCAACAGTTAACGGTAAAACTTTCGCCGTTATTTTTATAAAAAGGTATTTCTGTCATTTTCTAACTCTGACAATATTTTTGTTGTGGGGTCCACCAATGATTGTGCCGTCGTACAAAGTTTTCCTGTTAAAATGAATATTCTCCGACCATTCGAATATTTTATAACAATTTGCATACTTTGCAAAATTTATAAATATTACCCACAACTATAACATTATATCAAATCCACACCATAATATTCAAATATATATTTCGAGAAAAATTAATCTTTATTCATGAAAGTTGGGATCTTACATTTTAATCCTCAAAAATACCATTCAGACCCAATTTGCACTAATATCACCATATACCGTGAATTTAGTATAAAAATATCACCATTATTATATTATTATATTACCATTTTATCCATATACCGTGAATTTAGTATAAAAATATCACCATTATTATATTATTATATTAACACATTATACATTTAATGTGACGCCCCAAAAAATAGGTATACATCACCTATTCTAAGTCGCCAAATACATGGTACAAAATACAAATACAAACTTAATTATACAAATGTCGATTAAAAATACGACAAAACATAGCTGAGAGTTTTAATAAGAATATTGTCATCTAGACAATATCCACACTCAATGGAGTCCTCATTACATTTATTATCATACTATTCCACAGAATAACGAAGACTACTAATGCTATCATCTGAACCGTCACTCCGTTCCCCGATTAGTCCTAGCTACGTTCTCATTTCCTGAAGAGATCAGTGAAAGAAAGGGTGAGCTCAACTAGCCCAGCAAGAAATATTATGACTAAGATAATGCAGAATAAATTATCGTTAGCCTTCAACAGTGTTAAACTGATACAATATAACAAGCATCAAGTTTAACTGCAGCGGAACAAGCAATCCATTAGAAGAGTCAAGTAGAGAATAAAATCTACTATCTTCTATGATTTAAAAGATTTATCATCAATTTTATCGCTGAGACTCAGCTTAATAAATAATCCACATCATCGAATCACCCCTGCACTACGGCCAAGGATATTCGTTAATATCACATCCATGAATTATGACATTCATGAATTAATATTTCATTGCTGAGACTCAGCTTAATAAATAATCCACATCATCGAATCATCCCTGCACTACAGGCCAAGGATATTCTTTAGTATCACGACCACGAATTATCCATGCACTACGGGCGAGGATAATCGTGTTTTCGCCAACCAGTCCCCGATCATGCCATAAAATAATTCATCTTTGCACCCTTGGCCGATGAGAATCTATAGCCATAATCATACCAAAACGTCCCCATCAATGCACTACGGGGCCAATGAGGACTTTTTCCACATCATTTGTAACATTACGCCATGATTATATTCAATAATCCTCGTTCATAATCATACCAAGTCCATCTATGCACTACAGGCCACAGATGACTTTCAACATAATATAAACATGAGGATGATGATAATGACATAATAATTCAATAAAACAAGTTCAAGGATTAATTTATCCAGGAACCAATAACGTCCAAATTTTTAACATGATACCTCTTTGTAGAGTAAAATTCAAGAATGCTCAGAAGAATATTTCCATGAAAAGATACTGGATGAAGCGCAAATATCAATGATATTCCACTAATTTCATGGAGTATAGAAGTCAAAACTTAAACCAACTGAGTATAAAAGAATATATGAAACTGCAAATGGATTTTTCGCCCGCCATGCGGTAATCCACGTATACAGATCATTTTCACAATTTAATAAGGAATGAATAGAAAGGATCATACACCATGCATGTGGTAATCCATATAGACAGGTTATTCCCACAGAATAATAAATAATGGAAACAAGTCAGGCGTAATACGCACCGACAGGATATTCCAATAGAATAATAAAGAATGGAATAACAACAAAAATCACCATGCATGCGATAGACCGCACAGACAGGTTATTCCAACAGAATAATAAATAATGGAACCAGGTCAGGCGTAATACGCACCGACAAGATATTCCGACATAATAATAAAGAATGGAACCAGGTCATGCGTAAACGCACAGACATGATATTTTGACAGAATAATAAAAATCGGAATGATAGAAGAATTTCACCATGTATGCGGTACTTCGCATAAACAGGTTATTGTAACATAATGATAATAAATGGAATAATAGAAGAATTTCACCATGTATGCGGTACTTCGAATAAACAGGTTATTCCAACATAATAATAAAGAATGGAATAATAGATGAATTTCACCATATATGCGGTATTTCGTATAAACAGGTTATTCCAACATAATAGTAAAGAATAAAATAATAGAAGAATTTCACCATTATGCGGTACTTCGCATAAACAAGTTATTCTAACATAATAGTGATGAATGGAATAACAGCTCTTACGAGTATTGAAAGAAAATAATTCTCTTCATGAATACGAAAGAATAATACCCCTTATGAGTACAACAAATAATATCCCTTACGAGTATTGAAAGAAAATAACTCTCTTCATGAATACAAAAGAATAATATCCCTTACCTTAAAAAGAAGAGTATTCCGACGGGTAGGGTGAGAATATACTTGAAGAAAACTTGCACTATCTTCTACGAAGCTTTCTTAAACTCTAAAGAAATACGCTCGAGATTACAAAAGAAGAACTCTCTCTATAATTTCTCTCTCTAGAGTTTCAGTGAATTCGTAAGAAATAATGAAGGAATGAGCTTCTATTTATAGGAGAATGGACTAAATAGTAACTGATTCATGAACGGTCCAGATTGATTTACTTTTAAACGGACGGTCCAGATTAATTTACTATAAAATATTCTAATAAAACAAAATCTTTTAAATAAAATATAATATATTCTATTTATAATCTAATAAAACGAATAACTTTATAAAAGTATTCTGTTTTATATAAAGAAATTTTACTATGCAAAACACTATACAACACTATGCATAATAAAATATAATATATTCTAATTATTGTCTAATAAAACAAATAACTTTATAAAAGTATTACATTTTATATAAAAAGATTTTACTATGCAAAAACACTATGCATAATAGATTATTATATATTCTATTTATAGTCTAATAAAACGAATAACTTTATAAAAATATTCTGCTTTATATACAAAAAGCTTTTGTTTTATTACATTAATAATACTAATAAAACAAAACTTATCACCTTTATTATAATTTCAACCAACGATCTGAAAAATTAGCACATCTCTTCATGGAATAATATTGTACTCAAAAATAATTTGGACCGAAAAGAAATATATTTTTCTAAATAATAGTACCAAATGAATAGTACTTGAGAATAGTACCACATGAATAGTACCCATACCAAAAAGTATCCCAAATACCCGAGTGAACAATACTAGAGTGAATAGTAATAGGGTGAATAGTAACTCCTGAATAGTGACTTGTGAATAGTACTCCGACACGAAAAATATCCCAAATTCTCGAGTGAATAATATTCGGGTGAATAGTAATTTAGGTGAATAGTAACCCGTGAATAGTAACTCGTGAATAGTAATCTGACACAAAAAGTGCCCCAAATACTCGAGTGAACAATACTAGAGTGAATAGTAACCGGGTATTTTATGACAACTTGTCTACTTTGAAAAATTTTCACATATCACCCTTAACTTTAAACTTTTATCAATTTAACTATTTACCAAAATAGAAAAATTGAATACTTTTATTTCATAAAATTTAGGGTCTCACAATCTCCCTTCCTTATGAAATTTCGCCCTCGAAATTTACGTAAGTACCTGACATTTGGAGAGATGAGAATACCTTACTTTCTTTTTGGATTATACCTTCCCGATTATTTCCTCTCTATCATGATTTTCCATTCCTCATCTCCTGTATTTCAAATATCATTCTAGAATATAGTTTCAAAATAAGGGTTAATTGACATACCACATAATACCCCTAAATCCTGACCAACCAATTAAATAATAAATAAACTTAGGTAGGTCATACTAGCGAAGGAATTTCCCGTCTCTCCCCTCTTAGTTCTTGTCTCACATCTCAGCCAGGGATCATATCCCTAAGCTTTGATACCAACTGTGACGCCCCCAAAAATAGGTATACATCACCTATTCTGAGTCACCAAATACATGGTACAAAATACAAATACAAACTTAATTATACAAACGTCGTGTAAAAATACAACAAAACATAGCTGAGAGTTTTAATAAGAATATTTTCATCTAGACAATATCCACACTCAATGGAGTCCTCATTACATTTATTATCACACTATTCCACAGAATAGTGAGGACTACTAATACTATCATCTGGACCGTCACTCCGTTCCTCGACTAGTCCCAGCTACGTTCTCATTTCCTAAAGAGAACAGTGAAAGAAAGGGTGAGCTCAACTAACCCAGTAAGAAATATTATGACTAAGATAATGCAGAATAAATTATCGTTAGCCTTCAACAGTGTTAAACTGATACAATATAACAAACATCAAGTTTAACTGCAGTGAAACAAACAATCCATTAGAAGAGTCAAGTAGAGAATAAAATCTACTATCTTCTATGATTTAAAATATTTATCATCAATTTTATCGCTGAGACCCAGCTTAATAAATAATCCACATCATTGAATCACCCCTGCACTACGGCCAATGATATTCATTAATATCATGAATGATCACATTCATGAATTAATATTTTATTGCTGAGACTCAGCTTAATAAATAATCCACATCATCGAATCATCCCTGCACTATAGGCCAAGGATATTCTTTAGTATCACGACCACGAATTATCCATGCACTACGGGCCAAAGATAATCGTGTTTTCATCAACGGTCCTGATCATGCCATAAAATAATTCATCTTTGCACCCTTGGCCGAAGAGAATCCATAGCCATAATCATACCAAAAACTGTCCATCAATGCACTACGGGCCAATGAGGACTTTTTCCACATCATTTGTAACATTACGGTCATGATTATACCGAATAATCCCTGGTCATAATCATACCAAGTCCATCTATGCACTACAGGCCACAGATGACTTTCAACATAATATAAATATGAGGATGACGACAATGACATAATAATTCAATAAAACAAGTTCAAGAATTAATTTATCCAGAAACCAATAACGTCCAAATTGTCAACATGATACTTCTTTGTAGAGTAAAATTCAAGAATGTTCAGAAGAATATTTCCATAAAAAGATACTAGATGAAGCGCAAATATCAAGGATATTCCACTAATTTCATGGAGTATAGAAGTTAAAACTTAAACCAACTGAGTATAAGAGAATATATGAAACTGGAAATGGATTTTTCGCCCGCCATGTGGTAATCCACGTATACAGATCATTTTCACAATTTAATAAGGAATGAATAGAAAGGATCATTCACTATGCATGTGGTAATCCACATAGACATGTTATTCCCACAGAATAATAAATAATGGAACCAGGTCAGGCGTAATACGCATCGACAGGATATTCCAACAGAATAATAAAGAATAAAATAACAACATAAATCACCATGCATGCGATAGACCGCACAGACATGTGTTATTCAATGAATAATAAATAATGGAACCCGGTCGAGCGTAATATACATTGACATGATATTCGGCGAGTAATAATAAAGAATGGAACCAATTCATATGTAAACGCGCGCATGTGATATTCCAAATGAGAATAATAAAGAACGGAATAATAGAAGAATTTTACCATGTATGCGGTACTTCACATAAACAGGTTATTCCAACATAATAATAAAGAATGGAATAATAGAATAATTTCACCGTGTATGCGGTACTTCGCATAAACAGGTTATTCCAACATAATGATAATAAATGGAATAATAGAAGAATTTCACCATGTATGCGGTACTTCGAATAAACAGGTTATTCCAACATAATAATAAAGAATGGAATAATAGATGAATTTCACCATATATGCGGTACTTCGTATAAACAGGTTATTCCAACATAATAGTAAAGAATGGAATAATAGAAGAATTTCACCATGTATGCGGTACTTCGCATAAATAGGTTATTCCAACATAATAATGAAGGATGGAATAACAGCTCTTACGAGTATTGAAAGAAAATAATTCTCTTCATAAATACGAAAGAATAATACCCCTTACGAGTACAACAAATAATATCCCTTACGAGTATTGAAAGAAAATAACTCTCTTCATGAATACGAAAGAATAATATCTCTTACCTTAAAAAGAAGAGTATTCCGACGGGTAGGGATGGAATATACTTGAAGAAAACTTGCACTATCTTCTACGCTAAAAGCTTTCTTAAACTCTAAAAAAATACGCTCGAGATTACAGAAGAAGAACTCTCTCTATAGTTTCTCTCTCTAGAGTTTCAGTGAATTCGTAAAAAAATAATGAAGGAATGAGCTTCTATTTATAGGAGAATGGACTGAATAGTAACTAATTCATGAACGGTCCAGATTGATTTACTTTTAAACGGACGGTCCAGATTAATTTACTATAAAATATTCTAATAAAACAAAAATTTTTAAATAAATATAATATATTATATTTATAATCTAATAAAATGAATATCTTTATAAAAGTATTCTGTTTTATATAAAAAGATTTTACTATGCAAAACACTATCACGAGCACTATGCAAAATAAAATATAATATATTCTAATTATTATTTAATAAAACAAATAACTTTATAAAAGTATTACATTTTATATAAAAAGATTTTACTATGCAAAATACTATGAATAATAGAATATATATATATTCTATTTATAGTCTAATAAAATGAATAACTTTATAAAAGTATTCTATTTTATATAAAAAGCTTTTCTGCTTTTATTACATTAATAATACTAATAAAACAAAACTTATCACTTTTACTATAATTTCAACCAACTGATTCAAAAAAATAGCACATCTCTTCATGGAATAATATTGTACTCAAAATGATTTGACCGAAAAAAATATATTTTTCAATGAATAGTATCCCGTGAATAGTACTTGAGAATAATAATACCTGTGAATAGTACCCCTACACAAAAAGTGTCCCAAAAATACAAAGTGAACAATACTAGAGTGAATAGTAATCGGGTGAATAAGTAACTCGTGAATAGTAACTCGTGAATAGTACTCGACACAAAAAAATATCCCAAATACCGGAGTGAATAATATTTCGTGTGAATAGTAATTTAGGTGAATAGTAACTTGTGTGAATAGTAACTCGTGAATAGTACTCCACACAAAAAAAGTGCCCCAAATACTCGAAAGTGAACAATACTAGAGTGAATAGTAACCTGATATTTTATGACAACTTATACTACTTTGAAAAATTTTCACATATCACCCTTAACTTTAAACTTTTATCAATTTAACTATTTACAAAAATAGAAAAATTGAATACTTTTATTTCATAAAATTCAGGGTCTCACATTTAAAATGTAATATAATAATATATTTTAATAAATTATTTTATCAGAAAAGATAAAATATCAATTTTTAACAATTGTCACTTTTCTAAAAAATTCCTCCATTTATATCCCAATTGAATAAATATTTCCTTATCATTTTTTTATCAATAATTAATTATTCATAAATAATATTACAGAATCACAATACTGACAATCAGGTCATTTCCAGGAAAGAGGGAGCTTTCCGATAAGGATTTCTGTAAGACCCCACCTTTTTATAAAATTGAATTTTCTCTATTTGTTATTTTGAAATAGTAAGGGGTTGATTTGATTAATGTGGTTAGTTATGAGTAAAATGCGCAAATATTTTAAATAAGCAAGTAGTTATAAAATACTAATTGTTGTTAGGGAATATTCGTTTGGTTGTGAAATATTATTGTTGTTGGGGAATATTCGTACAGTGGCACAGCCATTTATGGGCCCCATAACGAAAAACTGTAGGATGAAGAAAACGACAAGTATGAGTTTTTTTTATAAATAACGGCGTAGTTATTCTCAATTAAAAGCTGCTGGAATACCCGGTAGTTAAAAAAAGATGTCTGCCGGTGTTGCATGAGAGTAATACGATATTACACAAATAATTCTAATTATTGATTCTTACGTAAGAAGTCACTACTCAATAATTATTACAAAGAATTATTGCTCAATATTTTATTTTATTGATTCAATAATTGCTACGTTGATATTTTATATTATTGATTCAATAATTGTCACTACACAATATTTCCTATTATCAGATAAATAATTCATATTATTTGAATAATATTATTAGATAGCATTATTGCCAATGTCTAAGGAAGTTCTATCTAGGAAAGGGGTTTTATAAGACCCCAACCTTTATGAATAAAGATTAATTTTTCTTGAAATATATTTTTGAATATTATGGTGTCGATTTGATATAATGTTATAGTTGTGAGTAATTAATATTTACAAATTTTTTAAAGTAAGCAAGTTGTTATAAAATATTCGATTGGTCGGGAAATATTCGTTTTAGCAGGGAATATTCGTACGATGACACAATCATCGGTGGACCCCACAACAAAATTATTGTCGGAGTTAGAAAACTACATAAATATCTTTTTATAAAAATAACGACGAAAGTTTTACCGTTAAACTGTTGTAATACCCGGTGGTAAAAGTACAGTAATACGCATGGTTGCATAGTAGCACACGGTATTGATTATTGATGCTTACATGAGAAGTCACTCAGTTATACTCAATTATTGCTACAGTAATTATTGCATAATATCTCTCATATTATTGATTCAATTATTGTTATAGTATCATCTGCATAATATTTTATATTATTAAATCAATAATTGAGACGACAAAGTTAGTCATATTATATTATTAAACTTTTTAAATCATAGAAGATAGTAGATATCATGCTCTACTTGACTCTTCTAATGGATTGCTTGTTCCACTGCAGGTAAACTTGTTGTTTATTAGTTTAACACTGTTGAAGACTAAAGATAATTTATTCTGCATTATCTTAGTCATAATATTTCTTACTGGGCTAGTTGAGCTCACCCTTTTTCTTTCATTGTTCTCTTCAGGAAATGAGAACGTAGCCAGGACTAGTCGGAGAATGGAGTGATAGTCCGAGATGGTGGCTATAGTAGTCCTCACTATTCTATGAAATAGTGTGATGATAAATGTAATAAGGACTCCATTTGAGTTTGGATATGGTCTAGAAGATAATATTCATGTAAAATCTTTCATCTACGCTTTTGTCGTATAGTATAAAAGAAGTTTGTACTTGATTTCTGTACCAAGTATTTGGCGACTCAGAATGGATAATGTACACCTATTTTGGGGACGTCATAGTTGGTATTAAAGCTTAGGGATATGATTCTTGGCTGAGATGTGAGACTAGAACTAGGAGGGGAGAGACAGGTTAATCCTTCGCTAGTATGACCTACCTAAGTTTATTTGTTATTTAATTGGTCGGTCAGAATTTAGTGATAATATGTGGTATGTCTATTGACCCTTGTTTTGTGGCAGTATTTGAAAATGGCATCTGAAAATGTCGAGTTAAGCAATGGAGCACATGAGACCGTTGAGTCAGTGTTGATCAATACCCAGGATAATGTGCATCAGGAAGGCAATAATCCTTATGTAAACAACAACACCGACCAAATTGAGAAACTTTCATTACATCCACTGTTTATAAATCTTGCTTGATCCAAATTGGCACCATCACAGTACCAGTTGATCTTATCTCTTTAAAGATACTTGCATTTGACGTGATTTTAGGGATTGATTGGTTAACCACTCATCATGCTAAAATTTATTGTTTTCGTAAGGTTGTTAGTTTTCATATTCCTAACCAACATGTTATGCGATTCAAGCAACCAAACCACTAGACCTAGCAATTTAGGCCCAGGCCGCATGGGCCTTCCCCGCCTCACTCGCCTACTTGCACCAGAAATATGGGCTATGGGCATGATATTTTAGCCAGAAAATACGGGCCTTTTGGCTAAACTACCAGTTCTGCTACTTATTTTTTTAAAAATAAAATTTTGATATTTGTGGGTTATAAGGTTTGAACACAAGACTTGTAAATAAATAAATAAGAGTTCAAATCAACTGAGCTACACAACTGTTTGTTTTATTACCGTAAACTGTTAATATTTACCAAATAATGTTAAAACCTATGAATCTCACAAGAAGGATATATAATATATTGCTGTGGAATATTAGTCTATTCGGACACAAATTTCTCATGACACAAATTATTGTTCAAAAATACTGGATGGTGAGATTTGAGAAAAACACTTTCTTGCATGAATCAGTTAGTTGATACAATATTATTATTATTATTATTACAAGACACGCACACACATAATAAAAGTAATAAAATAATTAGTACCAAAGGCCTTTGGTCGTGTATGAAGTGGGGGGGGGGGTGTTCGAGTATTAACATGTGAAGGTGGAGTATATGAGTATGTTAAATTAGCAAAAAAAAAAAGAAAAAAAAGGATTAGTAATATTAATTGTTCTCAAATTTCATAAAATCTCATTTGACCATGCATCACTAGTAGATTCATAAAATGTACACCCACCCTACCACTACATGATCATGGATTGAAAAAGTCAGGCCACCAAAACCCAGAAGCAGAAAACAAAACGTGTTCCACGTGAAACAAAGTTGATGGTATTCATATTCTGGGATGAAAATAATACCAGTCTACAAAATATTACTCATTTTATTTCATAAAAATATTTTAATTTATTAAAAAAATATAATTTTTTATGATAGTAATATAATAATACAATATTATTCTCAAATTTCGCAATTTTATTATCATGTTACTGTTATGAACTAAATATTTAATAGACATATTACATTAGGCCTGAGGGTAAAAGTTTACAAAATTTGATTTACAAATGCATTCATTGAAAGGGTGTCGCAAAATTTTGCAAAAAAAAAAAAATAATAAAGGAAGAAGCTCATGGTAAGGGTCGGGTCGGCCAATCAGCCACGGCCTAAGAATTTCAAATTTCATCAAAACCCGGGCTTTTTGGCTCAAGCCAAATTCGACCGCTCCTACCACCGCTTCACCAAGTCTACAAACCACTAAAGTCAATCACTGTCATATCAAGTCATAAAGCCATTCGTTTATTAAAAAACGGATGTCAAGCTTTCTTAGCCCATGTAATGGACTTGAACAAAAACACGTCAGATTTGAATAATATTTCTATTATTAGTGAATTTCCTGACGTATTACCTGAAGAATTTCCTGGCCTAACCCCAGAGCGTGATATTAAATTTTGTATCGACTTTGAACCCGGTACAAAACCCATTTCCAAAACCCCATATCGAATGCCTCTTATTGAACTTCAGGAGTTAAAAACCCAACTATAGGAGTTGGTACATGAGCCTCTATCTGGTGACTTCCTTTGTGGAATGAACCAAAGCCAGACTCTCCGTAGGGGACGCCATGTTCGTGCGATGGTAAACTGATTGGTTTTATTGTGATGTGTTATCCAAGATTGGGATATGAGTCACAATTGATAGCAACCTAAGTCAGTAATCAAAATACGTAACTTTTTAGGCTTAGCTGGTTACTATCAGAGATTCGTGGAATGATTTTCTCGAATCACTACTCCATTAACTCAGCTAACTCGAAAAGATACAAAATTCGTATGGAGCGAGGAATGTGAGAAGAGTTTCTAAGAACTCAAGAGGAGACTCATTTCGGCACCTATTCTGACAATACCATCTGGTTCGGATTGATTTGTTATCTACAACGATGCTTCAGGAAAAGGGTTAGGATGTGTTCTCATACAACATGGGAAAGTCATAGCCTATGCGTCGCGACAACTCAAAGAATATGAGAGGAATTATCCTAATCATGATCTGGAGTTGGCATCAGTCGTTTTTGCGTTGAAAATCTGGAGACACTACCTGTATGGGGAGAAAATGGAGATTTATACGGATCATAAAAGCCTCAAATATTTCTTCACCCAAAAAAAACTCAACATGTCGCAACGACGTTGGCTCGAGCTGTTGAAAGATTACGACCATACCATTCAATAGCATCTTGGAAAAGCAAACGTGGTAGCTGACGCATTGAGTAGAAGATCGTATGCGGGTACAAGTGCGATGTTGTTAACACAAAGACCCATTTTGTATGACTTACAAAGGATGGAGATAGAGTTAAAGGCTCTAAGTACAACGTGATGATATTAAATATACAAGTAGAACCGACTTTAATTGATAAAGTTAAAGCTTCTCAAGCCACAGACCCAGAGCTGATGTGTATGAAGAAGAAAGTACAAGAAGGTGTTATTCTAGAAGCAAGAATCGATGAAGAAGGAATACTTTGAGTCAACTGCAGACTTTGCATTCCTAATAATTCTGACTTGAAGCATAGAATCATGATGGAGGCACACAATACACCGTTTACAATCCATCCTGGAAGTACTAAAATGTATCATGATTTTTGACATACATTTTGGTGGAGCAATATGAAGAGAGGGATCGCGGAGTTTATCTCGAGGTGTTTAACTTGTCAACGTGTAAAGTGCCAAAGGGTCCATTGCAACCACTTGAGATTCTGAAATGGAAGTGGGAACATATAACCATGGATTTCGTTACGGGTCTTCCCAAGGTTTCTCAAGACATAGATACAATTTGGGTTATTGTTGATAGATTAACCAAGTCTGCTCATTTCTTGCCGATACGGGAGACTTATTCCCTTGAACGACTTGCTCGTATGTACGTGAATGAGATTGTGAGATTATATGGCATGCCAGTATCCATAGTTTTGGATCCTGACCCAAGATTCACTTCACGATTTTGGGTTAGTTTGTAGAAAGCTATGGGCACGGATTTACGATTCAGTTCGACATACTAGGTACATAAGTCAATTTCGAGGACGAGCTTTCATAAGGAGGGGAGGTTGTAAGACCCCAACTTTTTATAAATAAAATTGAATTTCCTCTATTAATTATTTTGAAATAGTAAGGGGTGGATTTGATTAATGTGATTAGTTATGAGTAAAATGTGCAAATTTTGCAAAATAAGCAAGTGGTTATAAAATATTCATTATTGTCGGGAAATATTCATTTGGTCGTGGAATATTCTTATTGTCGGGAAATATTCGTACGACGACGCAGCCATTTGTGGGCCCCATAACAAAAAATGGTTGGATGAAGAAAATGACAAGTTTAAGTTTTTATAAATAACGACGTAGTTGTTACCGTTAACACTGTTGGAATACCTGGTGGTTAAAGTACAGAAATACGCGTGGTTGCATAGTAGCACACGGTATTGCACAGTATTTTTGAATTATTGATTCTTACGTAAGAAGGCACTACTCAATAATTGTTACAGTAATTACTGTTCAATATTTTATTTTATTAATTCAATAATTGCCACGTTGATATTTTATATTATTTTTAATTCAATAATTGTCACTGCACAGTACTTCCCATTATCATATCAATAATTCATATTATTTAAATGATATTATTAGATAGCATTATTGATAATGTCTAGAAAGTTCTGTCGAGGAAAGGGGTTTGGTCACCTAATTGCGCGCCAATAAGGAGAAATCCTTATCGGAAAGCCCCCTCTTTCCTGGGAACAATCTGGTTGTCAATATTGTGAATATATAATATTAATTATGAATAAAGATGGAAAGATTAAAAAGTATTGATTAATTGTGTGATGAGTAAAATAACCATTAGAAGAAGTTGCCGACACTTGAAGGAAATAATGGTAATATGTGGCATTTTGTAAGTGGGATCCTAGGTCATCATCTAAGAGTCACTTTCGCGAATAGTAACTTACCTCTTCAGTTTTCCAAGAGTTACTTGTCTCTTCGGTTTTCCAAGAGTTACTTGTCTCTTCATTTTTTTAAGAGTTACTTGTCTCTTCGGTGTTCCAAGAGTTATTTTCCCCTTCGCAAATAGTAGTTATCTCTTCAATATTACTTGGAGTCATTTTGACCCTTCATTAAGACCAAGAGCCACTTTCAGTTCTTCTATAAATAGAAGCTCATTCCTTCATTATTTCCTCACCAATTCACAAAGCTATACAGAGAGAAATTACAGAGAGAAAATAAGAGAGAAAGAAGAGGAGTATTCTGCTACTACTCTACTTTAGTATTCAATCTTCTACTAAGGTAAATGATATTATTTCTTGTATTTATAAGGGGTATTATTTCTTTCCTATTCATGAAGAGAGTTATTTTCTTTCAATACTCGTAAGGGTAGTTATTCCATTCTTTATTATTCTGTTGGAATAACCTGTCTACGAGGATTACCGCATGCATGGTGAAATTTTTGTGTTATTCCATTCTTTATTATTCTGTGGGAATAATCTATCTACGCAAACTACCGCATGCCTGGTGAATAACCCTTCGTATTCATTTGTTATTAAATTATGGAAATGATCTATCTACGCAAACTACCGCATGACAGTTGAAAATCCATTTACAGTTTCATATATTGTTCATTTCAGATTCCTAACTCTAAACTTACTATAGTAAGTATTGCTTCTATAATTCCTGAAATGATCAGAAATTCCTTGAAGAGTTTTGCGCTTCATCTAATATCATTTCACTGGAATATTGGTCTAAACTTTCTTGTAAATTTTTTACCTTTTTGTGTAGAGGTTACTATTCACGTATACGACACTATTCATGAATACAGTGTTTGTAAGACCCCGAATTTTATGAAATAAAAGTATTCAATTTTTCTTATGATTACTTTTCAGTAAATGGTTAAATTGATAAAAATTAAAGTTAAGGGTGATATATGAAATTTTTTTAAAATAAGCAAGTGGTTATAAAATATTCATTGTTGTCGGGGAATATTCGTTTGGTCGTGGAATATTCTTTACGTTTGGGAATATTAAATGCGACTATGCACCCATTTATGGGCCCCATAATGTAATAACCGTTGGATGAAGAAAATGACAAATTTGAGATTTTATAAATAACGACGTAATTATTACCGTTAACATCGTTCAGATACCCTTGGTTAAAACATAAGTAATCTACGCGTTGTTGCACAAAGATGCTTCAGATTGCACCAATTATTGATTCTTACGTAAGAAGGCACTACTCAATAATTGTTACAATAATTATTGCTTCGATATTTTATTGATTCAATAATTGTTGCGTTGATATTTTATATTATTGTTGTTTCAATAATTGTCACTACACAAATTAATTTTTATTATCTGAGCAATAATTCATATTATCCTAATAATATTATTAGATAACATTATTGGCAATGTCTAGAAAGTTCGTCTAAGGAGAGGTTTGGTCACCTAATTGTGCGCCAAGAAGGAGGAGAAATTCTTATTGGAAAGCCTCCTCTTTCTGGGAACGTCCCGATTGTCGATGATTGTGATTCTGTAATATTATTTGTGAATAATTAATTATTGATTTATATGATAAGGAAAATATTCATTTTATGTGGATATAGATGGAGAAAATTTTTAAAGTGACAATTGTTGAAAATTAATATTTTATCTTTTTCTGATAAAATAATTCATTTGAATATATTATTTTAATAATATATTAATGGTGATATTTTTACAATGAATGTGGGATATATGAATATATGAGGAGGAAGAGTATTTTTGTTGCATTAAATGATTAACACATGTTTTGTGTGTCGGTGGACCCCATTTCTTGACTGAAATTTGATAGCCTGTAAAATCGTCCGTTTGTGGATTTCGGTCAATTTATGTTTGGAATTTGGAAAAACGTTCTTCTTCAAAGTTGTAGAGAATTGAATTTCCTATAAAAATTTGCGAGATTCGAATTTTCTGATAAAAGGGCTATTTATTATGAATTATTGAAGTTCCGTAGTTACGAAATAATTGATTTTTGAAAGTTTTAATTATTTTTAATAACAAAAACGTTTTTTTTTGTTTTTGTCATTATTCGATGCTGAATTTAGATGTCTTTGATGTGCGTGGAAAATTTATTAAATAATATTAATATTTTATTAAATTTTCTGCTTTGGTGTTCTAAGCAATTTCCTATAAATAGGTGCTTAGGTTAGAATTGAAAATCACACCAGAAACTGAAGTTTTCTCTCTATTTCTCTCTCTATATTATCGAGTGTATTCTTGTGAGTATTTTGATATCTTAAGTGTTGCTATACGGTGCAAGTTCGTTCAGCGTTATTCCAGTCAGAAGTACTGTTCTTTTGAGGTATGGGGTTTTAAGGGATTGAAAGGGATGTTATTTTCTTCGTAAGTGATATTATTTCTTTAATATAATTATGTTGAAATATGGGTTTGAACTTTTTATTAAATTTAGAAATTTTTCATGTCAGGGTTACTATTCATGAGTTACTATTCACGAGTTACTATTCACGACGGGTTACTATTCATGAGTTACTATTCATAGGTACTATTCACTACAAAATTGGTTTCTTTTTCTAACCAAATTATAGTTGATTTATGAATATTACTCTGGAGATTAAAACTATGTATTGATTATACTGATTTTATTATCATATATAACATTTTTATAACCCTAATGATGATATTTCTCTTTGACTTTGAGTGTAAAGATGGGTAGATTATTGGTATGATCGTGACTATGGGTTCTCTTTGGCCGATGGTGCAAAAGATGAATTGTTGATCGGTATGATCATGACCATTGAATTTATAATTGAATATCTTTAGCTTAAGTGCAAAGGTGAATTGATCAACATGGTTATAATTATTGTTTATATAAATTCTGAAATGATTATATATTTCTTTGAGATATGAATATCTTTGGCCCATAGTATAAAGATGACTTATTGATGAATATCTTTGGCCCGTAGTGCAAAGATGAATTATTGATGAATATCTTTGGTATGTAGTGCAAAGATGGTCTGTTGATGAATATCTTTGACCCGTAGTACAAAGATGAATTTATTAGTATGATTATGAACAGGAACTGTGATTTGGTATAACCATGATCTTTGATGTTTCAGGTAAAGACAGGTGATGAAAATTATCTTCGTCCTGGATGAGAGGAGGAATTTAGAACCACAATTATGATTATGAGTTATTCACATGATTCTGGACGGGAACTATTGATTGATGTTACAAGGTTAAAATATTGTTGGTGGACTTTTAACATGGAGAAGATAATAGACTTTATGATCTATTTGACTCTTCTAATGGATTGCTCCGTCTGCATTAACTATGGTTGAAAAGTTTTATCATCTACCATATGTTCTAAATCTCTGATTTATTATTGATGAAGGCTATTGAGAATTTAATTATCTTTAGTCATAATATTCTTTACTGAGCTAGTTGTGCTCACCCTTTTGCTTCATAATTTCTTTCAGGTAATAAGAGTGTAGCTGGGTCGAGCGGGGGTAACAGGAGAATAGAATGGTGGTCTCTAGCTGTAGAGGTTCTCCCTAAATAGTATAGAAAAGTGTGTTGTATTCTATACATCATTTAGTAGTTATATTTGGTGAATCAAATAGGGTGAGGCGAACCCAACGTTCATACAAGATGTCTAATGACATACAACCTTGTGTTATCATAAGACATGGTTGTGCATATCCACTTGCTGAGTATATCTACAAGTACTACCTATATGATCTTGGAGTTTGGTTGAAGTATAATTCTCAATTGGAGACGGTGGAGATAATGATATGTCAAGAGAAGACTCACCATTGGAAAGAATATGATAGTAATCTTCTTGTTTTTCTTTGGGATTTATTGGGTCAACCAAGGATAATTCTGTGGGCATATGATATCTATCATAACCTGTATTTACGGCCTCCCATGTACGAAGGTTTCTGAGCACTTCCCAAAGATTTTAATTTCTAAAACAGTTATTATTTGTACCTTTATGTAAGGTGCCATGGTGACGTCTTATCCAAGGTTGGGACATGAGTCACAAGTTGGTATATATTTATGTATCAAAACTCACAACATATATGTTGTTGTATTTTACTGCATTTACAATTGTAGTAATAAAGTTGTAGTTATTTTTTGTACCATGTTTTTGGCGACCCAGAATCGGTTGGTTGGATTGGACCTATTTTGGGGTCATTACAGTTGGTGTGAGACCCCGGATTTTATGAATAAAGATTTAATTTTTTTTTGAAATATTTGTTTTTAATATTATGGTGTGGATTTAAGATAATGTTATAGTTATGGGTAATATTTATAAATTTTGCAAAGTATGCAAGTTGTCATATTATATTCGATTGGTCTGGAATTTTTTTATCGGGGAATATTCGCACAGCAAGACAATCATTAGTGGACCCCTGGCAACGGAATTATTATGCGATTGAGAAAACGACAAAAATATTTTATTGAAAATAACGGCGGAAGTTTTACCATTAATACCGTTGAACTACTTTCATTAATAAAAGTACAAGATGTCTGGCGTGGTTGCAGAGTAGCACCAGTATTGATTATTGATGCTTATGTGATATGTCACTCAGTTTTGTTTTATTGGTATTATTAATGTAATAAAATGGAATACTTTTATAAAGTTATTCTATAAATAGAATATATTATATTCTATTATGCATAGTGTTGCATAGTAGTGTTTGCATAGTGTTTTTCATAGTAAAAATCTTTTATATAAAACACAATACTTTTATAAAGTTATCTGCTTTAATTAGACAATAATTAGAATATATTATATTTTATTTTCCATAGTGCTCAGCATAGTGTTTTGCATAGTAAAATCTTTTATAAAGTTATTCATTTTATTAGATTATAAATAGAATATATTATATTTTATTTAAAAGATTTTGCTTTAAATATGGACCGTCGATTAAAGTAAATCAATCTGGACCGCTCATGATTTAGTTACTATCTGGATCCATTTTTCTATAAATAGAAGCTCATTCATTCATTATTTCTTCTTAATTCACTAAAACTCTAGAGAGATAAACTATAGAGAGAAGAAAGAAAGTATTTCGCTACTTCACTACTTATATATCCAAGACTCATCTTCTTAAGGTAGGGAATATTATTTGTTGTGTACTCGTAAAGGGGTATTCTTTCTTTCTTATTCACGAAGAGACCTTCAGTTATTCCATTCTTTATTATTCTATTGGAATAACCTGTATACGTGGATACCCTATACTTAGTGAAATTCTTCATTATTCCATTCTTTATTATTATGTTGGAATAACTTTTATGCATCAATCTTTGCATACACGGTGAAATTCTTCTAATATTCCATTCTTTATTATTCTATTGAATATCCTCATTCATAAGGCGTTTTTCTGGCCGGGACTTGGTTCCGTTATTTATTATTCTCGCTGGAATATCCATGCACATGCGTTTTACGCCGGACCGGGTTCCGCTTTTTATTATTATTCATTGGAATATCACGTCTGCATGCTTTTACGCCGAACCCGGTTCCGCTCTTTATTAGTATTCTCATTGGAATAACTCGCTCATAATGATCTACCGCATGCATGGTGATTTACATTTGTTATTCCATTCTTTATTATTCTATTGGAACATCCCGCTTGATTGTGAATTTACTTTGACCGGTTCCGTTATTTAGTATTCTCGTTGGAATAACTCATCTACATCTTGCAACCGCATGCATGTTGATTTCTTTTGTTATTCCATTCTTTATTATACTCAGTTGGTTAAAGTTTTGACTTCTATACTCCATGAAATTAGTGGAATATCCTTGATATTTGCGCTTCATCCAGTATCTTTTCATGGAAATATTCTTCTGAGCATTCTTGAATTTTACACTACAAAGAAGTATCATGTTAACAATGTGGACGTTATTAGTTCCTGTATAAATTAATTCTTGAACTTGTTTTATTGAATTCTTATATCATTGTCATCATCCTCATGTTTATATTATGTTGAAAATCATCTGTGGCCTGTAGTGCATAGATGGACTTGGTATGATTATGCCCAGATATTATTCGGTATAATCATAACCGTAATGTTACAAATGATGTGGAAAAAGTCCTCATTGGCTCGTAGTGCATTGATGGACAGTTTTTGGTATGATTATGGCTATGGATTCTCTTTGGCCATAGTGCAAAGATGAATTATTTTATGGCATGATCAGGACCGTTGATGAAAACATGATTATCTTTAGCCGTAGTGTATGGATAATTCGTTGTCGTGATACTAAAGAATATCATTGGCCTGTAGTGCAGGGATGATTTGATGATGTGGATTATTTATTAAGCTGAGTCTCAGCGATAAAAGTCATGAAAAACCTTTTAAATCATAGAAGATATTAGATTTTATTCTCTACTTGACTATTCTAATGGATTGCTTATTCATTGCAAGAGCTAAACTTGATAGTTATTATATTTTATCGGTTTAACATTTGCTGAAGGCTAACGATAAATTATTCTGCATTATCTTAGTCATAATATTTCTTACTGGGCTAGTTGAGCTCACCCTTTCTTTTACTGTTCTCTTCAAGAAATGAGAACGTAGCTGGGACTAGTCGGGGAACAAAGCGATGATCCTAGATGTTGCATTAGCAGTCCTCACTATTCTGTGAAATAGTGTGATAATAATTGTAATGAGGTCTCCTTTTGAGTTTGTATACTCTCTAGTAGACAATATTTGTATTCAAACTCACAGTTTATGTTTTGTTGTATTGTACACGACAGTTGTATTATTAAGTTGTATTTGAATTCTGTACCATGTATCTGGCGACTCAAGATGGGTGATGTATACCTGATTTTGGGGGCGTCACAGTTGGTATCAGAGCTTAGGGATATGATCTCTGGCGGAGATCGGGATTAGAACTAGGCGGGGAGAGATGAGTAAATCCTTCGCTAGTGTGTCCTACCTAAGCTTATTTGTTGGTCAGTCATAATATCGGGAAATTATGTGATATGTTAATTTGTTAAATTAACCTTTGTTTTTGAAGATGTATTCTAGAATGATATCTGAAATATAGGAGATGAGCAATGGAGAAATCATGATGACAGGAAAAATAGAATCTGAAATTAAAGCAAGGTATTCTCAACTCTTTGAAATACCAGGTACGTAAATTTCGAGGACGAAATTTCATAAGGAGTGGAGATTGTAAGACCCCGAATTTTTTGAAATAAAAGTATTCAATTTTTCTTGTAATTACTTTTCAGTAAATGGTTAAATTGATAAAAGTTAAAGTTAAGGGTGATATATGATTTTTTTTTAAATAAGCAAGTGGTTATAAAATATTCATTGTTGTCGGGGAATATTCGTTTGGTCGTGGAATATTCTTTCTGTCGGGGAATATTCGTAATGCAACAGTAGCTGACCATTTGTGGGTCCCATAATGTAATAATAAGCGTTGGATGAAGAAAACGACAAATTTGAGTTTTTATAAATAACGACGTAATTGTTACCAATTAACACATTTGTTGGAATACCCTTGGTTAAAACATAATAATACGCGTTGTTGACAAAGAAAGATACTGCGGTATTGCACCAATTATTGATTCTTACGTAAGAAGGCACTTACTCAATAATTGTTACGATAATTACTTATTCAAAGATTTTATTGATTCAATAATTCTTTGCGTTGATATTTTATATTACCGTTGTTTCAATAATTGTCACTACACAGTATTTTTCATTATCGGAGAAATAATTCATATTATCTGAATAATATTATTAGATAACATTATTGGCAATGTCTAGAAAGTTCCGTCTAAGGAGAGGTTTGGTCACCTAATTGCATGGCACCAATGAGGAGAAATTCTTATTGAAAGCCCCCTCTTTTTCCAGGAACTACACGGTTGTCGATATTATGATTACGTAATATTATTTGTGAATAATTAATTATTAATTTATATGATAAGAAAAATATTCATTTTATGTGGATATAGATGGAGAAAATTTTTAAAGTGACAATTGTTGAAAATTAATATTTTATCTTTTTCTGATAAAATAATTCATTTGAATATATTATTTTAATAATATATTAATGGTGATATTTTTACAATGAATGTGGGATATATGAATATATGAGGAGGAAGAGTATTTTTGTTGCATTAAATGATTAACACATGTTTTGTGTGTCGGTGGACCCCATTTATTGACTGAAATTTGATTATAGCCTATAAAATTGTCCGTTTGTGAATTTCGGTCAATTTTTGTTTGGAATTTAGAAACACTTTCTTCTGCAAAGTTGTAGAGAATTGAATTTCCTATAAAAATTCGCGAGATTCGAATTTTCTGATAAAAGGGCTATTTATTATGAATTATTGAAGTTCCGTAGTTACGAAATAATTGATTTTTGAAAGTTTTAATTATTTTTAATAACAAAAACGTTTTTTTTGTTTTTGTCATTATTGGATGCTGAATTCAGATGTCTGTGATGTGCGTAGGAAATTTATTAAATAATATTAATATTTTATTAAATTTTCTGCTTTGGTGTTCTAAGCAATTTCCCTTAAATAGGTGCTTAGGTTAGAATTGAAAATCACACAAGAAACTGAAGTTTTCTCTCTCTATATTATCGAGTATATTCCTGTGAGTATTTTGATATCTTGAGTGTTGCTATATCTGGTGCAAAGTTCGTTCAAATAAGCATTCCAATCGTATTGCTTTTTTTGAGGTAAGGGATAGTAAAGGATTTTAAGGGATTTAAAGGGATGTTATTTTCTTCGTAAGTGATATTATTTCTTTAATATCATTATGTTGAAATATAGGTTTGAACTTTTTATCAAATTTGGAACTTTTTTATGTCGGGGTTACTATTCATGAGTTAATATTCACGAGTTACTATTCACGATTTACTATTCACGAGTTACTATTCACGAGTTACTATTCACGACGGGTTACTATTCATGAGTTATTATTCATGAGTTACTATTCATAGGTACTATTCACTACAAAATTGGTTTCTTTTTCTAACCAAATTATAGTTGATTTATGAATATTACTCTGGAGATTAAAACTATGTATTGATTATACTGATTTTATTATCATATATAACATTTTTATAACCCTAATGATGATATTTCTCTTTGACCTGAGTGTAAAGATGGGTAGATTATTGGTATGATCGTGACTATGGGTTCTCTTTGGCCAGTAGTGCAAAGATGAATTGTTGACTGGTATGATCATGACCATTGAATTTATAATTGAATATCTTTAGCTTAAGTGCAAAGGTGAATTGATCAACATGGTTATAATTATTGTTTATATAAATTCTGAAATGATTATATATTTCTTTGAGATATGAATATCTTTGGCCCATAGTATAAAGATGACTTATTGATGAATATCTTTGGCCCGTAGTGCAAAGATGAATTATTGATGAATATCTTTGGCATGTAGTGCAAAGATGGTCTGTTGATGAATATCTTTGACCCGTAGTACAAAGATGAATTTATTAGTATGATTATAAACAGGAACTGTGATTTGGTATAACCATGATCTTTGATGTTTCGTAAAAGACAAAGATGAAAATTATCTTCGTCCTGGATGAGAGGAGGAATTTAGAACCACAATTATGATTATGAGTTATTCACATGATTGTGGACGGGAACTATTGATTGATGTTACAGGGTTAAAATATTGTTGGTGGACTTTTAACATGGAGAAGATAATAGACTTTATGATCTATTTGACTCTTCTAATGGATTGCTCGTTCCGCTGCAACTATGGTTGAAAAGTTTTATCATCTACCATATGTTCTAAATCTCTGATTTATTATTGATGAAGGCTATTGAGAATTTAATTATCTTTAGTCATAATATTCTTTACTGAGCTAGTTGTGCTCACCATTTTGCTTCATAATTCCTTTCAGGTAATAAGAGTGTAGCTGGGTCGAGCGGGGGTAACAGGAGAATAGAACGATGGTCTCTAGCTGTAGAGGTTCTCCCTAAACAGTATAGAAAAGTGTGTTGTATTCTATACATCATTTAGTAGTTATATTTGGTGAATCAAATAGGGTGAGGCGAACCCAACGTTCATACACGATGTCTAATGACATACAACCTCGTGTTATCATAAGACATGGTTGTGCATATCACTTGCTGAGTATATCTACAAGCACTACCTATATGATATTGGAGTTTGGTTGAAGTATAATTCTCAATTAGAGACGGTGGAGATAATGATATGTCAAGAGAAGACTCACCATTGGAAAGAATATGATAGTAATCTTCTTGTTTTTCTTTGGGGTTTATTGGGTCAACCAAGGATAATTCTGTGGGCATATAATATCTATCATAACCTAGACGCATGGCCTTCCATGTACGAAGGTTTCCTTGAGCACTTCCCAAAGATTTTAATTTCTAAAACAGTTATTGACTGTACCTTTATGTAAGGTGCCATGGTGACGTGCTATCCAAGGTTGAGACATGAGTCACAGTTGGTATATATTTGTATCAAAACTCACAACATATATGTTGTTGTATTTTGCACGACAATTGTAGTAATAAAGTTGTAGTTATTTTCTGTACCATGTTTTTGGCGACCCAGAATAGATTGGTTGGATTTGACCTATTTTGGGGTCGTTACAGTGTTAGAGTTTATGCCCTAGAGGCCAATTATTTGATATAATTGCTTAACGTTTTGATATTATATTTGATTGAATAAATGAATGATTTTATTATGGTTTTATTTACTGTGTTATATAAATGTTAACATAATAAAAATCCTTAGAATAATGATACAAATTATATAGTTTCAAGTATGTGACTTGAACATGAGATTATATAATTACAATTAGTATCATTGTTCTTAAATGTCCCTAGTCGAGTATCATTGTTGATGGGACAACAATGATGCATTAAGACTAGTAATTGACTGATGACCAAATCTCATTGGTCATAAATATATGAGATATTAAGTCAATGCATAGGTACATGTTAGAGAACGATGTACTGGACAGACCCACCATGAGAATTCTATGTGGAGCATTATGTGAAGTGTCATTAGAAATTCTCATAGTGACAATGATGTAATGGTCCTCCGACCTGAAATCACTATATTTCCACACGGGAATTTATGTACTTTAATATCATCAAATGTCACCTTTAATAGGGTGGACTATAAAAGTGATCATTGGGTACATCATGAATCGTGTGAGGAATATGAGTGATCTAGATGGAATTTAACCATCCTATATATTATGGGTGATATCCATAGGCCTCTTGATTGAGTAGGACTACGAAATGCATGGCCATGCTCAAATAGTGATTTGTTTCATATAGTCTACTCATTGATCAAGAAAACTCAGATTAAATTATGAAGAGTATGACACATTCCATGACTCGAGTTTAATCTAGGATATTAAGGTTAAAAGAATTAAATTACATTGAAACATTGGTCACGAAAAGGTTGCATCGAATCAACGATCTTATTATTACTTGGGTAACAGTGATGCATTACTAGATACCGCTCACTGTTTATAATTTTATAATATAATTTTAAAATTATTGCCAATAATAATAACCTATAGGGTCACACACATAGAACGTAATTTAAAATGGAATTAATTTAAATTTTAAGGATTTAAATATATATTAATATGATTAATAGTATTTAAATCACGAATTTAAATTAAAAGGATAATTTGTATATATGCATATTAATTAAGTAAGACTTAATTAAGATATATATAAATTCGGATTTTATGAAATTAGGTTTTGATTAATCCATTTTTTAACTACTATATATATGATATATAGCAGTCATTTAGGGTTACATCATAACTTCATAACCCTAGCCGCTCTTAAAGAGAGACTAGAGAGAAACAGTTCTGAAATCCTCATCCTTGGTGGCTAGTACCGTAGTTCCTTTTACTACAGATCGTACGACGGTTCGCGGGGCGTTCGTGTGGATACCGTAGAGGCACTATTCGTTTGGATTGCGTTGGAGATTCGAGCACATCAATTTCAGAAGCGTTTTTGTGACGCCCCCAAAACAGGTATACATCACCCATCTTGGGTCGCCAGATACAAGGTACTGGATACAAATACAACTTAATTATACAACAGTCGTGTAAAATACGACAAAACATAGACTGTGAGTTTTAATACAAATATTGTCATCTAGACAATATCCACACTCAATGGAGTCCTCATTACATTTATTATCACACTATTTCACAGAATAGTGAGGACTACTAATGCACCATCTAGGACCATCACTTTGTTGAAAGTAGTATGCACACAAGCCAATCATGTTTGATGATAAAGCATATACTTTGTAACAATCTTATTCATTTATTAATAAAAAGTATTAATTTATTAAAGGCTTTTAATTATCTACATGATGCTGTTTTATAATATGTGATAAACCCATAGTTTTAAGCAATGCTTTTAGAATAATGATGATGATCATTCTAATGAGATCTAAATTCTTAGAAAGCTTAAAACTAAAATAGTTCCCCAATCGTTGGATTACTAAATTGGGGATTAGTAAATCCGGGATAGATTGGTACATCGTTCTTGCTCATTGGATGAGGATGATTGATCTCATGATCATTTGTGTGGAGACACTAAAGCAAGTATGTAGGTGCTTATTAGAGAATAAGTTCACTTGAGCGTTGGCTCATTAAGGAATACCTAATGGAGTTTTACTTGCACATCGATAGGAATTCTGTAGTGATAGTAGTCTAGTGATCCTTGGACTTGAGATCATCACGATATCTTGTGTATGATGAGTTATACTTTGACTTATTCCTTAAGACCCTTAGGGTATATCAAAGGGTATGCTTGGGTATAATAAGTTGTACATGGAGATAATGTATGATCGATAAAGAATCTACCACTTCATTAAAGAAGAAATGTCTTATGTGATTCAATAAATGACAACCCGGTAGTCCTTGGCGGCGAATGAAATTAGAAAGGAGTTTCTAATTTGCATTATTTGGAGTTGTGCATTTAAGAGTCGAAATACATATAATTAAATAAAATAAGACTTGATGATAATTCCATGTCTTATATTTAATTGGGACATTGTATGGTGGAAGGATTGAATTATCTGATAACTATTTACTCAAAGGTTCTTTTATGATTAATGTTGAAATCTATATTATCTGGAAAGTCGTTGATCGCTAGGGAGGCTTATCCTATTGTAGAATAAATATTATTTATTTAAATAAATTAATTATTTAATTTATTTATTTAAATAAGATTAGAATTATTCTAATTGATTTATTCACAACCTAGGTTTAATATGGAGAACCTAAAGGGTCACACCATAAAAAAGAAGAAGAATAATTAATTAAGAAGTTAATGGCATAATCGTAATAATATGTTATGTATATTTAATTTAATCTATGGTGATAGAATAAATTAAATAGCTTAATATTATTATTTAATATTTTAGAAATATTAAATATAAATTAATAAGAGGAGTCTTATTAATATTATTACAATTATTATTATTATTTTAATTTCTAAAAGAGTTTAAGAATTAATTTAATATAAGTACTCTCATTTATTCCTAATTGATTAGGAAGGAAAATTAATTAAAGGAGTTTAATTAATTATCCCTAATAAGATTAGGAAGCCCATTTAATTAAAAGAGTTTAATTAAATAATACCTTATTTTAATAGGGTTATTTGATATCTATATAAGAGGAGTCTTATATCAGATATCTAGTATACGTAATAATCCAATTAGTTGGAGAGTACGCTCTTTTTCTATAGAGATAGAAAAACTAGGGTTTAGCCAACCACCATTCTTCTTGAAAATTCTTTTTCCTTGGTGGATCACCTCTAGAGGCCAAACTGTTAGGTTTGTAATATTCATGAACGCAATCAAATTGCAAAAATAAGCGGAAGCGTGTAAAAACAGAGTTTAAAAAATTTACAAACCATATACCCGGATCACCCTTTATGCACAATTATTAATTAAACGAAAAGATAAAGAATAAAATCATACCCTTGAAGATCGAGCTTCCTCAGGTACAAGTTCACCTCCAAATCCTTTCGCGTTCAACTTGAATCCACCGGGGTTTTGTTCCTTCCTTTGATCAACGTTAGCCACCCATATGTTTGGCCTCTAGAGGTGATCCACCAAGGAAAAATAAGAATTCAAGAAGATGGATGGTTTGGCTCAAACCCTAGTTTTCTATCTCTATAGAAAAGGGTACTCTCCAACAAATTGGAATTATGTCGTTGTTGTAAAAGTCAACAACCCACACCACCCATAATAAGACTCCTCTTATTTATAGATGTGGGCAACCCATCTTAACAATTAAGGAATTGGGTTTTATTTAACTAATTAAAACCTTTTAATTAATTAAACTCCCTACTCTTATTAGGGATAATTAATTAAAACTCCTTTAACTAATTTTCCTTCCTAATCCAATTAGGAATAAATGAGAGTACTTATATTAAATTAATTCCTAAACTCTTTTAGAAATTAAAATAATAATAATTGTAATAATATTAATAAGACTCCTCTTATTAATTTATATTTAATATTTCTAAAATATTAAATAATAAATATTAAGCTATTTAATTTATTCTATCACCATAGATTAAATTAAATATACATAACATATTATTACGATTATGCCATTAACTTCTTAAATAATTATTCTTCCTTTTATGGTGTGACCCTTTAGGTTCTCCATATTAAACCTATTGTGAATAAATCAATTAGAACAATTCTAATCTTATTTAAATAAATAAATTAAATAATTTATTTATTTAAATAAATAATATTTATTCTACAATAGGGATAAGCCTCCTAGATCGGCGACTTTCCGGATAATATAGATTTCAACATTAATCATAAAAGAACCTTTGAGTAAATTGTTAAATGCAATTCAATCCTTCCACCATACTGATGTCCCAATTAAATATAAGACATGGAATTTCACGTCAGTCTTATTTTATTTAATTATATGTATTTCGATCCTTAAATGCACAACTCCAAATAATGCAAATTAGAAACTCCTTTCTAATTTCATTACATCTTAACCAAGGACTCTTTGGGTTGTCATTTATCGAATCACATAGACATTTCTCTTCTTTTATTAGAAGTTGTAGATTCTTTATTGATCATACTTTATCTCCATATACGACTTATTATACCCAAGCATACCCTTTGATATACCCTAAGGGTCTTAAGGAATAAGTCAAAGTATAACTCATCATACACAAGATACTATGATGATCTCAAGTCCAAGGATTACTTGTACTACTATCACTACTGAGAATTCCTATTGACAGCAAATAAAAACTCCATTAGGTATTCTTTAGCGAGCCACATTCAAAGAACTTATTCTCTAATAAGCACCTACATACTTGCTTTAGTGTCTCCACACAAATGATCATGAGATCAATCATCCTCATCCAATGAGCAAGCAACGTATGTACCAATCTATCCGGATTCACTAATCCCCAATTTAGTAATCCAATGATTGGGAACTATTTTAGTTTTAAGCTTTCTAAGAATTTAGATCTCATTAAAATGATCATCATCATTATTCTAAAAGCATTGCTTAAAACTATGGGTTTATCACATATTATAAAACAGCATCATGTAGATAATTAAAAGCCTTTAATAAATTAATACTTTTTTATTAATAAATAAATAAGATTGTTACAAAGTATATGCTTTATCATCAAACATGATTGGCTTGTATGCATACTACTTTCACAAACACTTGGGTGGCTAACGTTGATCAAAGGAAGGAACCAAACCCGGTGGATTCAAGTTGAACGCGAAATGATTGAGGTGAACTTGTACTGAGGAAGCTTTCGGATCTTCAAGGTATGTTTTTATTCATCATCTTTTCGTTTAATTAATAATTGTGCATAAAGGGTGATCCGGGTATATGGTTTGTAAAAATTTTAAAACTCGATTTATCTCGCTTAGCGCTTAATTTTTGCAATTTGATTGCGTTCATCATAAATATTACAAACCCTATGATGGCATCGAGCCAAACCTTTATCGCGAATTATTAATTGTTTTAATTTGATATGTATATTGATATGTGTTTAGAACAATTTAATTGGGCATAATTTTATTGTATAAAATTTATTAAAAAAAAAAAAAAAAAAAAACTAATTCGCGAATCACGTTGAACTGCTTTTGCAATTTCATGATTTCCGTGATACTGCCATCCTTTAAATCACGGAAAACAAACAAAAAAAAAAAAAAATTCGGCAGCAGGAGCAACCAAGTTATCAAGTCAAGGCAACAAGGAAATCACGAAATATATGAAATATATAATCGCATACATGTACAGGATTAACGTGAATATATAATCACGAAATATATATATATATATATATATATATATATATATAACGTGAATATATTGAGATTGGTATAATATATATATAGTATATATAATTAACCAAAATATTTATATATTATATATATTACGTTAGGATATATATATATATATATATATATATTCTCAATTATTTTATAATTAAAATAAAAGTTTATTTTAATTTTAAAATAAAAGGTTTATTTTAATATTAAAATATAAAGTTTATTTTAATTTTAAAATTGAATTTCATGCTAACTAATTAGAGTTGGAATTGGATTCCATGATAACTAATTGGAGTTGAAATTGGATTCTATTTTTCCTTAAATAAAGGAGTTTATTTTAATATGAAATTAGATTTCATATTATTCAAAATAAAAGGGTTTATTTGTGAATAGGAAAAAGAATCAGTCTTTCCTTAAATAAAGGAGTTTATTTAGATATGAAATAAAATTTCATATTATTAAAAATAAAGGAGTTTATTTGTGAATAGGAAAAAGATAATCAAGTGTTTCCTTTAATGATTTTTTTTTTTACATGGAATTGGATTCCATAATTAATTAAAATAAAGGAGTTTATTTTGATTAAAATTTTGATTAAAATAAAATAGTTTATTTTATTTAAAATTGGATAAATTAAAATAAAATAGTTTTATTTTGATTTAAATTTGGATTAAAATAAAGGATTTTAATTCAAAAATTAGATTTTATACTAACTAAATTTGCACATTAAATGATATCAATATATATATTAAATGTTTATTATTCATAAGATGAATGTTATTTATTGATGCATATGATGATGTGTATGATAATAAATGGGATTGATTATGGACTATTGACCAATATGATTGGATTTTATTTTAGTTGGATGCATGAATGTATGGGTTTTATTAAATGGGGTCTGCGTACCTCGTCTTCTCTAATTTTTCTTAATGTAAATTCTATCTCCCTCCTATGTACTTCCCCTTGACTGCTGATCAAGGTTTCTATTTATTTTAAAATAGTTTTGTAATAGGAATAATTAGAATTATTTTGAAAAATTGGAGATCAAGGAAGCAAGGAGCGCTTGAAGACCCGTTTGTAATGGAGCCCGGGTTTAAATGTAATAGTTATATTTAAATATTATTTCTTGCACCCCTAGGGTTTGACCTTTTGGTTCACTTGGTGGCTCTAGTGAACCAAACTAGAATAAAAGTCCATAATCAATCCGGGTAGAATATAGTATTCTATATGTGCATGCTTATACTATATATATTATATATTATGCAAACATGCTTCGCATGTTTATTAATATAATGACGTATTTTATATATATATATATAAATAAATGCATGCTAAACAAGATGAGACATTTTAATAACAAACCCTCAAATTTTATATTAAGTCCTAAGCGTTCAAAGATATTTGGAATATCGAACGTCGCCTTCTAGCATGATAAAATTAATAGAGTATTAAATATTTAATATGAGTTTGTTGTGTCACCACAAGGCAAGTATTAAGTATTTAAGATGTTAATTTATCACATTTAATGCTTATAAAGAAAATTGAACAATATTGTTTTGTTGTGTCACCACAAGGATGATATTTTTCTTTTTGAATATATGGAGTGCTAGGTGGGACTTAACTTGGATAATTTTGATTCGAATGTGCCACCACTTGATCAAAATAATCTAAGAGGCAAAAGAAAAGGAGTTGCATAGTTGATGTATTTGACAAAAGTTGCCTACCTATTTATTTATATATAGTTTGTTGTGTCACCACAAGGCTATATACATTTGAAATGGGATCCTTATTCTCACTAGCAAATCTTTAATTAGATTTTGCCGAACTATATAAATGAGGTAATATAGTTTGAAGAAAATAGTGGGAGATACCAATTTAAAACAAGACCTAATTTATTTTGGTAATTAATAAAAGAATGTATGTTAAAATGTTGTTAATTACAAATTCATTTACGAAATTTTACAATGTCTAAAATTACTATCATTTGCGAAGCATATTAGATGCTAAATTAACTTGAATAAATTAAGCGGATTGGTTAAGGAATTTGAGAATAGTTCTCATAGTGAAAAAGCTATCTTATGTCATAATCGCCTATCCTGCAATGGTTGCGAAATAATGCCTCTGAGGAAGACATTGATACTTTTAGAAAGTGGCAAGATGATGCCACGATTGGCTCGATGCATCATGCTCACATCTATGAAATGTAACGAGCTTGGCGTCGGCGTGAAACTATGGATGCTTCTACTATATTCACCTTACACATCAAGTAGTTGATGGTGAGGAAAATGGGGGTGATAGATATCGAGATATCTAAGGAGCTCTTCCGATCTAGAATGACCAGATGACACTACTGATGCGGATAAAAGTCCTTAACATTATCAATTTGATTGATCAATTAGGACAACGAGTTTTGTCATGGATGGAGAGTTGAGCCAAGATTTGATCTTGCACTTACTCCGGGACTCCTTTCACAATTGTTGTGAATTTTCATATGAACAAGCTAGATATCAACCTCATTGATTTGCTTAACATATTGAAAAATGTTGAGAGTCACTTTCCAACCAAGAAAGATCAAGTCTTCTTGGTAGGGGCCAAAGGATCTTCTAAAAGAAGAAACGATTCAAAGAAGGTAAATAGAAAGGCATAAACAAAGGATAATAAGAACAAAAGCGATACGGATAGCAAAGGAGCTTGCTTCCATTGCAATAAGCACAGGACAACGGAAAGAAAGCTGCGAGAAGTATCTTGCAGAGGCTAACCAAAGAAGCTTAGTGAAGTTTGGTTATAAATACAAATTTGTTCATGATTTAAAATTTTCTTTAAGTCGAGGTTCTACTTGGGTATTGGATACAGACTTTGGTTATCATAAATATAGATTTATGAAGGGACCAAGCAGTAGAAAGTTAAACAAGATAAGTAATCATATGTGGGAAATGAAGCAAAGGTTGTTTGCATTAGCTATAGAAACTTATAGTTTAGCACTGCCTACTGAGCAAATCTATTAAGTCGATAAGTTGTTATTGTATTCCGGTTCTTGTTAAAATATTATTTCCATTTTATTGTTGACAATGAAATCTTTGGTATTATAATTAAGAACAATTGTTGTTCTATTTATAATAATAATGTTTTGTATAGAATGGAATATTATAATAAATTTTGTATACTTGACTTACATGAAAATAATTTTGCATATTGAACAAATTAGTATAAGAAAAGGAGATGATCATTCAAAGAGTTGAATGTGTGTATTTCTTTGAAATACAAGTATGAATTATTTGAAAGGTTCAAAGAATTGAAGTGAAACAAATTGACAATGTATTAAGATTCTTTGATTAGATCAAGGAATAAATACTTGTGAAATAAGTTTCTAGATCATCTTAAATGGTTTTCTCATAATGGACGCCTCCTGATACGCAATAATTGATTGATGTATTTGAATGGAAAAATCGTACCTATTTGAACATGGTGCGATCCATAATGATTTTACCGACATTCCGGTATCCTTCAGGATCATGTCCTAGAAATGGTTTGCATATCTACGAAAAAGGTAATCTCAAAATCCATTGAAGACTCCATAAAAGTTATGGACGGGGAGGATTCCTAATCTTAAGTATGTTAAGATAAGGGGTTGTCCAACTTATGTGAAAGCGGTTTCAAAGGATAAGATTGGGACAAGATTTGGCATGTCTGATTTGTGGGACATCCTAAAGTAAGTTTAGGGTATATGTTCTATAATTCTACTTAGCAAAAGGTGTTTGTTACGAAACACGCGCCTTCTAAGATAAAGGTGTTTATCATTAAAAGGGCTAGTGGGAGGATAATAGATCTTGAAGAGTTCAAGAACCACAAAATACTATAAGTCAAATAAGAGGAACACAGTAAATAGACCTATTATACCACAACCTAATCGTAAATGCGGAATAGTACCAAGATACCTAGGAGGTATGGGTTCATCATAGATGATGATGATGAGGTACACATCATAGAAGATGATGATCCGATTACATCTGATGAGGTAAGTGTTGTAGACACTTTCGGAGAAATGGATTGAAGCAAGTTTCTCAAATATGGAACATTCGTTTTGATGAGGCAATCAAAAGAGTTTGATTTTATCAAAAATAAGAATGAACCTAGTGTGTACAAAAGGATTCGATGGGGAGCATCGTGACATTCCTAGTACTATATATTGATATACTACGGATAAGGAATGACATACCAATGCTACAATCAGTAAAGATAAAGTTATCTAAACATTCCTCCATGAATGATTTGGAAGAGTATCTTAATTGGGGATATAAATCTATATAGATAGATTTAGGAGGATGCTCGACTTAACCCAAGGAACGTATATTCATTTGATGCTAAAGTCGTTTAGCATGGCAAACTCCAAGAGATGTCTCATGTCAATGAGCTATGGAGTGTATCTCTCCTAATAGTCCCCACAGACTCCTAAAAAGAGAGGTCATATGAGTGACAATCATGTATGCAATGAAATGTACGAGACCTGATGTTGATCAGTCATATTATGGAGAAGTTCACTATGAGTCAGTGAAAAACATATTAAAGTGCTTAACCGGCACTAAGGATGTGATCATATTCATGGTGGGTCTAAATTAAAACTAGAGGGCTTAACAGACTCAAGTTTTTCGAGACGGACCAAGATGATGAAAAAATCCACTTTAAGGTAAAGCGTTATCTTGAGCGATTGGTGCGATGAATTGGAAAGGTTCCAAACAACAAAAGAGTTCTTTGGTTTAGTGATAAAGACAAAGTATATAGCTATAAATGAAGATGCTGAGTTGATTGTTTGGATTAAAAGTTCATTAAAGAACTAGGAATAGTTCTAAGTCTCATCTTGGATCTAAACATGTGTTGTGGCACTTTCATTTGATTATTAGAATCATTGAAGATGGGAAATCACTATAGAGATAGTGGACTCTCATGAACAACATTACATATCCATTAACTAAAGCTTATCCAATAGCGGGATAATCGTCACTTAGAGAAGAAGAGTATGAGATACCATGACGATTGGCTTTAGTGCAGTGGGAGATTGAAAGTAGTATGCACAAAGCCAATCATGTTTGATGATAAAGCATATACTTTGTAACAATCTTATTCATTTATTAATAAAAAGTATTAATTTATTAAAGGCTTTTAATTATCTACATGATCTTGTTTTATAATATGTGATAAACCCATAGTTTTAAGCAATGCTTTTAGAATAATGATGATGATCATTCTAATGAGATCTAAATTCTTAGAAAGCTTAAAACTAAAATAGTTCCCAATCGTTGGATTACTAAATTGGGGATTAGTGAATCCGGATAGATTGGTACATACGTTCTTGCTCATTGGATGAGGATGATTGATCTCATGATCATTTGTGTGGAGACACTAAAAGCAAGTATGTAGGTGCTTATTAGAGAATAAGTTCACTTGAGCGTGGCTCGCTAAGGAATACCTAATGGAGTTTTACTTGCTTTCATCAATGGAATTCTGTAGTGATAGTAGTACTGAGTGATCCTTGGACTTGAGATCATCATAGTATCTTGTGTATGATGAGTTATACTTTGACTTATTCCTTAAGACCCTTAGGGTATATCAAAGGGTATGCTTGGGTATAATAAGTTGTACATGGAGATAATGTATGATCGATAAAGAATCTACCACTTCTATTAAAAGAAGAAATGTCCTATGTGATTCGATAAATGACAACCCAGTAGTCCTTGGCGGCGAGAATGAAATTAGAAAGGAGTTTCTAATTTGCATTATTTGGAGTTGTGCATTTAAGAGTCGAAATATATATAATTAAATAAAATAAGACTTGACGATAATTCCATGTCTTATATTTAATTGGGACATTGTATGGTGGAAGGATTGAATTATCTGGTAACTATTTACTCAAAGGTTCTTTTATGATTAATGTTGAAATCTATATTATCTGGAAAGTCGTTGATCGTTAGGAGAAATCCCTATTGTAGAATAAATATTATTTATTTAAATAAATTAATTATTTACTTTATTTATTTAAATAAGATTAGAATTATTCTAATTGATTTATTCAATAACCTTTAATATGGAGAACCTAAAGGGTCACACCATAAAAGGAAGAATAATTAATTAAGAAGTTAATGGCATAATCGTAATAATATGTTATGTATATTTAATTTAATCTATGGTGATAGAATAAATTAAATAGCTTAATATTATTATTTAATATTTTAGAAATATTAAATATAAATTAATAAGAGGAGTCTTATTAATATTATTACAATTATTATTATTATTTTAATTTCTAAAAGAGTTTAGGAATTAATTTAATATAAGTACTCTCATTTATTCCTAATTGATTAGGAAGGAAAATTAATTAAAGGAGTTTAATTAATTATCCCTAATAAGATTAGGGAGCCCATTTAATTAAAAGAGTTTAATTAAATAATACCTTATTTTAATAGGTTATTTGATATCTATATAAGAGAGTCTTATATCGGTAGATATCTAGTATAATGTAATAATCCAATTAGTTGGAGAGTATGCGCCTTTTTCTATAGAGATAGAAAAACTAGGGTTTAGCCAACCACCCTTCTTCTTGAAAATTCTTTTTTCCTTGGTGGATCACCTCTAGAGGCCAAACACTTGGGTGGCTAACGTTGATCGAAGGAAGGAACCAAACCCGGTGGATTCAAGTTGAGCGAAAATGATTGGAGGTGAACTTGTACGAGGAAGCTTCGGATCTTCAAGGGTATGTTTCTTATTCATCTTTTTCGTTTAATTAATAATTGTGCATAAAGGGTGATCCGGGTATATGGTTTGTAAAATTTTAAAACTCGATTTATCTCGCTTAAAAATTTTGCAATTTGATTGCGTTCATGAATATTACAAACCTAACATACATTCCCCATTAGTCCCATTTACGTCCTCATTTCACGAAGAAAACGGTGAAAGAAAGGGTGAGCTCAACTAGCCCGAAGAAATATTATGACTAAGATAATGCGAGAATAAATTATCATTAGCCTTGATAATGTTAAGCGATAGAATATAATAGACAACAAGTTTAAGCTGTGGCGGAACAAACAATCCATTAGAAGAAATCAAGTAAGGTATAAAATCTACTATCTTCTATGATTTAAAATGTTTTCATCAACTTTATCGGCGAGACTCGACAATAAATAAAATCGAATCATTCTGCTCCACGGTCGAGGATATTCATGTAATCATCAATGGTCATGACTATACCAAATAATCCACAGTCATAATCATACCAATAATTTGTCCACCCGATGAACTACAGGCCAATGAGGACTTTTACCACATCATTACGTCACATTACGCTCATGATTATACTTAGAATAATCCACAATCATAATCATACCAAGTCCATCTATGCATGTAAGCCAAAGATGACTTTCAACATAATATAAACATGAGGATGATGACAATGACATAATAATTCAATAAAACAATTTCAAGAATAAATTTTAAAGATTTATAAATTAATTTATCCAGAACTCAATAACGTCAAAATTGTCGACATGATCTTGCTTTGTGTGAGTAAAATTCAAGAATGCTCGGAAGAATATTTCCATGAAAAGATCTTTGGATGAAGCCTTGAATATCAAGGATATTCTACTAATTTCATGGAGTATAGAAGCGAAAACTTTAACCAATGAGTATAATAGAATATATGAAGCTATGAATGTATTTTCACCGCCATGCGGTAATCCACGTATCTGAGATCATTTCCACAATTTAATAAGGAATAAATACAAAGGATCATTCACCATGCATCATGTTGTAATCCACATAGATATGTTATTCAAATAGAATAATAAATAATGGAATAACGAAGGATTCACCATAAATGCGATAGATACTATGCATGCAGAGAGTTATTCATACGAATAATAATAAATAATGGAACCGGTCGGCGTATAAATTCCGAGACGAGGATATTAAGCGAGAATAATAAATAATGGAACCAGCCGTCCAGTAACGCGAAAGCATGAAGATATTAAAATAATAATAAATAATGGAACCCGGTCACGGTAAGCGTAGCGTATGAAACAGGATATTCAACGAATATTAAAGAACGGAATATTAGAAGAATTTCACCATGTATATGCGATTGCGCATAAGCGAGTTATTCAACGAAATAATAAAATGGAATAACAAAGAATTTCACCAAGTATAGGGTAGCAGCGTGATATACGGAGTTATTCCAATAGAATAATAAAGAATGGAATAATAGAAGTTCTCCTCACGAATAAGAAAAGAAAGAATACTCCTTACGAGTACAACAAATAATATTCCCTACCTTAGAAGAAGCGGATATTGGAGTAATGAAGTAGCGAGAACACTTTTCTTCTTTCTCTATAGTTTCTCTCTACAGAGTTTGATTGAATTAAGTAAGAAATAATGAAGGAATGAGCTTATTTATAGGAGAATGGGTGAATAGTAACTAATTCATGAGCGGTCCAGTTGATTTACTTTTAAACGGGACGGTCCATATTGGTTTACTATTAAAACTTAAAAGCAATCTCGGTCTATCTTGATTTACTATTAAAAATTTAAATCAATGATCTATATTGATTTACTATTATAACTTTCCACCAATGGTCCATATTGATTTACTATTATATCTTCAACCAACGATGCGAAAAATTAGCACATCTTTTCATGGAATAATATTGTACCCAAAAATGATTTGGATGAAAAAATAAATATATCTTACAATTGAATATTACCCGTAAATAGTAACTCGTGAATAGTAACTCATGAATAGTAACTTTCGTAAATAATTATGAATAGTAACTATGAATAACTTCGTGAATAGTACTCGACATGAAAAGTTCCCCGATTACTGGATTGAACAATATAACCTCCGGACATCAATTATTATCGAAACTAACCACTAACAAAATAAGTCCAACACAATGGAACTATAAAATTCATCTTTAATCAACACGAACTTATTCATCATTAATATTATAATTCACAATATTTAACAACCGTGTCGTTCCCGAGAAAGAGGGGCTTTTAGATAAGAATTTCTCCTTATTATTAGCGCAATTAGGTGACCAAACCTCTCCTTGTGAAAACTTCTACACATTGTCGATATTGCAAATAATAATATGAATAACTTTAGTCTCTCAATTATTGATTTAATAATATAACATATTATGCGGATGATCTTGTAACAATAATTGAATCGATAATATGAGAGATATGATGCGTGAATTCTTGTAGCAATAATTGAGTATAAGCGGTGACTTCTCACGTAAGCATCAATAATCAATCTGGTGTGTGTTTACTATGCAACCACGCGTATTCTTCGTACTTTTACTCTTAGGGTAGTTCAACGGTTTTAACGGTAACACCTCCGTAGTTATTTTTATAGAAAGATATTTTTGTCATTTTCTAACTACGACAATACTTCCGTTGTGGGGTCCACCAATGATTGTCTTGAATCGTCATACGAATATTCCTGTTAAAATGAATATTCCCCGACCAATCGAATATTATATAACCACTTGCTTACTTTGCAAAATTTGTAAATATTACCCACAACTATAACATTATATAAAATCCACACCATAATATTCAAAAAATTATTTCGAGAAAATTAAATATTTATTCATAAAATCTGGGGTCTCACAATATCCCCTCTTTATGGAATTTCACCCTCGAAATTTACGTACGTACTTGGTACGCTGAAGAGGTGAGGGTACCTTGGCTTCATTTTAGATTCTAATTCTTGAGGTATAACCTGTGAGTGTCGAATATAATCCTTCTTATCCAAGATTTTAACACGTATCTCCTCATACGTTAAATCATCCGCTATCTCATCCGGTTCTAAATTAATAATGTGGTTCGAGTCGTCCCCATATTTACGTAACGTCGATACATTAAAAACGTTATGAACACGGGACATACTTAGCGGTAAAACGAGTCTATAAGCCACAGTTCCTACTTTATCGAGGATTTCAAATGGGCCAATTAAATCGAGGGTTGAGATTTCCTCTCTTCGTCGATTCTTTCTTCTAGAATAACGCCCTCTTGAACCTTCTTAATTCTTCACATTCATCAGCTCCGGGTGTGTATTTTGAGCGGCTTTAACTTTATCGATTAAAGTCGATTCTAATCGTATATTTTGTTATCTTCACGTGGGTTCGTATATTTAACTCTTTATCATTTGTAAGTTATGCGATCGATCTTTGTACTCAACGCTCGTTAGCTACCATGTTCGTTTTTCTACCACGATGGTATTGATGGTATTGAATGATATGATCGTAATCTTCAACATTTTGAGTCAACGTCTTTGGCACATTACGTTTGTTTTGGGTGAAGAAAATATTTGAGGTTTTAGAAATGGGTTTTGTCTTTGAGGTCGATTCAAAAAATTCGATTTCACGCTCTGAGGGTAGGCTAAGAAATCTTCAAGAATACGTCGAGAAATTTATTAACAATAGAATTATCATTCAAAACTGTGACTCTCATCCAAGACTTGGATAGTACGTCACATTGATACCTATCAACTTACCATCGTCATTCACGACGTCGCCTACAGAAAGTCTGGCTTCAGTGCATTTCACACAAGGAAGTCAACAACGAAAGGATCGGGGCTCTGTACTTATGGCTTGATATAACAATGATTGACTTTAGTGGTTTGGTTGCTTGGATTCGCATAACAGGTTGGTTAAGAATATGAAAGCTAACATCCTTACGAAAAGCATGATGAGTAGTTAACCAATCGATTCCTAAAATCACATCAAAGGCAAATATTTTCAAAGAGATAAGATCGACAGGTAATATGAAAGTGTTGATTTGAATTAAACAGGATTTATAAATAGTAGATGTAACGAAGGTTTCTCCCAACTGAGTTTCAACAGATAAATCAAAATCTAACTTCTCCGGAGTTAAATTCAAATATTGAACACAACTAGGTGAAATAAAAGAGTGCGTAGAACCGGTATCTAACACGGTATAGACTTCGCAAGAGTTTATGATTAACTTATCCGTGATAATTTTATTCAGGTTCCTCATCAAAAAAATGCTCTCTCTTAAACTACCGGCTTTGGCTTGTCTGGGACATCCTTTGGCATCACTATCCCAGCTGGACTTGACTTTGGTGCATGACAAAATCGGGCTAGGTGACCTTCTTTTCCACAATTGTAACATGCTTTGGACTGCATCACGCTATTTGGACTGATATGTCCCTCCCTTTCGCATTTGAAGCATACTACCGGCGGTCGTTCTCCTTCCTTAACAGGTGCTGGTGCTGTTGTCTTTCCATCATTATTGAACCTTCTCTTCTTGAAATTTCCACTTCTATTATCTTGGCCATGATTACCACCGAAGTGGTTACCATTCTTGGCGTGATAATTTCCCCCACGATGGTTATCATTGTTCCGATGGCCGTTGCCACCGGTACGATTATTATCGTGTTGTTGGTCGTTACCTTTTGGTTGTGCTAAATCATTATCGCGCTCCAATAACTGAGCCCTATTCACAACATCTGAATATAAACAAAGTTTGTGAGAAATGAGGTATTGACGTATATCGGGTTTCAAACCTCTTAGAAATATTCGCGTCATTCGCTCCTCATTATCGACCAAATGGGATGTAAATCGGGATAACTCGGCAAACTTAGCCTCGTACTGCGACACGGTCATATTGTTTTGTTCCAACTTGATAAACTCCACCTCCTTCATGTGACGAATACTTTCGAGAAAGTACTTGTCATTGAACAGCTCTTGGAACTTCTCCCAAGACATCTTGAGTGCGTCAGGCTGGGTACGTTTTACAGATTCCCACCAATAATATGTTTCTTCACCTAACATAAAGGTGGCAAAGGTAACCTTTTGCTCCTCGGAGCATCCCAAGACATCAAATATCTTGGTGATCTATTTTAACCACGTCTCCGCCTTAAGTGGTTCTGGCTTTCCCAAAAACTCCGGTGGTCCCAGCTCCTTGAACTGCTTAGCGGTGACCGACCGCGGGTTGCCATTGTTTTCACCTGCATTATGAACAGGAGTCTCTCTCGTCTGATGTTGCATTAATTGCATAAAGCCTCTGAACATCCCATCGTTCATCATTTCAACGGTGTTATTGTTTACCTGAGGATTAGTGTCTTCCTGTTGCACATTATCCTGGATATTGATCGTTGGTGACTCAACGGTCTCATGTGCTTCATTGCTTATCCCAACATTTTTGGATGCCATTTTCAAATACTGCCACAAAACAAGGGTTAATTAACATGTCACATATTATCCATATACTACGTGACCAATTAAATACCAAATAAACTTAGGTAGGTCATACTAGCGAAGGAATTCCCCGTCTCTCCCCTCCTAGTTTTTGTCTCACATCTCAGCCAGGGATCATATCCTAAGCTTTGATACCAATTGTGGCGCCCCCAAAATGGTATACATCACCCATCTTGGGTCGCCGGATACAAGGTCTTGAATACAAATGAATACAACTTAATTATCTGAACGATCGTGTAAAATACGACAAAACATATAAGTTGTGAGTTTTAATACAAATATTGTCATCTAGACAATATCCACACTCAATGGAGTCCTCATTACATTTATTATCACACTATTTCACGAAATAGTGAGAACTACTAATGCACCATCTAGGACCATCACTCTTGTTCCCCATTAGTCCCATTCGTTCTCATTTCTGAAGAGAACAATGAAAGAAAGGGTGAGCTTAACTAGCCCGATGAAATATTATGACTAAGATAATGCGAATAAATTATCATTAGCCTTCAATAATGTTAAACTGATAGAATATAATAGACAACAAGTTTAATTGCAGCGGATCAAGCAATCCATTAGAAGAGTCAAGTAAGGTATAAAATCTACTATCTTCTATGATTTAAAATGTTTTTCATCAACTTTATCGCTGAGACTTGGCTTAATAAATAAAATCTAATCATCCCTGCTCCACGGCCAAGGATATTCATGTAATCATAAATGGTCATGACTATACCGAATAATCCCTGGTCATAATCATACCAACAACTGTCCACCAATGAACTACAGGCCACTGAGGACTTTTGTAAGACCCCAACTTTTATGAATATAGAATAATTTTCTCGAAATATATTTTTGAATATTATGGTGTGGTTTTGATATAATGTTATAGTTGTGGGTAATATTTACAAATTTTGCAAATTACGCATGAGTTGTTATATAATATTCGATTGGTCAGGGAATATTACGTTTTAACGAGGAATATTAAATAACTGACGACACAATAATTGGTGGATCCCCCTAACGGAATTATTGTCGGATTGAGAAAATGACAAAATACTTTATAAAAATAACGGCGAAAGTTTTACTGAATAGCTATTTGAAACACCGGTGTTAAAAAATGCGATGTCTGGCGTGGTTGCATAGTAGCACACAATATTAATTATTGATGCTTATGTGAAAGTCACTCGATTATACTCAATTATTACTACGATAATTCTTTGCATCATATCTCTCGTATTATTGATTCAATTATTGTCACGATATCATTTGCATAATATTTTATATTATTAAGTCAATAATTGTGATGACAAAGTTATTCATATTATTAAATTACAATATTTACAATGTCTAGAAGTTCTGTCAAGGAGAGGTTTGGTCACCTAATTGCACGCCAATAGGGAGAAATACTTATTGGAAAGCCACTTCTTTCCTGGGAACGACCTGGTTGATAAATATTGTGAGTTATAATATTAATGATGAATGTTATTAATATTGAAGTTGTGCTCGGAGTTGAATTTGGAGACGCGGACGTGATATTTGAGTCCGGAACAATGAAATTAATAAAAATAGACTATAAACACAAAATTTGCCGATTTTTACTATTTGGTCAAAAAGTCAACAGTTGACTTTTTCGGGAAAAGTCAAACTTTGAAATTTCAAAATTTATATTTTTGATAAAAATAGTTTCATTATGTTGGAATTATTTGTGTTAGTGAAAATCGACATTTATTTGATAAAATTGATGTCTGGAGGTTATTTTGACCAATCGAATTATTTAACTTAGGATAAATGAGCAATTGATTGCTATTATTTCACATGATTATAACTATTTGTTCACATGTGTATACTATTGTTTCACATTCTTGTACTATTAGAGGAGTTGGTGCAAAATTGATAATACTTGCATGACTAAGTTAAAAATGGAGGTATAGATGGAGAGTCTTATCTTTTGTAATTCGTATTTTTCACATAATTATACTATTGATTCACATGATTGAACTATTGATTCACATTATTTACTATTAGGGGAGGTGGTGCAAGTTTGATAATACTTGCGGGACTAAATTAAAAATGAAAGAAAAGTTGGAGGTATTGTCTTGTAATTTTTTCGAGCCCCAAAGCGTCTGATTATCGAAACTATATTTTCCTATAAATAGAAACTCATTCTTCCTTCATTTCTCACCAATTCACAAAAGCTTTAGAAGCGATTATTATAGAGAGAAATTATAGAGAGAAATAAGAAGAAAGTCTGCTACCTCACTATTCGATATCCGTTTTTCCAGGTAGGGAGTATTATTTCTTTCTTATCTATGAAGAGAACTTACATTATTCCATTCTTTACTATTACATTGGAATAACTTTTGTATACATGGGCTACCCTATACTTGGTGAAATTCTTACATTATTCCATTCTTTATCATTCTATTGGAACATCTTTTCTGCGTGAATTTACACCGACTGGTTCCATTATTTATCATTACATTAGGAACATCACATGCATGCGTTCTCTGGGGACACAGTTCCCATCTTTATTATTACATTGGAATATCATATATACGCGTGCGTTTCTGGCGACACGATTCTGTCTTTATTATTTTGTTGGAATATCACATGCATGCGCGTTTCTGCGGGACTGATTCCGATTATTTATTATTACATTGGAATAACTTTTGCACATGCTTGATCTATCGCATGCACGGTGATTTCTTTTGTTATTCCATTCCTTATTATACTCAGTTGGTTAAAGTTTTGACTTCTATACTCTATGAAATTAGTGGAATATCCTTGATATTTGCGCTTCATCCAGTATCTTTTCATTGAATTATTCTTCTGAGCGTTCTTGAATTTTACTCCAAAAAGCAGTATCATGTTGACAATTTGGACGTTATTGATTCCTGGATAAAATAATTCTTGAACTTGTTTTATTGAATTCTTATATCATTATCATCATCCTCATGTTTATATTTTGTTGAAAGTCATCTGTGGCCTATAGTGCATAGATGGACTTGGTATGATTATGACCAGAGATTATTCGGTGTAATCATAACCGTAATGTTACAAATGATATGGTAAAAGTCCTCATTGGCCCGCAGTGCATTGATGGGCAGTTGTTGGCATGATTATGACCATTAATGAATACACAAATATTCTTGGCCCGTAGTGCATGTATAATTGTGGTCGTGATACTAAAGAATATCCTTGACCGTAGTGCAGGGGTGATTCGATGATGTGGATTATTTATTAAGTTTGAGTCCCGACAATAAAAGTGATGAAAAACCTTCTAAATCATAAAGATAGTAGATTTTATTCTCTACTTGACTCTTTTAATGGATTGCTTGTTTATTGCAGTTAAACTTGATGGTTGTTATATTGTATCGGTTTAACCTTTGTTGAAGGCTAACGATAATATATTCCGCATTATCTTAGTCATAATATTTCCCTCTTGGGCTAGTTGAGCTCACCTATTACTTTTATTGTTCTTTTTTCGGGAAATGAGAGCGTAGTAGGGACTAGTCGGGGAATGGAGTGACGGACGGATGATAGCATTAGTAGTCCTCACTATTCAGTGAAATAGTGGAAAATAAATGTAATAATATTGAATTTGAGTTTGTATATTGTCTCGGCGACAATATTTGTATTAAAACTCACGACTTATGTTTTATCGTACTTTTACACGACAGGTTGTATAATTAAGTTATATTTGTATTACATACCATGTATTTGTGACTTCGAGAATAGGTGATGTATACCTATTTTGGGGCGTCACGATTAATATCAAAGCTTAGGGATATGATCCTGGCTAAGATGTTAGACTAGAACTAGGAGGGAGAGCGAGGGATTCTTTACGCTAGTATGACCTACTTAAGTTTATTTGGTATTTAATTGGTTGGTCGAGTATATGGATAATATGTTTGTATGTCAATTAACCCTTGTTTTGTGACGATGTTTGAAAATGGCATCCAGAGAATATTGAGAATAGCAATGGAGCACAAGAGACCGCTGAGTCTCCACGGATCAACAATCGAAATAATGTGCATCGAGGAAGGCGACAATCGTCATGCAAACAACAACACCGACCAAATGATGAGCGATGGAATGTTCGGAGGCTTTATCTGATTCATGCGACATCGGTGAGGCGGCTCATGTCCAAAATGTAGGTGGAAACACTAGAAACTCTCGGACGATTCTGCATTAAGCAGATTCGATTCCGGTCGTGTCTTTTGGATTGACTAATGCTCCTGTGGCCTTCATGGATATGATGAACCGAGTATTCAAGGAATATTTTGATCATTTTGTGGTTGTCTTTATTGATGACATCCTCATCTATTCCAAAAGTCGTGAAGATCATGAGCAACACTTGAGGCTGATACTCCAAAAGCTTCGTGAGAACAAGCTATATGCCAAGTTGAAGAAATGTGAGTTTTGGCTTGAGGAAGTAACATTCCTTGGGCACGTGGTATCGAAGTATGGAATATCAGTTGACCTGGAAAAAGATTGAAGCAATACAAAGTTGGGAGCAACCTAAGTCAGTAACCGAAGTACGTAGCTTTTTGGGCTTATTTGGTTATTATCAGAGATTCGTGGAAGGATTTTCTCGAATCGCTACTCCATTAACTCAGCTGACTCAAAAAGATAAAAAATTCAAATGGAGCGAGGAATGTGAGAAGAGCTTTCAGGAACTCAAGAGGTGACTCATTTCGGCACCTGTTCTGATAATACCATCAGGTTCGGAGGGATTTTTCATTTACAACGATGCTTCAGGCAAATGTTTAGGATGTGTTCTCATGCAACATGGGAAAGTCATAGCCTATTCCTCGCGACAACTCAAAGAATATGAGAGTAATTATCCTACTCATGATCTAGAGTTAGCAGCAGTCGTTTTCGCGTTAAAAATCTGGAGACACTATCTATACGGGGAGAAATTGGAGATATATTCAGATCATAAAATCCTCAAATATTTCTTCACCCAAAAGAAACTCAACATGCGGCAACGATGTTGGCTCGAGCTGTTGAAAGATTACGACCATACCATTCAATACCATCCTGGAAAAACAAACGTGGTAGCTAACGCTTTGAGTAGAAGATCGTATGCGGGTACGAGTGCGATGTTGTTAACACAAAGACCCATTTTGTACGACTTATAAAGGATGGAGATAGAGTTAAATGCTCCAAGTACCCACGTGATGATATCAAATATACGAGTAGAACCGACTTTAATCGATAAAGTTAAAGATGTTCAAGCCACACCCAGAGCTGATGCGTATGAAGAAGAAAGTACAAGAAGGTGTTATTCCAGAAGCAAGAATCGATGAAGAATGAATACTTCGAGTCAACTCCATACTTTGTGTTCCTAAAGACTCTGATTTGAAGTACAAAATCATGATGGAGGTACACAACACACCATTTTCAATTCATCCTGGAAGTACTAAAATGTATCGTGATCTTCGACATACATTTTGGTGGAGCAACATGAAGAGAGAGATCGTAAAGTTTATCTCAAGATGTTTAACTTGTAAACATGTTAAGGCAGAGCATCAAGTGCCAAAGGGTCCATTGCAACCACTTGAGATTCCAGAATTGAAATGGGAGCACATTAACATGGATTTCGTTACTGGTTTTCCCAAGGTTTCTCAAGGAATAGATTCAATCTAGGTCATTATCGATAGATTAACCAAGTCTGCTCATTTCTTGCCTATACGAGAAACTTATTCACTTGAACGTCTTACTCGTATGTACATAAATGAGTTTATGAGATTGCATTGTATGCCAGTATCCATAGTTTCTGATCAAAACCCAAGATTCGCTTCACGATTTTGGGTTAGCTTGCAGAAAGCTATGTACACAGATTTACGATTCAGTTCGATATACCATCCTCAAACGGACTGGCAATCGAAAAGGACTATTCAAACTCTTGAAGATCTATTGAGACTTTGTGTTCTAAACTTCAAAAAGAGTTGGGATAAGTACTTACCATTGGTGGAATTCTCTTATAGCAACAGTTATCAGGCAAGTATAGGTGTGGCTCCATTCGAAGCATTGTATGGACGAAAGTGTCGCTATCCAGTATGTTGGGATGAGGTGGGTGAAACAACATTGTTGGGACCAGAGTTGGTACATATGACTACATAAAAGATCCAAATGATCCAACAATGTATACAAGTGGCACATGATCGACAAAAGAGTTATGTGGATCTTCATCGAAAGGACGTGGAATTTAATATTGGGGATAATGTATTTTTACGTGTTGGTTGCTCTATGGAAGGGAGTTACAAGATTCGGGAAGAGAGGAAAGCTCAATCCACGATTTAATGGTCCATTTGAGATTCTTAACCGAGTAGGAAATGTGGCCTATAGACTCGTATTATCTCCAAGCATGTCTCATGTTCATAATATTTTTCACATATATATGCTTCATAAATATGTGAAAGACCCAAACTACATTATTGAGTTGGAACCAGACGAGATAACCGAAGATTTAACGTACGAGGATGTACATGTCAAGATCTTGGATAAGAAGGAGCATGTCCTACGTACAAAGGTTATACCACAAGTCAAAGTTTTATGGAGGAACCATGCTATTGAGGAAATGACATGGGAGTTGGAATCGGAAATGAAAGCGAGGTATCCTCACCTTTTCAAAACACCAGGTACGTACGTCAATTTCGAGGATGAAATTTCATAAGGAGAGGAGGTTGTAAGACCCCAACTTTTTATAAAATTAAATTTCCTCTATTTATTATTTTGAAATAGTAAGGGGTTGATTTGATTAATGTGGTTAGTTATGTGTAAAATGCGTAAATATTTTAAATAAGTAAGTGGTTATAAAATAATAATTGTTGTCGGAGAATATTCGTTTGGTCGTGGAATATTCTTTAGCGTCGAGAATATTAAATGCGACGGTAAGATCCATTATGGGCCCCAAACTAAAACTATCGAATGAAAAAATGACAAGTATGAGTTTTTATAAATAACTAAGCGTAGTTATTCTGAATTAAAACTATTGGAATACCCGGTGGTTAAAATCGATGTCTGGCGGTGTTGAGCGGTGAGTACGGTATTACATGATAATTCTAATTATTGATTCTTACGTAAAAAGTCACTACTCAATAATTATTACAGTAATTACTGTTTAATATTTTATTTTATTGATTCAATAATTGCTACATTGATATTTTATATTATTGATTCAATAATTGTCACTGCACAATATTTCTCATTATCAGATCAATAATTCATATTATTTGCATAATATTATTAGATAGCATTATTGGTTATGTCTAAGGAAGTTCTGTCTAGGAAAGGGTTTGGTCACCTAATTGCGCGCCAGTAAGGAGAAATCCTTATCGAAAAGCCCCCTCTTTCTTGGGAATGACCTGATTATCATTATTGTGATTCTGTAATATTATTTGTGAATAATTAATTACTGATGAAAATGATAAGAAAATATTTATTTAATGGAGAAATTTTTAAAGAGACAATTATTAAGAGTTGATATTTTATCTTCTTCGATAAAATAATTCATTCAAATATATTATTGTAATATTACATTGTAAGTGTATGATGTAATAATATAATAATATAATAACGATGATATTTTTACAATGAATGCACGATATATGAATAAATGAAAATGAAGAGAGCAAATTGGGTCCGGAGTATTTTTGTTATTAAAAACATGTTAAATATGCTGGTGGGCCCAATTTTTAACTAAAATTTGATTATAATCTGCAAGATCATCCGTATGTGGATTTCGGTCATTTTCCGTTTAGAATTTGGAAAAACTTTCTTCTATAAAGTTGTGGAGAATTAAATTTCCTATGGAATGGACATAAAATTCGTATTTTTATGATAAAATGGCTATTTATTATGAATTATTAAAGTTTCAGAATATTGGGTCTGAATTAATTTTTGGGGTTATAAATATTTTCTTAATAAAAAAATTTTTATAAGGTGGGCCCCACTTATGTGGGCTGATGAAATGGTCAAAGAGGTGTGCAATTTTTTTTATAAATATAATATTTTATTAAATTTTCTACTTTGGCGTTCTAAGCATTTTCCTATAAATAGGGTGCTTAGGTTAGAATTGAAAATCACACCAGAATCAAAAGTTTCTCTCTTTATAAGATCGAGCGTATTTTTATGAGTATTTAAATACTTTGAGTGTTACTATTCAATGCAAGTTTCCTTCAGTATTATATCCAATATTCCAACCAGAAGTACAATTCTTAATTTTGAGGTAAGTGATGTTATTTTTTTCATAAATGATATTAATTATTTTAATATCATTATACTGAAATATTGATATGAATTTTATTGTGAAAATTTTACCTTTTCGTGTCGGGATTACTATTTATGTATACGACACTATTCACGTATACGGCACTATTCACGAATACGACACTATTCATAGAAAAATTAAAATTTCTTTTCTTTGTCCAAGTTGTCTATTATGGTTACTATCTTTGATTGTATATCCATGTTTTGATCTTCATTCTTGGATTTTTCTCCACAATTAATTATTATGTAGTATTTTTGAACTTGGATAAACTAAAGTACGAATCCCTAATCTTTGTTCTTTTATCTCACTGGATTCATTTTCTTTAAAATATTTTTATCATCCTCAGTTCTAAATGGTGATATAACTGAATATCTTGGGTCTGTAGTGCAAAGATAAATGATTACTTGATGAAATCTTTGGCCTGTAGTGCAAAGATGAATGATTACTTAATGAATATCCTTGGCCCGTAGTGGAAAGATGGATATGTGTTGAGATGAACATGGCCAACTGGTGATACAAATGAATATCTTTGGTCCGTAGTGCAAAGATGAATATTTGGTTCAAGATGTATATTGATTGATGTCACAGGGATAAAATATTGATGATGAATTTTTAAATCATAGAAGATAGTAGACATAATTCTCTACTTAACTCTTCTAATGAATTGTCATTGTGACGGGCCCCGAATTCGAGGTCGCGAATCACCGCGGATCCGGTTCGATCATTCTATAACTACTATTACTATTTACGAAAGATATAAACATAAATTATTTATACATTAAACTTACATACTTTTCCCCAAGGTCGAGTAACCTTAACTTATACATAATTCATAACTTTTCTAACAAATAACAACATTAATATCAAACAATAAAAATCAAACTGCACGCATCTACTAAAGCTGGAACTGTCTTGGACCATTTCTTGTATCCGATGTATTCGCCTTAATCTGCAATGTTTTATCATGATATAGCAAGGGTGAGCATGAAAGTTGCCCAGCAAGTTTAAATTCAATAATATAACGATATATCATGATTGAAATGATTTGAATAATTGGCTGGCTATAATTCAACAATATAATTGTGAACTAGCAGGAATAAATTTATGACTGAACAAGTATTATACATGAACAAATATATCTGAACCAACTGGTAATGAAGGTGGTTAGCCTTTCATACCTGACTTATACATGCAATATGTATAGAGTACAATTATACATGGCAATCTGCAATGATTAACCATAAGCTTATCCGAATGAAACAACTCTTAGTAGAGTTAAGTAAAAACAAACTTGCTCGAACTGGATTGATTCTGAAGCATGAATTTATATCGCCTTATCCAGAAGACCTAATATTAGTAATATAGATCTCGATATTAGAATAATATCATCACAATATAATACTATTATATATATAAACATAGAATAACCTAAACACATAACACATAACCCTATCAGTCTATTCAGCACATAAAACTTAGTATCAGGTCAAACTATTTCAGTCTGACTTGAAACCGACACAAATTCTAACGTCCCGACGGTCTAGTCGAACTTTTATCGAGTTTAAGTTCAATTAAACTCTGCCTAACACTTAACAATTATCTAAGATAATTTTAATATTAGTCAAAATAATTTTCATAAGCTCGTAATAATTTTTAAATAATTATTACTATTTATCGTAAATTTTCAATCATTAATAACGTATTTAACTGAATTAAATACCACATAATTCTTTTATCATTAATATTTATTTAATATCAAATATTAATGAAATACATGTCATAATATTATAATATATTTATAATATATCAAAGTATTTTAATACTTAAAATCATATTTATATAATTTTTAAGCCGTTAAATTAATTATCCTAGTAATTACTATTAATATTAAAATATTAATATTTTCATGGCAAAATATCAAAAGTTATATGTTATAACTTAAAATATTTTTCTAACACTTAAATCATTTTATATAATTTATAAAGCATTAATTCCATTTTTCCTTAATTTATTTAATATAGTTATTAAATAAACTAATTATCATTAATATTAATTAATTAATGAATTTCATCATAAAATATTAAAAGTCACTAAAAATAACTTAAAATATTTTATTATACCATAATATTATTTTTCATGATTTTTCATGTATTAAAATTATTTTTAAATAATTTATTTAATATTATAATTAAATTAATTAAATACCATTTATATTCCAAAATATTAAATATTTATGAAATATACTCTAAATAATTAAAAACTATTTTTAGAATTTAAAATAATTTTTAATTTATTTAGTATTTTAATAATTAAAATCTATTTTTTTCAATTTATAATTAATTTAAATAATTTTCAATAATTAAAATAATCGCTAAAAAGGGGTCTTAGGCGACAAATCCGTCATTGTTGGTGTTCTTCCGTGTTCTTGAGCATTTCCGAAATTAATGTCGGTCATGAGAGTTGGTATGTTTGACCCTTGAAATGAATCGGGTTAAATTAGATTTACAGTCTAATAATGTTTACGGTTATGTATTATAAGTGTAATACTACAATAAACAACTCATTTTATGGCGCCATACAACAACAAATCAGAGAGTTAGTTATAAGCTCTCTAATATGATGTCAGACATGTTCATCAAATTCTGGGTTTTCAAGAATTTTAAGAACATACAAGGTACCTCTTTTGAGCCCATAATTATTGGCTTTCCAAGCTTGTTTTGTGTGATCTAGTGATTCGGTATTGTAGAGGGGATTTCAGGCTACAATAATCCATCAACCGGTAGGTCTAACAACAACACATAAAAGGAATCATGGCTGGTCAAAGTACACAGTCGGTACGTACTCGAGAACAAATGGGTTTTCCAGTTGTTCATCAACGATTCGGTCAACTACGTTTGACCATTAATTTCTACAATCCTGTTACAGATCTGGGTTATCTAAAGGTTTTAATATACACTCTTCATGTCCGACTACAAGGATCAAACAACAAAATAGCCAAAACATCAAAATACTGCAAGATCTAGACCCTGAAAAACCTTGTCAGACGAGATCTGGGTTTCTGGGTTACCCAGATACCCGATTTTGTGAACGGTCAACCATGTTTGACCGCTTATATCTGGAGATCTAGACATGGTATGACCATGATTCAAAGTCCAGATTACAGTCCACATGACAAAGAACAAATTTATAAAATCTAACACAACTAAAACCAAACACAAAAAGATCTACAGGATCTGATATATGGCTGTCAGGTCAATATTTTCAACATTTCCAGATTTTACAAAACATCCTTTTCGTGCACTTTAATGTTATAGATCCTTGATCTATCAACCCAGATCAGTTACAGACACCTTCTAACAAAACTTTACACAATCAATTACAACATCAAACATAAAATCAAGAGATTTCGAAATTTAGGGTTCATATACCTTTTAAGCTTTGATTTTTGATTCTGGTCATAGTGATCTGATCTAGGCTAGCAATGAAGTGTTCTTGGCTTATCTTAACACTCTCTCACATTCCCCATCCCCGAATTTTAAAGAGAGAAAGGGTTTGAGAGAATGAAAAATAAAATTGGCTTTTCTCTCTCTAAATCTCTTAAATGATATGATTCAATGTATTGGATTGCAATATATGGCTAGTAAATGACACATATCTAGGGCTAGGGCTATTGGTTAGTTCACCAACCCAATATATGGCAATATTTTCAAGTTAAGTCCAATAATTCATAAAAGGGCATTTTAGTCTTTTTGCATTTAATTTTAATGGTATTTTAGACAATTGGCCAAACCCTTAGGGTTTAGGGTTTGGTTAAGGTTTGGAAAATTTAGGGTTTAGGGTTTGAAAACCTTTAGGGTTTACAAATTTAATTTCTAAAATTTCCACTTTAGGTTTTCAAAAATAGAAAATTAATACTTCTAAATTATAATTAGAATTTTCTAATTATATTAAAATTTCTTAATCACAAATTAAATCTTGCTAATTAGGATTAACATTTCTTAAGTAAAATCGCTAATTTAGCAATTAGGGTCGTAATTGGTCATTAGGGTTTATAATCCCCGAATTAGGGTTTCTAATAGAAAAATAATTTTCTAATTTAGAAATTAAATTTTCGTAATTAGATTAGGGTTTTCTAATTACTTAACTTGAATATTAGGATTAATATATCTTAATTAACATTAAAAGTATTAAATTAACAATTAGGTTTTTCCCTATTTACAAACTAGGGTTTCAAATCCGTAATTAGGGTTTTAAATTTGGAATTAAGGTTTTGTAACCAATTTGTTAAGATTAACCCTAATTAATCCTATAATTATTTACACTTACGCCATTAAGTTTCTGATTTAGGGTTTCATGCACCGAATTAGGGTTTCGAATTTCCAGAACTGAAGTTAGGGTTTCCAGAACCGGTTTCTAGGGTTTCTTATTAATCGCTAGGGTTTTCTAACGAACATTAAAATTCTTAATATATAATTAGGGTTTGTTACAGATATCGTTTATCTGGTCAACCCTTGACCCTTAACCACATACTGTACACATATACACAGAACATATTCACGTATTTCCTTAATCTTGAATAATTCACCTAAATCCTTCACAGAATTTTGAAATCCTCAAAATTCATTCTTAAAAATATTAAACGCATACACTAATTTTCTATCTAGGTTCTAATTTTGAACCTTAATTCAATTTTTAAAATTTTAAAAATTTTCTAAATTCTCAGGTTGTCACATTCACCCCTTCTTCTAAAAATTTCGTCCCCGAAATTTACCTTACACCTTACACCTTACACCATACACCATACATACACATCATCACATGCTACCCAATATACCACTCACAAGAGTAAAGGTTTTCAAATTGTGCTGAGGGGTCATATATACCATGAACACATAGTTTTAACGGTTTTGATCATATCGCAAAATAATACATTACTTGGTATGTTTACAATCACAAAGAAGGTAAACTACCGTTGTTAGTACTTTAGGTGATCAGTCTATCGTACTCTTACGTCATGTATAACGTATTAATCGTGTATAACGAATATTTACGCTACTTGATTGGATTATTTATCCAAACAACAAAGTTCACCTCAGTCTTATCATAGAATTCCGTACCAAAGCAATTTGGTTCGAGAAATTCTTTCAATGAACACTTTAGAGTTTTTTCATAACATTAGTCTAGCTGAATCGAATAGCATAGACTCATATCAATAATTCAATTCAATCGAATTATTTAGGTGTAGCCAAACCCCGTTGGCAAATTAAAATTTTTGAAAAATATTTTCGAGAATGACGCCATGATGTCGTACTGTATTAATAGTCCATTTGAGGATGCCGTCATTGTATGACTTTGTCATAACACATTATACAATAGTGGAACAACGATTTTAGATCAAATTCACACTAAGTATTCCTGTATTTACAACTCCATCAAATTTATATCATCTTTGCACCAGGTTACATGGTACATGAGTGATAAATAAAATAAATTTTGATATTTCAAATCATTTGCGTCTGCTGAAATAAGTAGCATAGACTATACTTTAAACCGTTTCAAAAATGATTACGAGTCTACATTTTCTTTAAAAGGCACATAGTGCGTATTTAGCTTGATGTCAAAATTTTGAAGTCTAGCATAGCTAGGAGTTTCAAAAAACTTAATTCTTCACTAATAATCATTTTCTTAACAATCTATCTGCTCCTATTATCCTCAATACTGCATTCACACTTAGTTCTACCCAGTTCGTCAAACTTAAGAACTCGTACTTAATCTTATATCCTCTACCTATGACCTATCTATCTGGTATACACATGAGAAAGGAATCACCCTCTTAACATGCATATATCAAATAGCGCGACACAAACATTTCAATGATTATCATTGCCAGAAACTAAGTGGTTTTTACACCATGTACAATTCAGCTCCCATACGAAGAATCATACAACTTAACTGCCGACAAGAATCCTCAACTGAATCCCCACCAAACACTAACTCCGTTCTCAACACGAATTTCATTTAATCCGTATTCATAATCCTTTCATGAATCTGTACCAATTCATAGTACAACTGACACACAACAATCTTGCTGTAAACTGTTCAATCATTAGATTGATTCTTATCCCTGCTATCACTTTATCAGATCACGGAGTGATCTCATCGTATATGTTACGATTTATTTCTATACTATGATCGTTTTGTTTTACGATCTTCTAACACTGCACTTTTAGTCTTTTAGACTCTATCTATTCACCACTACTATTCAACTTTATTATCAGAGTTAGGGAACTCCGTATCTTTATACTCGCCGAGATTCATCTTTGAATCTTACTGACCAACTAACTCTATGTGAGTTAGTACTTATCCTAATCATTGCAGTTATTGGTCTCAAGTATTCCTACCTAAGCTTCATAACCAACAGCTCTCTGATACCAACTGGGACGGGCCCCGAATCTGAGGTCCCGAATCACCGCGGATCTAGTTCGATCATTCTATAACTATTATTACTATTTGCGAAAGATATAAACATAAATTGTTTATACATTAAACTTACATACTTTTCCCCAAGGTCGAGTAACCTTAACTTATACATAATTTATAACTTTTCTAACAAATAACAACATTAATATCAAACAATACAAATCTAATCGCATCGCCGTCTACTAAAATTTGGGCTATCTTAGACCTTTCCTTGTATCCCAAGCGTATTCGCCTTAATCTATGAATGTTTTATCATGATATAGCAAGGGTGAGCATGAAAGTTGTCCAAAGAAGTTTAAATTCAACAATATAACGATATATCATGATTGAAATGATTTGAATAATTGGTGGCTATAATTCAACAATATAATTGTGAACTAGCAGGAACAAATTTATGACTGAACAAGTATTATACATGAATAAATATATCTGAACCAACTGGTAATGAAGGTGATCAGCCTTTCATACCTGACTTATACATGCAATATGTATAGAGTACAATTATACATGGCAATCAGCAATGATTAACCACAAGCTTATCCGAATGAAACAACTCTTAGTAGAGTTAAGTAAAAATAAACTTGCCTAAACCGTTGATTACCGCTACGCAATTTATATCGCCTTATCCGAAGACCTAATATTAGTAATATAGATCTCCAATATTAGAATAATATCATCACAATATAATACTTGTTATAAAAGATTACTAAAAATTAAGAACAAAATGATTAGAGAAAAGAGGCATGTATCATAATATTTTCATATATCCATCATCAACTATTACAATGCTCATGCTCTTATTTATAGATACATGGACTTGGAAGTTTCAAAACTCAAAAGTCATGAGTTTAAAACTTAATGAACATGGGAGTTACTTAATGAACTTGGGAGTTCTAAAATACCAAAGAGCATTACAATTAAATATAAATCTAGACATCCATAAATATATATGTTATAATTTTATAACACTCCCCCTTGGATGTCTATTGTATAACCATCTGGCGTAGAAAAGCGCCTCATTAAAAACCTTACGGTAAAAACCCAATGGGAAAAAAACATTGGTTAAGGGAAAAAGAGTGCGATCGCGTATAAAGCTCCCCTCATGAATGTATCATTAAGTCCTCCGACTTTTGCATTCCAATATTGCGGCGCAATCCTTGAAACATTGTAGTTGATAATGCCTTCTTGAACAAATCGCTAGATTGTTCGATGTCACCACACTTATCAAGGTCATGTGTGAAAAAGAATTTTGGTGAGATATGTTTTCTTATCTCCTTTGATGTATCCTCCCTTTAATTGAGCTATACATACGATATTGTCTTCATACGAGAAATGGATGGAGTCCTTTTATAGTAATTTTCTAAGAATATGCCTCGTTAAAAACCTTACCAAATAAAAACCCGATTGGGAAAAAATTTGGCTAAGGAAAAGAGTACAATATTTTTGTATAACTTCTAGTGCCTTGAGATTGCCTCATTAAAACCTTGCAAAGGAAAACCCGATGGGGAAAAAAACCTTAGCGAAGGAAAAAAGTACAATCGGCACATATCCTTTTTACTCCCCTTCATAAGTACATAGAACTTCCATTATTCATGGTAAAAATATCATTAAGTCAAAATATGCCAATATTGTGCACAATCTTCTTCAAAATCATAGTTGGTAATGACTTAATGAATCTATCAACCAAATTATCACATGATCATATATATGCTTGATATCAATATCGCCATTCTTACGGGGCTCAAAATAATTTTGGTGCAATATGCTTGGTTCTATCACCCATGATATAACATCCTCTAATTTGAGTGATACAAGCGACATTATCTTCATATAATATCGTTGAACTATTTATGATTAATGATAATCCATAGTTCACACAAATATGTTGAATTCTTGATCTCGACCAAATCATTCACAACTTACTTCATAAATTGTGATAATCTACTGCGTTAGCGAGATCCAACTAACTTGTGGTTTTGATCCATATTGCTTGTAAGTTAACTGCAAATGCTATATCAAGTCATGAAAAATTTGTAATATATATCAAAGCACCAATTCTACAAGGATATGGTACTTGGGACCAAAAATTTTGTCATTATTTTCTTGTGATCAAAAGCGGATCTTTCTTGATATCAAGTAACCAATCTATCATTGGAGTACTTAAAGGATTAACATTATCCATGTAAAGTTACTTGGGACTTTTTACGTGTATGTTGATTGATGAACAAGAATTCCATAGCTTCGATTTGTAGGCGAAGACAAAATTTGTCTTACCATGTCTTTCATCTCAAATTTGTTATTTTTGTCAACTCTTACGGATCAAGATCTTTCATCAATAAATCTGATAATAATAGCAAATTCATATTATGATCTTTTGATAAAAATGCATGCACAAATTAGATTATTCTCAAATCCTTCATTCAAAGATATTCACTTTCGGCGATTATACCACAATATGCATCTGGATTGCTTTAACTTATATAAAGATCTTTGTAACTTAATAGAATACATACTTGAGATTTAGAATTATATGCTTGAGGCATTTTATATCCTTGAGGATTTTCATGTATATATGATCATTATCTAATGATTAAATACGAGATATGTTATAACAACATTCATTAATCGCGCATATCAAATTTTCTTTTGCTACCAAGCTAATTAAAAATTTGAATATAATTAAATCCATTACGAGAACATATGTTTCTCCATAATTAATACCGGTCTCTGCGAGAAACCTTGTGCTACAAGTCGCGCTTTGTACCATATAATTTCATTTTTCTTATTTCGTACAAATACCCATTTGTATCTAACAAGTATTACACCTTCAGGTGTTCGGTCTACAGGTCCAAAAATTTCACGTTTACTTTGTGAATTTAGTTCTATTTGAATCGCCTTTTTTCACATTGGCCAAATATTTCTACATTCATCAACAATTTGTGGTTCATATTCATGATCATTACTTCTGGTAATATCAAGAACAACTTTATATAAAAATATGTTGTCGACAACAATTTTATTTCTATCCAATATATTCGTCTCCTGTATATACATAATGTATCGAGATCTCGTTATTTTCGGTACCTGATCCTCTTCAGGGGATAACTCATCCTCTTTAGGAGATAACTCTTGAGAGTTTTATTTACAAGAGATTTTTGTTCATAAGTTTTGGATAAATCAATAACTTTTGTAGCTTTATTTTATGGGTATAGCCTCTTTATAAAGTTTATGACTTATTTTTCTTGTACTTTCTTCTTACGGAAAAATTTTATCTTTAACGCCGATCATTCTTCCATGTTTCAAGTGTGATTTTGATTCAATTTCTTCTTTGTATTAGCATTGTCCTCGAGGACTTCAATCTCTTCTAGAGTATTAGCGGCTAAAATGTGAGATATCATAATTTTCTTATTATCGGTGAATAATTACGTAATTGATTTGCAATTCATTGCAAATAAATAATCCTTTGAACTTCTAGTTCATATTGATTTGTATGAGAATCGAGGATTAAATAACGTTGAAACATTCCAATTTGAAACATTCCAATTAATCTCATGTAGTGCTTGAGATGACGATCTCACGTCGTACTTTAGGCAACAAAACATTCCAATTAATTTCCGTCGTGCTAGCTTGAAATGATCTAATGTCTTGCTGACAACGACTTTTCTCCCCCTAATGGTGGGAAGATTGACTTCATTAAAATAACAATCCTCAAATTATACCTTAAAAATATCACTTATGGGTTATGAATAAGATGACCCATTAATGTATTGGTAATTAACTTACTTTGATATAATCAACAAGTAAATGAATCTTACGGTTCATACGGGATGTTCATGATTTTCAATAATTAAACGCATTATTGATCACGGAATGTCAAATCATAAAAACCTTTTGGATCAGAACACTTACGGTGTATTATACACTTACGGTGTATTACAACATTTGTTTCAACTATTCTCATTTTAGTATAATATATCCCGAAAGAGAAAATATCGAGTTTTTCTAATATGAGCTTCTAGCGATAGTATTGAAGTAATATAAAGAAATTACTTTACTATCTTCAATATTGGTTTCAATATGATAACCATTATAACATTATCCTTAAAAGCGAGCAAATTTACGCTTGCCTCGGAAGAATATAAAGAATCATCAATACAAAGTTTTGTGCCTTTTGACAACATTATAATCGCTCTTCCAGAGACTTTAATTAAGTTTGATGAATAATCACTCTTCTAGAGCTTTTTAATTATGTTTGATGAATAATCGCTCTTCTAGAGCCTTTAATTAAGTTTGATGAGCTTACGGCCCATAAAACTTCATATATGCAAAACATAAATTTAACTTTATTACTTGAAACATAAATAAAACATATAATAAAAATACTTATTATAATGTCATAATATAATGAAATAAAAATAATTAATTGGTATGAACATTTCTATCAACATATCATCAAGGAAACCATAGATATCAAAATTAGTTATATCCACTCCATTTGAAAAGTCAAAATAATTCATGGGATCTTGGGATCATTATGATCATTTCATTCCATTTCTTTTCTTTTATGGAGTCTTGGTACAAATCTACCAAATGTTTAGAGTACGACAAGTACATTCCCTTTTATATATTGATTGTTCTTTTCAAGTCCACTACCACAACTACAACCATAATTTCCTTTATGATTATCAAATGAGTTCCATTCACTTGAGAATGTAATAAAATCGGTCGAGCTAGATTGTTGGTTTTTCAAATGAAAACTCATTATTTTGTCAACCATTAGAAGACATAATATCACTTACGGGAACATAGTTTCCTTTATAAACCGAAAATATTTTGTAAACTTACTCTCTCGATATTGCTACTACGAGAGCATATTTGAGGCATGAAATATAATAAATATTTTCTCTAACATGTCTTCATCGGTGTTTTCACTCAACACTTTTAAAATCTTGCAACTTGGTGCAACCAATTATAATGAGCTTTTAAAATCTTTCCTTTAAATCATTTCATAAAACCAAGTAAGTCTTTTACTCTAATGTACTCGACTTTTAATTTTTCATGGAGATGATAGTGAATAAAAATCATTAATTTTGCATGATCATGCGGGGATGCATGATTGTCAACTATAATTGTATCTCCAGGTTCTTTGCCTTTATATGAATCTCATCATTAAGATTACATGACAAATAATTCTTGCTCGATATAAATCAAGAGCAACAAATTCAAATTTATAATATTTAAATATTAAATAACTAAACATATTTCCCATCAAATTAAATAATTATATATGTTGATTTTAATTGTAATGAAACAATTTATAGAAATGCGATAAAACACGAAACTAAATTTGTCCACTAAAATAACAAACCAATATTACTAAGCATATTTGTCATTGTAACTTCATACAAAAATTTATCAAAAGGTTATTAGAAATATATCAAATATGCTATCATGCATGCGAAAGGAAATATATCAAAAATCATTAGAAATATATCAAAAGATTGTTTTAGTACATGAACTAAAAGAACTAAAACATCATGTATTTTATCGAATCCCTTTTGATTTATTTAGATTGGAAGAAATGCAAAATTACAATACACTTTTTATAAAAATAAACCTTTTTGCACAATAATTGAGGTTAGATATTTCACAGTATAATAACAAAACAACTTGAGGGTGGTGTGATGATGATGACTTACATATGAGTATGAGAGTCGTTAGCATCTTAGAATCAAGAACAACAAACTCTAATAATAGATTATGAATGGAATAACATGCGGTATGTTATATTAAAAAATTTGTGTATCCATATATATATAATTGATAAACATACATTCTCCTTCAAATCAAATATGATTATCTTGAAGATGAATGTGAGAAAGCGATTAAATCTTTGATAGCGTGTTATAAAAGATTACTAAAATTAAGAACAAAATGATTAGAGAAAAGAGGCATGTATCATAATATTTTCATATATCCATCATCAACTATTACAATGCTCATGCTCTTATTTATAGATACATGGACTTGGAAGTTTCAAAACTCAAAAGTCATGAGTTTAAAACTTAATGAACATGGGAGTTACTTAATGAACTTGGGAGTTCTAAAATACCAAAGAGCATTACAATTAAATATAAATCTAGACATCCATAAATATATATGTTATAATTTTATAACAATACTATTATATATATAAACATAGAATAACCTAAACACATAACCCTATCGATCTATTCAAATACATAAAACTTAGTATCGAATTCAACTATTTGATCGACTTGAAAAGCGAACACAAATTCTAACGTCCCGACGGTCTAGTCGGACTTTTATCGAGTTTAAGTTCAATTAAACTCTGCCTAACACTAAACAATTATCTAAGATAATTTTAATATTAGTCAAAATAATTTTCATAAGCTCGTAAAAATTTTTAAATAATTATTACTATTTATCGTAAATTTTCAATCATTAATAACGTATTTAACTGAATTAAATACCACATAATTCTTTTATCATTAATATTTATTTAATATCAAATATTAATGAAATACATATCATAATATTATAATATATTTATAATATATCAAAGTATTTTAATACTTAAAATCATATTTATATAATTTTTAAACCGTTAAATTAATTATCCTAGGTAATTACTATTAATATTAAAATATTAATATTTTTATGGCAAAATATCAAAAGTTATATGTTATAACTTAAAATATTTTTCTAACACTTAAATCATTTTATATAATTTATAAAACATTAATTCCATTTTTAGATTAATTTATTTAATATAGTTATTAAATAAACTAATTATCATTAATATTAATTAATTAATGAATTTCATCATAAAATATTAAAAGTCACTAAAAATAACTTAAAATATTTTATTATACCATAATATTATTTTTCATGATTTTTCATGTATTAAAATCATTTTTAAATAATTTATTTAATATTATAATTAAATTAATTAAATACCATTTATATTCCAAAAATATTAAATATTTATGAAATATACTCTAAATAATTAAAAACCATTTTTTAGAATTTAAAATAATTTTTCAGAATTTATTTAGTATTTTTAATAATTAAAATCTATTTTTTTTCAATTTATAATTAATTTAAATAATTTTCAATAATTAAGTGTCGCTAAAGGGGTTTTAGGCGACAAATTCGTCGCTGTTGGTGTTCTTCCCGTGTTCTTGAGCATTTCCAGAAATTCGTGTCAATCACCGAGTTGGTATGTTTGACCACAAATGAATCTGGGTTCCGGTCGATTTCTGGTCTGCTAATGTTTCTGGTTATGTATTATAAGTGTAATACTACAATAAACAACTCATTTTATGGCGCCATACAAAAACAAATCAGAGAGTTATAAGCTCTCTAATATGATGTCAGACATGTTCATCAAATTCTGGGTTTTCAAGAATTTTAAGAACAGACAAGGTACCTCTTTTGAGCCCATAATTATTGGCTTTCCAAGTTTGTTTTGTGTGATCTAGTAATTCGGTATTGTAGAGGGGATTTCAGGCTATAATAATCCATCAACCGGTAGGTCTAACAACAACACATAAAAGGAATCATGGCTGGTCAAAGTACACATCGTGCGTACTTTCGAAGAACAAATCTGGGTTTTCCAGTTGTTCATCAACCGATTCGATCGACTCGTTTGACCATTAATTTCTACAATCTCATTACTGATCCGGGGTTATCTAAAGGTTTTAATATACACTCCTCATGTCCATTCTGAGGATCAAACAACAAAATAGCCAAAACATCAAAATACTGCAAGATCTAGACCCTGAAAAACCTTGCCAGACGAGATCTGGGTTTCTGGGTTACCCAGATACCCGATTTCGTGAACGGTCAATCATGTTTGACCGCTTATATCTGGAGATCCAGACATGGTATGACCATGATTCAAAGTCCAGATTACAGTCCACATGACAAAGAACAAATTTATAAAATCTAACACAACTAAAACCAAATACAAAAAGATCTACAGGATCTGACATATGGCTGCCAGGTCAATATTTTCAACATTTCCAGATTTTACAAAACATCCTTTTCATGCACTTTAATGTTATAGATCCTTGATCTATCAACCCAGATCAGTTACAGACACCTTCTAACAAAACTTTACACAATCAATTACAACATCAAACATAAAATCAAGAGATTTCAAAATTTAGGGTTCATATACCTTTTAAGCTTTGATTTTTGATTCTGGTCATAGTGATCTGATCTAGGCTAGCAATGAAGTGTTCTTGGCTTATCTTAACACTCTCTCACATTCCCCATCCCCCGAATTTTAAAGAGAGAAAGGGTTTGAGAGAATGAAAAATGAAATTGGCTTTTCTCTCTCTAAATCTCTTAAATGATATGATTTAATGTATTGGATTGCAATATATGGCTGGTAAATGACACATATCTAGGGCTAGGGCTATTGGTTAGTTCACCAACCCAATATATGGCAATATTTTCAAGTTAAGTTCAATAATGCATAAAAGGGCATTTTAGTCTTTTTGCATTTAATTTTAATGGTATTTTAGACAATTGGCCAAACCCTTAGGGTTTAGTGTGAGACCCCAGATTTTATGAATAAATATTTAATTATCTCAAAATATTTTTTTTAAAAAATTTGAGATAATGTTATAGTTGTGGGTAATATTTATAAATTTTGCAAAGTATGCAAGTTGTCATATTATATTCAATTGGTCGAAAAATATTCTTTTTGTCAGAGAATATCCGTATGACGTTACAATCATTGGTGGACCCCACAACGGAATTATTGTCGGATTGAGAAAACGACAAAAATATTTTATTAAAAATAACGGCAGAAGTTTTACCGTTAATACTATTGAACTACTCGGTAGTAAAAGTACAGTAATACGCGTGGTTGCATAGTAGCACACGGTATTGATTATTGATGTTTTATGTGAGAAGTCACTCAATTTTGTTCAATTATTGCTACAATAGTTGTTGCATAGTATCTCACATTATTTGATTCAATTATTGTTGATTTATAAGTTTTTCTTTATTAGTATTATTAACGTAATAAAACAGAAATATCTTTTTATATAAAACAAAATACTTTATTAAAGTTATTCTATAAATAGAATATATTATATTCTATTATGCATAGTATTTTGCATAGTAAAATCTTTTTATATAAAACAGAAAACTTTATTAAAGTTATTCTATAAATAGAATATATTATATTTTATTATGCATAGTGTTTGCATAGTACCTCCATAGTGTTTGCATAGTAAAAATCTTTTTATATAAAATAGAATATATTATATTTTATTTAAAAGATTTTGCTTTAAATATGGATAGTCAGTTAATGTAAATCAATACTGACCGTTCATGAGTTAGTTCTTATCTGATCCATTTTTCTATAAATAGGAAGCTTAGTTAGAATTGAAATCACACCGAAGTTTAGAGAATTCTCTTTCTATAATCTGAAGTATTTCCTTAAGAGTTTTAAGAAACTTTGAGCGAAGAACATAGTATAAGTTTTCTTTAAGAAAATCCTCACCCTATCAATCGGAATATTCTTCTTTTACGGTAAGGAATATTATTCTTTTGTGTTCATGAAGAGAACTTCTGTTATTCCATTCCTTATTATTTTGTTGGAATAACCTGTATACGCGAGCTACCCTATACTTGGTGACATTCTTCTATTATTCCGTCTTTATTATTTTGTTGGAATATCCTGTTTGTGAGTTTTACACCGAACCTGGTTCCGTCTTTATTATTACATTGGAATATCACATGCATGTGTTTTACCGGACTGGTTCCGCCTTTATTATTACATTGGAATATATATCACATGCGTGTGTTTTACACGACTGGTTCCGCTCTTTATTATTACATTGGAATATCATATACGTGTGTTTTACACCGGACTGGTTAAAATCTTTATTATTCTGCATTTATGATTATGTTGGAAAAACACATACATCATCTGAAGTACTGCGTGTGCATGGTAATTTCATTGTTATTTCATTCTTTATTATTCTCATTGGAACATCACATCGATGTGAATTTCACGACTTGGTTCCGTTATTATTATTCTGTTGGAATAACTTTTGTACATCTGCAATCGCATGCGTGGTGATTTCTTTTGTTATTCCATTCGTTATTATACTCAGTTGGTTAAAATTTTGACTTCTATACTCCATGAAATTAGTGGAATATCCTTGATATTTGCGCTTTATCCAGTATTTTGCATGGAAATATTCTTCTGTGCATTCTTGAATTTTATTCTACAAAGAAGTATCATGTTGACAATTTGGACATTATTGGTTCCTGGACAAATTAATTCTTGAACTTGTTTAATTGAATTCTTATATCATTATCATCATCCTCATGTTTATATTTATTGAAAGTCATTTGTGGCCTGTAGTGCATAGATGGACTTGGTATGATTATGACCAGGGATTATTCGGTATAATCATGACCGTAATGTTACAAATGATGTGAAAATTAAAAGTCCTCATTGGCCCGTAGTGCATTGATGGACGAGCTTTGATATGATTATGGCGATGGATTCTCTTGACGAGGAGCAAAGATGAATTGTTTTATGGCATGATCGGGACCGTTGATGAAAACACGATTATCTTTGGCCCGTAGTGCATGGATAATTAAGTGGTCGTGATACTAAAGAATATCCTTGGCCTGTAGTGCAGGGATAATTTAAAGATGTGGATTATTTATTGAGCTGAGTCTCAGCGATTAAGTTGATGAAAAACTTTTTAAATCATAAAAGATAGTAGATTATATTCTCTACTTGACTCTTTTAATGGATTACTTGTTTCGCTGCAGTTAAACTTGATGTCTATTGTATTTTATCAGTTTAACATTGTTGAAGGCTAATGATAATTTATTCTGCATTATCTTAGTCATAATATTTTTTACTGGGCTAGTTGAGCTCACCCTTTCTTTCACTGTTCTCTTCAGGAAATGAGAACGTGGTGAGACAAGTCGGGGAATGGAGTGATGGTCCGGGATGATAGTATTAGCTAGTAGTCCTCACTATTACATTAAATAGTGTGACAATAAATGTAATGAGGACTTATTACGAGAGTGGATATTATGCTAGAAGACAATATTTGTATTTAAACTCACAACATATGTTTTGTCGTATTTTACACGATCGTTTGTATTATTAGTTTGTATTTGAATTTTGTACCATGTATTTGGCGACTCAAGATGGGTGATGTATACCTATTTTGGGGCGTCACGATTAATATCAAAGCTTAGGGATATGATCCACAGGCTAAGATGTGAGATAAGAACTAGGAGGGAGAGACGGGGATTCTTCGCCCATATTGTATGACCTACCTAAGTTTATTTGGTATTTAATTGGTCGGTCAAAGTATAGGGATAATATGTGATATGTTAATTAACCCTTGTTTTGTGGCAGTGTTTGAAAATGGCATCCGAGAATGTTGAGATTATCAATGGAGCACAGAAGACCGTTGAGTCTCCACAGATCAATAATCAGGATAATGTGCAACCAGAGGACAATACTCCTTATGAAAACAATAACACCGATGAAATAGTGAATGATGGGATGGTCAAAGACTTTATGCAATTCATGCAACAACAAGCGAAGGCAGCTCATGTCCAAAATGCAGGTAGAAATACTGATAACTCTCGGATGGTCACCGCTAAGCAGTTTAAGGAGCAATTCATGCAACAACGGGCGAAGGCACCTCCTGTCCATAATGCAGGTGGAAACAATGGTAACCCACGGTTGGTCACCGCTAAGCAGTTCAAGGAGCTGGGACCACCGGAGTTTTTGGGAAAGCCAGAACCACTTAAGGCGGAGACATGGATAAAGCAGATTACCAAGATATTTGATGTCTTAGAATGCTCAGAGGAGCAAAAGGTTCCATTTGCCACCTTTATGTTGCGTGAAGAATGAGATCATTGGTGGGAATCTATAAAAGCATCTACCGACTGGCCTTTTCAAGATGTCTTGGGAGAAGTTCCAAGAATTATTCAACGACAAGTACTTTCCTGAAAGTATATGTCACATGAAGGAGGTAGAATTCATCAAGCTGGAACAAAACAATATGACCGTGTCGCAGTACGAGGCTAAGATTGCGGAGTTATCCTAGTTTACATCCCATTTGGTCGATAATGAGGAGCGAATGACGCGAATGTTTTTGCGAGGTTTGAAACCCGATATACATCAATACCTCATTTCTCACAAACTTTGTTTATATTCGGATGTTGTGAATAGGGCTTAGTTATTGGAGCGCGATAATGAGTCAAAGCCTGACCAAAAAGGCAACGACCAACAACACGATAATAATCATACCGGTGGCAACGGTCATCGAACAACGATAACCATCGTGGGGGATATTATCATTTCGGTGGTAATCATGGCCAAGATAATAAGAATGGACATTTTAAGAAGAGAAGGTTCAACAATGACGTGAAGACGTCGGCACCAGCACCCGTTTCAAAGGAAGAAGAACTCCCATCGATCAGTATGTTTCAAATGCGGACAAGAGGGACACATCCGTCAACTGCACTGTAATAATCCAAAGCGTGTTTTAATTGCGGAAGAGAAAGTCACCTAGCTCGATTTTGTCGTATGGTGAAGTCAAGTCCAACCAGGTTAGTGATGCCAAAGGATGTCCCGAGCAAGCCAAAGCCCGTAGTTTAAGAGAGCATTTTTTTCTCGTGACGAGGAACACGAATAAAATTATCACGGGTAAGTTAATCATAAGCTCTTCACGAAGTCTATACCGTGTTAGATATCTGGGTTCTACTCACTCTTTTATTTCACCTAGTTGTGTTCAATGTTTGTACTTAACTCGGAGAAGTTAAACTTTGATTTATCTATTGAAACTCCATTGGGAGAAACCTTCGTTACCTCCAATTGCTTTATAAATCTTGTTTGATTCAAATCGACACTTTCACGTTACCTGTCGATCTTATCTCTTTAAAAATACTTGCCTTTGATGTGGTTTTTTTTTTAAACGATTGGTTAACTATTCATCATGTTTTTCGTAAGGTTGTTAGCTTTCATATTCCTAACCAACCTATTATGCGAATTCAAGCAACCAAACCACTAAATTCAATCATTGTCATATCAAGCCATAAGTAAAGAGCCCCGATCCTTTTGTTGATGACTTCCTTGTGTGGAATGCACCGAAGCCAGACTTTCTGTAGGCGACGTCGTGAATGACGATGACAAGTTGATAGGTATCATTGTGAGGTGCTATCTAGGTTAAGGGATAGAAGTCACAGTTGGTATCAATGTGACGTACTATCCAAGTCTTGGATGAGAGTAATAGTTTTGAATGATATTTCTATCATTAATAAATCTCTTGACGTATTCCTGAAGACTTCTTAGCCTACCCCAGAACGTGAAATCGAATTTTGTATTGACACCAGTACAAAACCCATTTCTTAAACCCTCAAAATATTTCTTTACTTAAAACGAACGTATAATGCGCCAAAGACGTTGACTTGAGCTGTTGAAGATTACGATCGTACCATTCAATACCATCGTGGGAAAATAAACGTGATAGCTGACGTGTTGAGTAGAAGATCTTATGCATTTACGAGTGCGATGTTGTTAACACAAAGACTCATTTCGTATAACTTACAAATGATGAAGATAGAGTTAAAGACTCTAGGGACCCACATGAAGATAACGAATATATGAGTAGAATCGACTTTAATCGATAAAGTTAAAGCTGCTCAACCTACACACCCGGAGCTGATGAATGTGAAGAAGAAGGTTCAAGAGGGCGTTATTCTAAAAGCAAGAATCGACGAAGAGAGGAAATCTCAACCCTCGATTTAATTATCCCATTTGAAATCCTCGATTGAGTAGGAACTGTGGCTTATAGACTCATTTTACCTCCAAGTATGTCGCGTGTTCATAACGTTTTTAACGTTTCGATGTTACATAAATATGTGGACGACCCGAACCACATTATTAATTTAGAATCGGACGAGATAGCGGATGATTTAACGTATGAGGAGATACGTGTTAAAATCTTGGATAAGAAGAATCGTATTCAACACTCAAAGGTTATACCTCAAGAGTTAGAATCGAACGAAGTGTCCTTATCTGTTTGGCATACCAGGTACGTACGTAAATTTTGAGGGCAAAATTCCATAAGGAGGGGAGATTGTGAGACCCCAGATTTCATGAATAAATATTTAATTATCTCAAAATATATTTTTTTTAAAATTTGAGATAATGTTATAGTTGTGGGTAATATTTATAAATTTTGCAAAGTATGCAAGTTGTCATATTATATTCGATTGGTCGAAAAATATTCTTTTTGTCAGAGAATATCCGTATGACGTTACAATCATTGATGGACCCCACAACAGAATTATTGTCGGATTGAGAAAACGACAAAAATATTTTATTAAAAATAACGGCGGAAGTTTTACCATTAATATTATTGAACTACTCGGTAGTAAAAGTACAGTAATACGCGTGGTTTCATAGTAGCACACGGTATTGATTATTGATGTTTATGTGAGAAGTCACTCAATTTTGTTCAATTATTGCTACAATAGTTGTTGCATAGTATCTCACATTATTTGATTCAATAATTGTTGATTTATAAGTTTTGCTTTATTAGTATTATTAACGTAATAAAACAGAAACATCTTTTTATATAAAACAGAATACTTTATTAAAGTTATTCTATAAATAGAATATATTATATTCTATTATGCATAGTATTTTGCATAGTAAAATCTTTTTATATAAAACAAAAACTTTATTAAAGTTATTCTATAAATAGAATATATTATATTTTATTTAAAAGATTTTGCTTTAAATATGGACCGTCAGTTAAAGTAAATCAATCTGACCGCTTCATGAGTTAGTTCTTATGCAATCCATTTTCCTATAAATAGGAAGCTTAGTTAGAATTGAAATCACACCGAAGTTCGAGAGAATCTCCTTCTACAATCTTGAGCATATTTCCTTAAGAGTTTTAAGAAACTTTGAAGCGAAGAACATAGTACAAGTTTTCTTTAAGAAAATCCTCACCTATCGATTAATATTCTTCTTTTTACTAGTAAGGAATATTATTCTTTTGTGTTCATGAAGAGAACTTTTGTTATTCCATTCCTTATTATTCTCATTGGAATAACTTTTGTATCACGCTGCTACCTTATACTTGGTGACATTCTTCTATTATTTTGTCTTTATTATTACATTGGAATATCACATGCATGTGTTTTTTACACCTGACACGGTTCCGCTCTTTATTATTACATTGGAATATCCCGTGCATGTGTTTTACATTGGACTGGTTCCGCCTCTTTATTATTACATTGGAATATATATCACATGTACGTGTATTTTTACACCGGACTGGTTAAAATTTTATTATTACTCGCTGGAATATCACATGCATGTGTTTTACACCTTTGGTTCCGCCTCTTTATTATTCTCGCATTTATGATTACATTGGAATAACTTTGTCTATCTGCAATACCGCATGCATGGTGATTTTTGTTGTTATTCCATTCTTTATTATTACATTGGAACATCCCATCGGTGTGAATTTCACGACTTGGTTCCGTTATTATTATTCTGTTGGAATAACTTTTATACATCACAATCTGCATGTATGGTGATTTTTTTTGTTATTCCATTCGTTATTATACTCAGTTGGTTAAAATTTTGACTTCTATACTCCATGAAATTAGTGGAATATCCTTGATATTTGCACTTCATCCAGTATTTTGCATGGAAATATTCTTCTGTGCATTCTTGAATTTTATTCTACAAAGAAGTATCATGTTGACAATTTGGACGTTATTGGTTCCTGGACAAATTAATTCTTGAACTTGTTTAATTGAATTCTTATATCATTATCATCATCCTCATGTTTATATTTATTGAAAGTCATCATGCGTGGCTGTCTTTGCATAGATGGACTTGGTATGATTATGACCAGGGATTATTCGGTATAATCATGACCGTAATGTTACAAATGATGTGAAAATTAAAAGTCCTCATTGGTCCGTAGTGCATTGATGGACAGTTTTTGGTATGATTATGGCTATGGATTCTCTCCGGCCAAGGGAGCAAAGATGAATTGTTTTATGGCATGATCAGGACCATTGATGAAAACACGATTATCTTTGGCCCGTAGTGCATGGATAATTCGTGGTCGTGATACTAAAGAATTTCCTTGGCCTGTAGTGCAGGGATAATTTAAAGATGTGGATTATTTATTGAGCTGAGTCTCAGCGATTAAGTTGATGAAAAACTTTTTAAATCATAAAAGATAGTAGATTCTATTCTCTACTTGACTCTTTTAATGGATTGCTTGTTCCGCTGCAGTTAAACTTGATGTCTATTGTATTTTATCAGTTTAACATTGTTGAAGGCTAATGATAATTTATTCTGCATTATCTTAGTCATAATATTTCTTCTTGGGCTAGTTGAGCTCACCTTTCTTTCACCGTTCTCTTGAAATGAGAAACGTAGTTGGGGACGAGTCGGGGAATGGAGTGATGGTCCTGGATGATAGTATTAGCTAGTAGTCCTCACTATTACATTAAATAGTGTGACAATAAATATAATGAGGACTTATTACGAGAGTGGATATTATGCAGAAAGACAATATTTGTATTTAAACTCACAAAGATATATTTTGTCGTATTTTACACATCTGCTGTATTATTAGTTTGTATTTGAATTTTGTACCATGTATTTGACGACTCAAGATGGGTGATGTATACCTATTTTGGGGGCGTCACATTTAGGGTTTGGAAAATTTAGGGTTTAGGGTTTAAAAACCTTTAGGGTTTACAAATTTAATTTCTAAAATTTCCACTTTAGGTTTTCAAAAATAGAAAATTAATACTTCTAAATTATAATTAGAATTTTCTAATTATATTAAAATTTCTTAATCACAAATTAAATCTTTCTAATTAGGATTAACATTTCTTAAGTAAAATCGCTAATTTAGCAATTAGGATCGTAATTGGTCATTAGGGTTTATAATCCCCGAATTAGGGTTTCTAATAGAAAAATAATTTTCTAATTTAGAAATTAAATTTTCGTAATTAGATTAGGGTTTTCTAATTACTTAACTTGAATATTAGGATTAATATATCCTAATTAACATTAAAAGTATTAAATTAACACTTAAGTTTTTCCCTATTTATAAATTAGGGTTTCAAATCCGTAATTAGGGTTTCAAATTTGGAATTAGGGTTTTGTAACCAATTTGTTAAGATTAAATCTAATTAATCCTATAATTATTTACACTTACACCATTAAGTTCTCGATTTAGGGTTTCATGCACTGAATTAAGGTTTTGAATTCCCGGAACTAAAGTTAGGGTTTCCAGAACCGGTTTCTAGGATTTCTTATTAATCGCTAGGGTTTTCTAACGAACGTTAAAGTTCTTAATATATAATTAAGGGTTCTTACATATATCGTTTATCTGATCAACCCTTGACCCTTAACCACATACTGTACACATATACACAGAATATATTCACGTATTTCCTTAATCCTGAATAATTCACCTAAATCCTTCACAGAATTTTGAAATCCTCAAAATTCATTCTTAAAAATATTAAACGCATACACTAATTTTCTATCTAGGTTCTAATTTTGAACCTTAATTCAATTTTTAAAATTCTAAAAATTTTCTAAATTCTCGTGTTGTCACAGTCATACTAGCGAAGGATTTACCTGTCTCTCTCCTCTTAGTTCTAGTCTCAAATCTCAGCCAGGGATCATATCCCTAAGCTTTGATACCAACTTTAACGCCCCCAAAATAGGTATACACAACCCATTCTGAGTCGCCAAATACATGGTACAGAATTCAAATACAAACTTAATTATACAACTGTCGTGTAACATAAGCTGAGAGTTTTAACATGAATATTGTCTCCTAGATAATATCCAAACTCAAACGAAGCCCTCATTACATTTATTATCACACTATTTCATAGAATAGTGAGGACTACTAAAGAACCATCTGGACCGTCACTCCATTCCCCGACTAGTCCCAGCTATATTCTCATTTCCTGAAAAGAACAATGAAGGCAAAGGGTGAGCTCAACTAGCCCAGTAAAGAATATTATGACTAAGATAATGCAGAATAAATTATCGTTAGCCTTCAACAGTGTTAAACTGATAGAATACAATAGACAACAAGTTTAACTGCAGCGGAATAAATAATCTGTTAGTTCCCAGTAGACACACAATAGATCTAGAAGGGCGGGTTGAATAGATCCTTTTTCATTTTCAAATACTTTTCTTGTGTATTTTGTATTGCTACTAAATTAACACATAATAAGCATAAGAATCTTTTTAAGCACAATGCAATAAACAAAAGATCCCCTTCATTGATATATTCATGAATATGCATACATTATTCGTAGAGTTAGTTAAGTTGTACGCAGTTAATACATACATAGTATTTATAGCAGTTAGATACATAAGAAAATGACAAAAAGTAAATGACTGAATGTAAAAGACACAAGGGATTTTAAGTGGTTCATAGACTCAAGCTCCTAATCCACTCTTCTACTTTAACGAGTAGGAATTCCACTAAGGAAGGGCAGCACCATGAATCACTAAGATTCCTTCAAGGCCAACAGCCTTGGAACTTCAGTTCACTAAGAACTCTTCAAGCCGAGCAGGCTTGGAACTCCTCTAGTTCACTAAGAACTCTTCAAGCCCAGCAGGCTTGGAACTTCATTTTAGTCCCTCCGGACAAGGACCCCTCAGACCCTGACTACTTATTGTTGTTGTTGTAGTTGTTGTTGGTGCCTTGCTGCTAAGATGTCTTAAAGCTTGAACATCTTTTGTACTTAGCAGCTTGGTGTGGTCCTCTATGCATTCTGTGTAGAGTCTGGACCACTTCTTCTCTGGTGCAGCTGATCTTCATACTTTTCATCTCATCTTCATTTGATGTCGGTTGTGCATCATCACCATTTGGGTTTGTAAAGTATCTTTGCTTTTGGTAGACTTCTTCTGGCACTTAGCATTCCCTAAACCCTTCTTGAATGCTGTACAGACATGGTTCTGCATCTTATTTATTTCAGCTTTTGGTTCATGGTGATTCGTAGAGTGGCTCTCTGGATCTTCTTTGTGCTCTGTCACTTTTTTAAATGCTATCTTTTTTGCCTTCTCGACTCTCATCTTAGCTGCCATCTTCAGTGACATTCTCATCATTGTTAAGTGAAGCTTTAGTTTATTCAGGTCCTTCTTTAAATCTGCTTCACTTCCACCTTCGTAGTCTCACTATCACTGAGACTTGTTCTGTTCAGTTCTAGTGGAACTCGTAGAGTCAACACTATAGCATTTCAACAACTCAATGATCCTTTAACTCAGCAACTCTTGATCTTTGAAGCTCTGGCTAATATATACTCCTTCCCAATCTTCCCGTTGGAATATAGCCGTTGAAAGCAATTTGAATTGCTTCGTAGATCTCGAGTTATTTGGTGCAGACTGCTTGATGTGACATGGCAGCTCCTTTATGACTTTACTAACACAGCAGTCTTCTACCTTACCTACCGCCTTAGAGTTGTCACTTTTCCATGTCAGGCAGGTAGTCATCTTTATTTCTTCTTTCTGACTTCTCGATTAGAACATCAGAAATTGTCCTTTTGCATCGATGCTCTCAAATAACAATGTTTAAATATCAGTCTTCAGATTGAACCGTTATCAATGCTTCAATCTTCAGATGACCAAACTCTACGATTCTGATACATAAGTTCTTGGACATGATCGTAGTGTATCTTGTTAAATGTTGTTCATTAACTGATTGAGACAACACTACGATCCTGAAGAAGTGTTCATTGGATCTTCAATGTCGAACACCTCTTCCTTCATTTGTGCAGTGCTTCAACACTTCTGTTTACTTTTGACTGATCTTAAGAACTGATAGCTTGACTCCTTATTCTGGTCTCTTTTGAATAGCAAGACACCTCAGATTTATGGCATGCCCAGCTCGCTTTCTCCTTGTGATCTCCCGTTCACTTATCATCAATGGACTGACCCATGCTTAATCACTTTAGCCTTGTTCTTCAGAAGTTGGCCAGTATCTCTGTGTAGACTACATCAGTTTTTGCTTTGTTTGGCAAACACTATGATCCTAGTTGACCCCAAGATAGTTGTCTTTTATTCACTTGACAACTACTGCACTTGCTGACTTTCCTTAGTTAGTCACTTTTACTGAAGTCTTCTTTTGATCTACTTATAGAAGACTTCATCTTGAATGGCTTTACAATTCAATCTGGATGCTTATTGGGTTGGTGCTTAGATCTTTTGTTAGTTTGTATGACATTTATTGAGTGCTCTTTGGTTTCCTTTAGGTGGAGTGTAACTTTGCAGCTCAGACCAGAGGCTTCATTACTTTGGATATTCTGGGAGTGCTTATTTGTTAAGAATTGTGTTTACTCTACTATTCTTCCTTGGCGTTGTGAGCACCTCTGTTGAAGTCTTAGTTCTGCACTATATGATTTCGTTTTGGTTCTGTAAACACTACGACTCCAATATCAGATGTTGATACTCTACGAATTCTATCCTTAAGCTTGTTATCTTCATCTGATCTGGCTTGACTATGATCTCTGCTTCTTATTTGGTCAGTAGACTCTACGACTCCGAGTGTGGTCTACGATTCTTGACTTGGCTTTGGCAGATGCTCGTTTGGCTCTTAGACAGGTTGTCTCTATGATTCTGAACATGACTTCCTCAGTAGACTACGGCTCCAAGGAAGTTCTTCTCGACACACTACGATCCTTTCTCGTCTCTCCTGACAATCGATGAACTTTGAGATCTACTATCTTGCAGACTATGATTCTGCCTTGATAGCTCTCGAGTTTTCCTTGACTCTCATGGCAGACTACGATTTTTGGTGCAGTGCTCGACTATCAGACAAGCCTATCTATTACATTATAAGATCAACCTAACAAGCTTGATCTTTCTATATTTATAGTCCTTGTACATCATTTCCTTTTAAGGACTTTATAAAGTTGTTTTGCTTATGTAGGATCAATCTAATACATTTGATCAATTCATTCTAAGTCATTGTACATATGTTCTTATTATTTATCAAAGGATTTTATAGCTTTTCTTAATACAAGCATACTTACATATTCATTCATTTATAGCATAATCAAAACATATATAAATAGGAATATCATTCACATGCTTATTCCTAACAATCTCTCCCTATTTGATTATGAAAAAAACACTTTGTGCATATGCATGAGATGAATGAATCTTATATACAGTGAGCAGCTATATTTCTAAAACAGATAATCATGAATGTCATTGATAATAATATGGAATTACATAAACTATGACACTTTACATCCTGGATCCAGAACATACCTAACTAGATAGAGATGTACCATTTTGGCTCCATGTGTGTCTTCTGGGATGTCTGTTAATCAGCTACTTATCTGCTTGATCTTGTTGCTCTTGTTCCCCCTAGGATTCATGCTCTTCATCTTTGTCTAGCTCCCTCTATACTTTGTGTTCATAGGATCATCATCATTTGGCTCCCCCTCAGATGATGATTCTACTTCTGCTTCTTCTGTTGCTGCTGTCTTCTTCTTTTGTTCCCTTGCCTTTTTCTTGACCTTCATGTCTTCTTTTCTTCTGTTCTCCTTGTTCTTCCTTGTGTGCTTCTTTCTCTATCTCTTTTTCTCCCCCTTTTTGTCATTAATCACTTGAGAAAGCTGCTCCACGTTTAAAATAAGTTGCTCCATGAGGTAAGATGAGTTACCAACCTCAATCTTGAGTTCTTGTTGGCTCAGCTCAAGTTGTAGGGAGAGGGGCTGATTTAGATTGTCAATCTTGTTGGAGAGAGATAATATTTGATCTTTAGTTACTTTCTGTGCTCGTAGAGCTTCTTTCTTCTGATTATTCATGGCCTTCAGATAGATTTGATCTCTCTATTTGATTTTGAGAGATATATCAGACATAGTGTCTTAGAGTCTGTCTTGAACCGTATGATTTTCTGCTTTTATCAACATCTTTACCTCTTCAGTGATGATAATATCTTCTCAACCAACTCATCAGAATTCTTCAATAACTCCTGCTCCATAGGAGTTTGGTCATTTGGTTGGGCAGACTCTTGTTGAGCACTAGACTGGACTCCACGAGTTTCATTCTTGGATAGATTTTCGAAAGCAGTGAGAATCTGATAAATCGTTGAGTGCCAATCACTGTTGGAGGATGAAGGAATATTAGACAATTATGCTTGGGCAGATGGAAGCTTCTCAAACTGAACTTGATCATCTTCAATGGTAGAGTGAAGGGACTCTTCGATCATCCACTTGGGCATAATCCTTCTGCCATCAGAACCCACTCTACAATCGTAGGGAATATAGTGGTTACCAGCATGCCGGTAGACTTTGAAGTGAGACTGGTCTTTAATCATCTTGGTTGCAAACTTTTTTACCCTTGGAAAGTTCTGTGACACCAGCTCCAGGTTAGGAAACTGTGAGTAACACCAGCTGAAGTAACTTCCATCCTTTTCAGTATATGCCTTTAACCAGGGCATCCATGGCAAGAACCATCTCAGCAGAAGATCATCAGGATTGTAGAGGATAATAGTGCAGTCTAACTCCATGTTGTTCCAATTCTTAAACACATCATATGCAGTCATCCTTACAACCTTAAGTTGTTCATTTCCATAGCTTATCCATCTTTCTGCTGGTACATCTGGTGGTTCACCAAAAACTTCCACCACTATTCTTCTGCTAGTTCTAGCTGGAGAGAGAACAAGATAGTCTGCTGATTCTTCTAACTCCTGATTTGCAAAACTAGAATCTTTTTCCATTTCTTCACCTTCTGAGCTAGAATCATGCTGACTTCTTTTATCTGATTCATCAGTGAATTCTTCATGCTGATTTTCATCACTAGTACCTTCTTCAGCATCTTCTCCGTTGGATTCAAACTCATCATTACTCACTTCAATGATTGCAGTAGAGGATTCTCCTTTCCTCTTTGGGACAGATTTAGCAAGCAGCCAGTTGCTCTTTCTTCTCATTGGAGGGTCATTTATAGGAGTTTCAGACTTTTCTTCTTTTTCAAAATTTGAAGCCTCTGCATCCACATATAAGCTTCCTTGATGTTCAGCAATAGTAGGAACATGTTCATCTTCCTCGGACTCAACATCTTTTGAACCATTATATGAAGTTGTTGGAGCATTTGCAGTAGGAGATGCAATTGTTTCAACTTTCAACCTTTCTTCATCAGCAGAGTGGCAACTCTGAGTGTCAGCCACATGACTTGCACATTCTTTTTCACCATCATATTTAGCTATTTCTTTCATAGATTCAGCTTCTTCTGCATTGATGGATTTGCTCTTTGAGGATTTATCCTTGAAGCTTTCAGATCCCTTCTCATTTTTGAAACAACTATGGGGATGAGTCACGTAGAGACATCAAGGAAGCTCTACGTAGAGAATAAATGCAGCGGAAACAGCAATCCATTAGAAGAGTCACGTAGAGAATGAGTTCCATTATCTTCTAAGATTTAAAAGTCCATCATCAATATTTTATCCATGTAACAACAATCAATATACATCTTTAATTAAATATTCATCTTTGCACTACAGGCCAAAGATATTCATTTGTATCACCAATTCAATATGTTCATCTTAACACTGCTCATCTTTGCACTACGGGCAAAGATATTCATCGATTAATCATTCATCTTTTGCACTACAAAAGCCAAAGATATTCAAGAACATCATCATTTAAGACCGAGGATGATGAAAAATATTTTAAAGAAAAGCGAATCCAAAGGAGACGTAAGGACAAATATTAGGGATTCGTATAACAGTTTATCCAAGATCAATAATACTTCATAATAACCAATTGTGAAACAGAATTCAAAAATAAAGGTCAAAACATGGATACAATCAAATATAGTAACCATAATAGACATCTTGGACAAAAAGTGAAAAAAAATTATTTTTCGGTGAATAGTGCCGTATTCGTGAATAGTGTCGTATACGTGAATAGTAACCCCGACACAAAAAGGTAGAAATTCCACAATAAAATTCATACCAATATTTCGATATAATGATATTGAAAGAATAACATCATTACGAAAAAATAACATCCCTTACCTCAAAATGATAGTACTTCTGTTCGGAATATCGGATATAAAGCCGAAGAAAACTTGTACTGAATAGCAACTCTCAAAGTATCTAAATACCCACAAAAATACGCTCGACAATATAGAGAGAAAGAAAACTTATTTCTGGCGTGATTTTTAATTCTAACCTAAGCGCTTATTTATAGAAAAATGCTAGAACGTCATAGGAGACTAAAATAATAAAATAATAATGTTTATTTGTTCCTTTCTACGCATGCTTCTTGACCAAGATCAGCACCTCATTTCTGAAATATATAACAGCCCACATGTTTTCAAAAACAAAAGTGGGTCCCACCCAATTTTAATAAAAATTATTTTATTTTCCTAAACTTCAGTAATTCATAGAAAATAGCCCATTTATCAGAAAAATACGAATTTTATGTCCATTTCACACGAAATCGAATTCTCTACAACTTTGTAGCTTTAAGTTTTTCCAAAATCCAGACAGAAAATATCTGAAATCCACAAACGGATGATTTTCAACACCTTAAAATTCATAACAAATCATACGTTAATTTTTAACGGTTCAAAATTTGTGGATATATACTCAACTTATATATGTATACCATATCCGAAAATCATAACGATCCAACTACGATTAAAATTATAACTCACTTAATGTAGCTTTTAAGAACACCGATTTGATCTTTTAATACCTCTAATCCGACAAAAATAATCGATAAAACACCTCAACATTAATTCCTTCATTTATAACCACATAAATAAATCCATCATTTATATCCGCATCAAATAAATATTTCCTTATCATATAAATCAATAATTAATTATTCATAAATAATATTACGAATCACAATAACGACAACCGGCGGGTTCTCGGAAAAAAAGGGGCTTTCAGATAAGGATTTCTCCTTCTTGGCGCAAGCAATTAGGTGACCAAACCTCTCCTTGTAAACTTTCTAGACATTGCCAATAATTCTATCTAATAATATTATTCAAATAATATGAATTATTGATCTGATAATGGGAAATACTGTGTAGTGACAATTATTGAAACAACAATAATATAAACTATCAATGCAACAATTATTGAATCAATAAAATAAAATATTGAACAGTAATTACTGTAATAATTATTGAGTAGTGCCTTCTTATATAAGAATCAATAATTCAACAATACATGCAATACCGGTATCTTCTTCATGTAACCACAGCGCCAGACATCGTATTTTAACCACCGTGTAATCCAACAATGGTGTTAATTGGTAACAATTACGCCGTTATTTATAAAAACTCAAACTTTGTCATTTTCTTCATCCGACAGTTATTCCGTTATGGGACCCACAAATGGTTGCGCCGTCGTACGAATATTCCCCAACAACAAGAATATTCTACGACCAAACGAATATTCCCCGACAACAATGAATATTTTATAACCACTTATTTATTTTACAAAATTTGCACATTTCACCCATAACCAAAGTATTATATCAAATTATCACCTTACTATTTCAAGATAATAAATAGAGAAAATTCAATTTTATTTATAATAAGTTGGGGTCTTACAAAAATGTGCAATGTATTGTAAAAAGTGTGAACGTCGTCTAATGTTTAAAATTCTTGATCTAGCTTAGGCGTAAACTCATCAGCTACTTTAGGATAGTAGACAACAATTTTAACATTATTCACATCCAATCCCTCTTCACTCAAGTCATCCCTCTCCATTTTTATTTCAAAATTGTAAATGTAGTCTAAATTCATTTATGCATTATCCCCACAACTATCTATTTCATGGTTCATGGCATCCATAATAAACAACAGTTACCTGAGAATAAATTTAAAAGAATGATTAGGTCCACACTCAATAGAAATAATGTAGCAAGCAGAAATAAAGTATAAACAACAGTTTCCTGAGAATAAAAATCAAAAAGGAAAAAAAAAACTCCTGATGTGTAAATTGGTAACAAAATGTGGTAAGCATGGAGCAATTGCCAAATACAAATGTCAAACAAGAAACAAGAAATTTTCACCACACCAACAAAGCATCTGTGTTGTTAACTACATAAACTTTAAGCAAATGGTTGTTGCCTTCTATCTGATCCCTTAATATCCAATTAATTCTAAACAAGAAACCATTTAATTTCCTGCAACTCAACAAAAGATAACATTTGTTTGAGTAGTATATTTCTTCAAAGCTACAACAAAAATAAACTATTGTATTGTTCATATAGAAATAAAGCTAACTATTATTTTTAACAAGGGTTTGTGTAAACTTGTGTTTCTGAAGAAAGAAAAAGCACTGCTTGTTCAGTGCTCAGTAGTTTCTCTTACCATGCTCTGCTTACATGCTGAATTTTCAAAATTTGCGAGGCAAGAAAATAAGATACTATTGTACTACCGGACCTGTGTTTTTGAATCAGTCTGTCTACAGATAAAACTCCATCCAATGCAAATTTGAATCAAAAATCATACGAAAAATCTGCAATGCAGAAAGACATTAACATGATGCATGAAATTTTTAATTAGCTAAACTAGGAAATTCAAGAACACTTAAAAATGTCTATGACTGCCGCACTGAAGAGAGGTAGCTATTTTGACTATATCTACAAATAATTTTTAACATGGTAGCACCAACCAAGGATACAAGAAATGACAAAACTGCTTCATTTAATCTCAAGTTGGGTAAATTATTTATTTGTTCTCTTATATTCAGCCATTATTATGCCACATGGTGTACAACATTCACTCATAAATTATTTCAACCTGCAAAATTATAGCCGAAATGGGAGAAACACGACAACAAATTTTATTAACCAAAAGAAGAAAATACAAAATAAAATTTAAAGCACGATAAATCAAGAAATAGCTGGAAGGTTCAACAATCCCAGATAGCATCAACGGGAAAATGAATGAGAATATTTAATTCCAAGGTTATTCTAGGGTTTGCCTCTCAATATTTTATAGCCCTAACAAATCAATTATTGAAAACCAAAACACAAAATGTAAAAAATTAAGCCTAATTCAACACTAAAAGCTTGCAAATCCATCTACCCACATCTAATTTTGTTACCTTGCAGTGAATCTATGGATTTATCGCGAGGAGATGGGAAGTCGCCTCGATTTTAAGGCTGAGTTGTGAGGAGCGCTGAGTCGCGAGGAAATGGGCTGATTCGTAAGTGATAGAGAGGAGATGAGTGATAGAGCAGGAGAGAGACAGCGGAGTTAGTTGTGACGCCCCCAAAATTAGGTATTCATCACCCATCTTTTGAGTCTCCAAATACATGGTATAAATACAAATAAAATCTTAATTATACAACTGTCGTGTAAAATACGACAAAACATAACTGAGATTTTAAATAGGGATATTGCTTTCTAGACAATATCCATTCTCAAATAGAGTCCTCGTTACATTTCTTATCACACCATTTTATAGAATAGTGAGAACTACTAAGACACCATCTCGGACTATCACTCCGTTCCCCGACTAGTCCTAGCTACGTTCTCATTACCTGAAATGAATTTTGAAGCAAAAGGGTGAGCACAACTAGCCCAGTAAAGAATATCATGGCTAAGATAATTAATTTATCAACAGCCTTTATCAGAATAAATCAGAGATTTATAACATATGGTAAATAATAAAACTTTTCAACCATAATTGCAGCGGAATCAACAATCCGTTAGAAGAGTCAAGTAGAACATAATGTCTACTTTATCTTCCAAATTAAAAGTCCATCGTTAATATTTTATTCCTGTAATACTCATCAACAGTTCTTCGTTATACCCAAGACAAAGAGAACTTTCATCACCTGTCTTCACCTGAACCACTAAAGATTTTAATTAAGTTCACAATTCATATTTATAATCATGTAAATCAACAGTTTCTCCTTGCCACAAAGGATTAATAGAATGTTTACTCAATATCCTTACCCCAAAGGCTGAAGATATTCAAATGTAATAACAATGATCATACTAATCGATTGTCTATCTTTTACCTTTATGGGCCAAAGATATTCAACTATAAAACCAATGGTCACGATCATACCAATCAATTGTCATCGATTACACTACTACCAAAGACATTCAACTGTTAACTAATGGTCATGATCCTGCCAATCACATCATTGAATTATCCATGCACTACGGCCAAGGATATTCGTTATTATCACTAGTGTTCATGATCATGTCATACACCTGTCCATCTTCGCACTACGAGTCAAAGCTATCAAACAATGTATCATCTTTTTGCACTACAAGCCAAAGATATTCAACAACATATCATCTTTGCACTCTGACAAAGCCAAAGACATACAACCAGTAAAACCCATAACCAACAAAGATAATAAAGAATGGAATAATAAAAGAATTTCACCATGTATGCGCAAGATTTTGCCGTATACAAAGTTATTCCAACATAATAATAAAGAATGGAATAATAAAAGAATTTCACCAAGTATGCAGTATTTCGCATAAACAGGTTATTCCAACATAATAATAAAGAATGGAATAACAGAAGAAGATCACCAAGTATTGGGTAAACCGCATATACAGGTCATTCCACCAAGTATATGGTAAACCGCGCATACAGGTTATTCCAACAGAATAATAAAGAATGGAATAACAAAAGAAGATCACCAAGTATTGGGTAAACCGCATATACAGGTAATTCCACCAAGTATAGGGTAAACCGCGCATACAGGTTATTCCAACAGAATAATAAAGAATGGAATAACAGAAGTTCTCTTCATGAATACGAAAGAATAACACCCCTTACGGGTACAACAGATAATATCCCTTACCATAATAATATCCCTTTACCTTTCAAATAAGAGTATTCCGACTAGTAGGGCGAGGATATACTCGAAGAAAACTTGCACTACTCTCAAAGTTTTCTTAAACTCTAAAGAAATACGCTCAAGATTATAGAAGAAGAATTCTCTCTATAGTTTCTCTCTAGAGTTTTCAAATGAATTAAGTAAGAAATAATGAAGGAATGGGCTTCTACTTATGAAGAATGGAATGAATAAGAACCAACCCATGAACGGTCCAGTTGATTTACTTTAATCTGGACGGTCCATATTTAAAGCAAAATCTTTTAAATAAAATATAATATATTCTATTTTATATAAAAAGATTTTTACTATCTGAAACACTATGCATAATAAAATATAATATATTCTATTTATAGAATAACTTTAATAAAGTATTATGTTTTATATAAAAGATTTCACTATGCAAAACACTATGCACAATAGAATATAATATATTCTATTTATAGAATAACTTTATAAAAGTATTCTGTTTTATATAAAAAGATTTTACTATGCAAAACACTATGCATAATAGAATAGAATATATTCTATTTATAGAATAACTTTATAAAAGTATTCTGTTTTATATAAAAAGCTTTTCTGTTATAATTTCAACCAACGGTCTGAAAAATTAGCACATCTCTTCATGAAATAATATTGTACTCAAAAATGATTTGGACCGAAAAAAAAAATATTTTTCGGGTGAATAGTACCCCGTGAATAGTAACTCGTGAATAGTAACTCATTAATAGTACTCCGACACAAAAAGTGTCCCAAATACTCGAGTGAACAATATTAGAGTGAATAGTAATTTGGATGAATAGTAACCCATGAATAGTAACTCGTGAATAGTACTCCGACACAAAAAGTGTCCCAAATACTCGAGTGAACAATACTAGAGTGAATAGTAACCGGGTATTTTATGACAACTTGTCTACTTTGAAATTTTTTTCACATATCACCCTTAACTTTAACCTTTTATCAATTTTAACTATTTACCAAAATAGAAAAATTGAATACTTTTATTTCATAAAATTCGAGATCTCACATTAGTGTTGAAGAGAGAGAGACAAGTGCTTCATTTTTTTTGGAGTCCAAAGTCAGGAGAGAACGAAAATAAGGCAGGGTATTTATAGGTGAGTTTTTTAAGGGTAAGCATGTGATCGGAATTGTGTGTGTGTGTGTGTGTGTGTGTGTGTATATATATACATATTATGGCATTAATACTTTTTATGACTTTTCTTCTACTTTAGGGAATTGATATTTTCACATTAAAATTGATATTTCCCCATGATCCCTCTCACATGAACATGAATAATGAGTGGGTCTCACCTTCATGTGAAAGAGACTCGTGTGGAAATATTATTTTAACATGTGAAAATATCAGTTTTCTTATTTTATTATGAGATTCATTATATATATATATATGTATATATATATATAGGTCGATTCAGGAACGGACTGGTCCGTTAACGGACCGGCCTTTAGAATTTAGTTATCTTTTAAAACTAAAAACTATGGTGGTAACTTATTCTTATACAACAATTTTATTTCATATATAATTTTTTTAAACGCCAAGTTTAGGTTTTTAAGTTATATTTTGACTCTAAAAATCAATATATTAATTCAAATGATTGAAAATAAAAACAAAATATCATATTCAAAACTATGTAAAAACTAAATATTAAATTTAAAACAACAAGAAAGAAACAAATTATTAACACTCATAAGTTTTTGATAACTATTTGTTTGAGTAACGCTTATAGTTATTCTAATAGTAATACTTAGTTACTTTGAAATTTAAGGATTATTTTATAATCATTATATATATAATAAATAACAAATTAAAAATAATTTTATTTAAAAAGTAAACTCATGCGAACAGGGGGCACTTAACTAGTATTAATATAAAGTGTAAATTAATAAAAATGTTGGGATATTTTACATGAATCTTATATCGGATAAATTCAAGAGTGTAGATGGATTAATAAGTATGGTGAAATCTCAATCTGATAGGTTAACCTTTTAGGTAAAGAGGTGGTCCAACATGCTTATTGGGTCAGTTTACACAGGCGTGTGCTGCATTGGTGATGAATTGATGTATGATGGATCGTACAATTACGCTATAAATGGTATCAAAGCTATGAAAGTTTGTTCCCCGACTGGTGAACCTCTTCAAAAGATACACGATGATGGTTTAGAAATTAAAAAAAAAAATCGAACAGCCTCTTCAAAAGACACGCAATGGTGGTGAATTCTTAATGAAAGGTTGGTGTTTCCCTTAAAGTGCTCTCGATGGTGATGTTGAATTCCTGATGGGTTAGACAAGAATTTGTTTCGAGAGTGGTTAACCAAGAATTGGTGATCCGCAGTGATTGAAGAGAAGATTTTCAATTCTTGATGAAAGTTGACTCTCGCTGATTGAAGACAAGTGTGTTCAAGTGAGAGGGAGCTATTGATGTGATCAAACTCACTTGTGAATGGGAGATTGTTAGGATATCACAAGTGAGTTGAAGTCTCAGATTGGATAAATAGTGAAAGAGTGAATGATTAATATATATGAATGAACCCAAAACCTAATGGCTTAAGCTTTTGGGTTAAGTTGGTTTCCAAACATGTATGTGAGTTCCTTGTGTACACGCACACAATGTGTGGGCTCCTTGGTTCTTCCCCAACAACTTGACCCAAAACCTTGGTTATTTTTGTGATTTTCTTGTGCGAATTAAATGGAGGATTGTATTGGGTAAAATCTAATTATGCACAACACGCAATAATACGTGCTCATAAGTAATACAGTGATAAGTTCAGTATCGTTCCCACAGAGAATTATTTAATAAAAATTACCAATTACTAACTCTTAATCAAACTAATTTTATTTAAACAATCAATTTAAGATTATGAATTAAATTATTTAATTACACTAATTCTAATTACCACTAATTAAAAATCAGATTGTGGAGTTTTAAGATCACAATTTCACTTATTGCTTCACTTAAATTAATACACTTCTTATCAATTATACTCACTATTCTGAATTGTTAATCAAGAACACATAAGTAAATATGACCATCTCTCAATGCATCATATATACTCAAATCAACTTAAATCCACAGATGATAGAATTAAGAAGAACACCCTAATTAACTAATTCACTATATCTTTATGTGAATTATAATTAAAGAGGATTTTAAGCGCAAGTTCTTTATCTAATTACATGCGATGAATAGGTATATCTCTATCCTATACATAAATTATGAATTCTAACGCCATGCAAAAGACATAATCACATGCTATTATGATCAGATCTAAATCTATAATTCATCTCTCGAGTTCATATAGATTATCACGGTAATTTTTAGCTAGGCAATTAAGCAATTCATCACAAATCATAATAGACAATCCAAGAATAATCGCAATAATTAATAAAGAAGCATACTAAAATAAACTATGAAATAAGCTCTATTGTAATCTTTAAAAAAACATTTAGTTCATGATTAATGAATTAAAACTAAGAAAATCCACAATTGAATAAACATTAAAAGATAAAAAGAGAAAAAGAGAAAAGATAGAATCTGTTGTCTGCAAATTTGATGCTCCCTCCTTGCTCCTAGTTTGAATCTTCAATGGTCTCCAAGTTGCTTCAATTTCCAAATCCCATAAGAAATAGGGTTTTGGTCCTAATCTAATCTAATCTAATCTAATGGAATCCTCAGAACTAGCCTCTCAATCCAAGTTATAATCAAGTATTTATAGTCTTAATGGAAACCCTAGCAAGTTAGGCAACTAACAATCCTATTCTAGCTCAAATTGGACAACATAACACCAAACTTAACTCTCCCCCCGTCGACCGGCATGCCCAGCGCTGTTCCTATACCAATTTGGGTGTGCCCCGCGCTACTGTAGCAAAGAATCTGATGGCCCGGCGTGCCCCGCGCCGATTTATTTTCTGTTACGACATCCTTTGGTAAAACAGGCATAACATTTGATCCGCTAGGAGTTACGGGGCCTTCCACCTATCAAATTGAAGATATCGACGAGATCTACAACTTTCATTCGTTGAGAATGGACAGATTCTGGCCGGATCAAAGTCAAAATTGAGATTGAAGTCGATGTTTTGTAAATGGCAAGCATGACAACTCTTAGCTTTGATCTTTGTTAATAAAAAGGCCATAACTCTCGCATCCGAGCTCCGATTGGGATGATTCAAGATGTTCCGGAAAGCTAAGAAGTAGATCTACAATAAAATCCAAGTTCCAAGCCAAGAACATGCATCCAACTTGGTGTTAAAAGACCTGTAATCTTCTCTTCTTATATTTGCTTGTATATTTTAGTCCAAAAGATGTCCGAATTTCTTTTCCTTGCTTCTTCATGTCAATGTTGTGTCATAGCCTACAAAATAACATAAAATAAATGAAATGAACACACAATGTATGCAAAGTAACTACGAAACATAGGTTTAAGCAACTAATTCAAGTAATAGATACCGGATAAGTAGGTATAAAACCTACTTATCAGATACCCCCAAACTTAAACAGTTGTTTGTCCCCAAGCAACATGATATACAATGAAAATGCATCTACTATATGCCTACGAATCCAACAGTAAGAAAGAACACAGTATAATCACACGGCCTCATAGAAATCAAGTAAACGTAGCAGTATATCATAGTAAGGCAAATCAATAACTTCTCAATCAATCATCAAATCTTAGACTATTATCACTGATATAGTACGTGTGTGCTCAACAACAATGCTAATTGATATAAAGCTAAATACAACACATAATAAACCTCTTTGAAAGAATCATACAGTGTAAACTCCAAAAATCCAAAAACAAGTAAAATCCGACAAAAATCAAACAACTACCAGATTCAAGGGTCAAAACGGGATACTTATGTTTCTTTTTTTTTTCTTTTATTCACGGGGGCTTTTTGCTTTTATTTCCCGTTTTATTCATTTTTTATATTTATTTTTATATAATAAACTTTTCTCATGGCAGTTCAATGTCTTATTCTCTTAGGCTTTTCAATGCTTCCTTAACGAGTTTTCGACCAACGAATACCAAGCCATTAAAGCCTTAGGGCGCTAGGTGTAGAGACATCCCCTCGGGCTTACTTACTTAAGTAACAAAGGCCACAAAACTAGACTAGCCACGATGTTTATTCATTTTTTTATGGCTTATATATCCTAAATTTTTCCTCAAACTTAAGTTTTTGTCTAAATCTAGCCATCTTCACCTATCCATGTCTTTCATTCATTCAAACTATTATTATCCTTAAGAATTCCATTACGTGTCAATTTAAACTTAATCGGTCAACAAAGTTGTTTATAATGTGCTAACATGATTATACCAGTTTCAAACATAAAAAGATTCAATTCATAGCAGGAGGTCACATCAAAGCCTAATTAATCAATACTAACTCGTCTACACAATTCCAATCTCATCATTGGCCAAAATAGACTTAAACTATCTAACAGCTGGAATCATGCAATGCAATACTAAATGCAATAAAACAACAAACTAAATTAATATTTTTGAGATTTTTCAAAAAAAAATTCTTATATATATATATACATATATATATATATACAAATGAATGAACGACACCAATCAAGTCCCCCCAAACTTAACACAAGTAATGTCCTCATTATGTCAATATAAGGAAACATTAAGCGCGAGGACTTCCCTGAAAATATAACAATCTTCCTGCTAAGTTTGGAGAATAGGCTAGGCACATTAGAATAAATCGGGCACCACACTTAGATTAGACTTGACTAACCTGTGAACACAATAGAAGCAAGTTTATTAAATCCTAAACAAATGCAAATTCAAAACTACTAAAAATAAAAATTTAAACTTGGGTTACCTCCCAACGAGTGCTTGATTTACAGTCTTTCAGCCTGACTTTGTCTGGTTAATGCTATCCAATTCTCCTACAAAAATTAAGGAACCCTCCATCCATCAATAATAATGTAGTATCCGATAGGTTCCCCAGAGTGAAAGGCTGAAATCAACTCCACCCAGCTTGTTTTTTGTAGATAGGATCCCATTTATGAACATCCAGCAGCTAGGTGTTTTCTCCATTATGTCTTTAAATTAAGGATTGTTAAACATAATAGTCTCTTTCTCTACCCTCTTATTTTCATTCAACTAAGGATCTAACAATGTGTTAGCACTCATGTTATAAATATTCTTGCCGATGACATGACTACCAAGTGGGCATGGTTCTGCAAATCTAACTGGATCCTAGATCTTTGGCGGAGAAGGCACTTGGGGGACCAAAAATATCGGCTCATCTTCGTTGGTACTCACGGTTAGTTCTTCACCGACCTTGTTTTCATTATCCCCACTTGTCTCTTCTTTTTCATCATCTAGTGGCTCATCCAGTTGTAAATTTGGTTCGGGCACTTCGTCAATCTCGGAATCCATGTCATAACACCAATTGTTTTGAGGACAATTGTTCACGGCTTTGAACATTTGATCTAACTGATTCTGAAGATTCTAAATTGACCTCTCTTGATTAATCCTCCTCTCCTCATTTGATGCTACGAACTTGGACAACAAGTCCACCAACCCTGAATTATTTGCCTTAATTTTGGAATCCATGTCATGAGGACCATATGTGTGGAAGTAGTGATGAGTTGTTCCATCTGGTTCTGAAAATTATGGCTCGATATTTCTTGACTCATCATCCTTTTCTCTTGGTTTGCTATGAGCTTTGACAAGAATTCTTCTAACTTTGACTTTTCTTCTTGTGGCAATGGAGGTGGATATAAGAGTTCCAGTGTGTATGTTGGACTTGGAGCGTAGTATTGGTCTTGATAGTTATAGCTCCATGAAGAATTTGGGTGATACCCCCAACCTTAAGGATAATTGGGATAAGCATAGTTGTTGAAGTAATCACCCCCATACTATATTGGTCCACATCTGACGATACATTGATGACTCGGATGATTGCCAATACAATAATTACAAACTACTGCGATCTTTCAAATACGTTGGGCTGCAAGAACATCCAACCTCTTCGAAAGTGTTTCAATTTATATAGACAATGCAAAAAATGCATCGAGTCCATCAATTCCTGTGTCCCTTGGTTGAGTCATATTCGTATATGGCCATTGATAAGTAAAGTCATCTATGGCACCTGAAAAGAGAGAAAAATAGGAAGAGAATTAAATAACAAATAAAAAGAAAGAAAGGGAAGTTGTTTAAAGTAAGACTAATTTGAGTAAAGCTAATAGTGGCAAAAATTATTAAACTAATTCCCTGACAACGGCGCCAAAAACTTTTTGGGTAAAATCTAATTACGCACAACACGCAAGAATACGTGGTCAACAAGTAATAAAGTGATATGTTGAGTATCGTTCCCACAGAGAATTATTTAATAAAAATTACCAATTACTAATTCTTAATCAAACTAATTTTATTTAAACAATCAATTTAAAATTATGAATTAAATTATTTAATTACACTAATTCTAATTACCACTAATTAAAAATCAGATTATGGAGATTTAAGATCACAATTTCACTTATTGCTTCACTTAAATTAATACACTTCTTATCAATTATGCTCACTATTCTGAATTGTTAATCAAGAACACATAATTAAATATGACCATCTCTCAATGCATCATACTCAAATCAACTTAAATCCACAGATGTTAGAATTAAGAAGAACACCCTAATTAACTAATTCACTATATCTCTATGTGAATTACAATTAAAGAGGATTTTAAGCGCAAGTTCTTTATCTAATTACATGCGATGAATAGGTATATCTCTATCCTATACATAAATTATGAATTCCAACGCCGTGAAGAAGACATAATCACATGCTATTATGATCAGATTTAAATCTATAATTCATCTCTCGAGTTCATATGGATTATCACGGTAATTGTTAGCTAGGCAATTAAGCAATTCATCACAAATTATAATACACAATCTAAGAATAATCACAATAATTAATAGAGAAGCATACTAAAATAAACTATGCAATAAGCTCCATTGTAATCTTAAACAAAAGATTTATTTCATTATTAATGAATTAAAACTAAGAATCCATAATTGAATAATTATTAAAAGACAAAATAGAAAAAGAGAAAAAAAAATAGAATCTGTTGTCTGCAGATTTGATGCTCCCTCCTTGCTCCTACTTTGAATCTTCAATGGTCTCCAAGTTGCTTTAATTTTTAAATCTCATAAGAACCAAGGTTTTGGTCCTAATCTACTCTAATCTAATCTAATGGAATCCTCAGAACTAGCCTCCCAATCCAAGTTATAATCAAGTATTTATTGTTCTAATGGAAACCCTAGCAAGTTAGGCAACTAACAATCCTATCCTAGCTCAAATTGGACAACATAACACCATAATTAACTCTCCCCCCACCGACCGGCGCAACCAGCACTGTTCCTAGGCCAATTTGGGCGCGGCCCGCGCCGCTTTTATTTTCAGTTGTGATATCCTTTGGTAAAACAGGCATAACTTTTGATCCGCTAGGAGTTACAAGGCCTTCCACCTATCAAATCGAAGATATCGACGAGATCTACAACTTGTATTCTTTGAGAATGGACAGATTCTGGCCAGATCAAAGTCGAAATTGGGCTTCAAGTCGGTGCTATGTAAATAGCAAGCATGACAACTCTTAGCTTTGATCTTTGTTGATAAAAAAGCCATAACGCTCGCATCCGAGCTCTGATTAGGATGATTCAAGATGTTCCGGAAAGCTAAGAAGTATATCTACAATAAAATCCAAGTTCCAAGCCAAGAACATGCATCCAACTTGGTGTTAAAAGCCCTGTAATTTTCCCTTCTTGCAGTTGCTTGCATATTTTAGTCCAAAAGATGTCAGAATTGCTTTTCCTTGCTTCTTCATGCCAATGTTGTGTCATAGCCTACAAAATAACATAAAATATATGAAATGAATACACAATGCATGCAAAGTAACTACGAAACATAGTTTTAAGCAACTAATTCAAGTAATAGATACCGGATAAGTAGGTATAAAACCTACTTATCAGATTGGACAATAGGTTGCATGATTAAACTCACTGCTACAAATTGTGCAATTTGGAAAGAATGGAGGATTTGATTTACTACAAGGATTTGTACAAGCCACTTGAGAATGAAGGAGTCAAGCCCACAAACAAGACTGAAGCACAGTGGAACAAGATGAATAAGAAGATTATTGGTCTAATTAGATTGTGGATTGAGAAAAGTGTGTTTCATCATGGTTCCACGGAAACTAAATCATATGCTCTCTGGAAGAAATTGGAGTCTATGTATGAAAGGAAGACGGTGCAAAATAAAGATTTTTTTTATTAGAAAGCTTGTGAATTCCAAGTTCAAGGCTGGAAACTCCGTTTAAGAAAACTTGAGTGATTTTTAGAGTTTGATAAATTAGTTGAGTACGATGAAGATGGTCATTGAAGATGAGATGCAGACTTTGTTGTTTTTGAGCTCTTTACCTGATAGCTTTTAGGTAAGGAGGTAATTTAACATGTTTATTGGGTCAGTCTACATAGGTGTACACTGCATTGATGATGAATTGATGTGGGATTGATCGTATAATTCAACTACAAATGGTATCAGAGCCCATGGTTTGTTGGGACCAAGTATCAGGTTGACACTCCAAGGTAGAGCATTCGTAGGTTGCGTGTTACTCAATTTGTGCGGTGGAGCAAATAGAGTTGATTTAAGTGGAGCACATGATGATCACTTATGCGTTTGGCACCACGCAGTGAAGTATGATTTGAGTCGGGTGGAGCAGGCTCAAGATGACTCTAGGAAAGCTGATCAGGGTCATAGTAATACTCGGTGTTGCACAGTAGCACACGGTATTGCACAGTATCTCTGATTATTGATGCTTACGTAAAAAGTCACTTAATTTCATTCAATAATTGCTATAGTAGTTGCTGCATAATATCTCTTATTATTGATTCAATTATTATCACAGTATCATCTGCACAATATTTTATATTATTAAATCAATAATTGAGACGACACAGTTATTTATATTATTATTTGCATTATTAGCCATGTCTAGAAAGTTCTGTCGAGAAAAGGGGTTAGGTTATTTAATTGCGCACCAATAAGGAAAAATCCTTATCGAAAAGCCCCATGTTTCCTAAGAATGATCTGGTTGTCAATATTGTGAGTTATAATATTAATGATGAATAATTGTTGAAAGATTAAAAATGTATTTTTTTGAAGATAAGTGACTTATGGTAAATATTTATTCAATTTTTGATATAAATAGAGGGGTTTGTCATGAGGCGTTTGTTGTAAATTTGGCTTATTATTTCATGGGGATATGTGCTAATTTTTTAGACCTTTGGTTGATGTTTTAATAGTAAATCAATATGGGCCGTCGGTTGAGGTTTTAATAGTAAATTATGGACCATCCATTTTAATAGTAAATCAATATGGACCGTCCGTGAATCAGTTACTATTTAATCCATTCTCTTTTAAATAGAAGCTCATTTATTCATTATTTCTTACAAATTCACTAAAACTATAGAGAGAGAATGTGACGCCCCCAAAATAGGTCCTCACAACCCATTCGAGTCGCCAAATAGATGGTACAGAATCCAAATACAAACTTTATTAATACAATAATTGAACTGTCGTGCAAAATACGACAACACAAACTGTGATATTTAATACAAATATTGTCTCGTAGACAATATCCAAACTCGAATAAAATCTTTATTACAATTATTGACACACTATTTTACAAAATTGTTAGGATTACTAAAATAACCATCTTAGACCATTACTCCACTCCTCGACTAGTCCCAACTACATTCTCGCCTCCTGAGAAAACAATGGAATCAAAAGAAAAATGGTGAGCTCAACTAGCTCAATAAAGAATATTATGACTAAGATAATGTAGAATAAATTATCCTTAGTCCTCAACAGGAAAAAATCTGATAGAATACAATAGACAACAAGTTTTAGATCAACAACTGCAGCGAAAATAGCAATCCATTAGAAGACTCAAGTAGAACATGATGTCTACTATCTTCTAGGATTTAAAAGTTCATCATCAATATTTTATCCCTGTAACACCAATCAATAAACATTTCACATCAACGAATTATCCATGCACTACTGGTCAAAGATATTCGTTATTATCACCAGTGGTCATGATCATGTCAAACAACTGTCCATCTATGCACTACGGGCCAAAGAAGACTTTCACCACATCATTTGACTGTACCAATACTGGTAATGACTATACCAATACATAATTCCTAGTCATAATCATACCAATCAATAGTCCATATATGCACTACGGGCCAAAGATGACTTTCACCACAATATAAGCATGAGGATGATTCCAATTGGAGTGAGATTAAGGACATACCACAACAAAATTCGTCTCCGCACAAGCACCTAATCAACAAATTTCAAAGATCACTTAATCGAATGTAACACCCATTTTTTTTCATTTCTAACTTTTTTGCCTTGATGGTTACTCTTTTGTGGTGGGGATGAAGGATTTGTGCATGACTGGTGGCTTTTTAATTTAGGAAAATGATGAAGGTATTAATTAACGATTGAGGGGAAAAAGAAGGACTCGGAAAGGGTGACATCGTTAGATTCAAGGGATTTCATGGTTTGAGAAGAGAAATATGTGGGCGATAAAGAAAAGGGTGCCGGAAAGATTCAAGTGAGACACTAGAGCTAAGGAGACTATTATTATCCTATGAGATATAGATGTTTCGGCCTCATAGAGAGCCGCCATTGAGCTTTGATGATATAGTGGTTGTAAGACCCCAACTTTTTAATAAAGATGATTTTTTTTCTATAAATATCATTTTTGAATATTATGGAATGGATTTGATATAATGTTATAATTGTGGGTAGTATTTATAAATTTTGCAAAGTACGCAAGTTGTTATATAATATTCGATTGGTCAGAGAATATTCGTTTTAATAGGGAATATTCGTACAACGGCACAATCATTGGTGGACCCCACAACAGAATTATTGTCGGATTGAGAAAATGACAAAAATACTTTATGAAAATAACGACGGAAGTTTTACTGCTAACTAGCTGTTGTTGAAACACCCGTTAAAAAAGTATAATAATACTGGCGTAGTTAAGTAGCACACGGTGTTAATTATTGATGCTTACGTGAGAAGTCACTCAGTTTTGTTCAATTATTGTTACAATAATTGTTGCATAGTATCTCACGTTATTTGATTCAATTATTGTCGATATTTTATATATTATTAAATCAATAATTGAAATGACAGAGTTATTAATATTATTATTTGCAATATTAACGATGTCTAGAAGTTCTGCCAAGGAGAGGTTTGGTCACCTAATTGCGCGCCAATAGGGAGAAATCCTTATTGGAAAGCCCCCTCTTTCTTGGGAACGATCTGGTCGATTAATATTGTGAATTATAATAATGATGATAAATGTTGTTAAAAATATTGAGAATATTTTTATGATGTATTTGTTATAAATTGGCTTATTATTTGGATTCCCACTTACCCATTTTTCAAAATAATTGATAGAAAATTTTTAATATTATTATGGTGGGGGCCCACTAGTGAAAATGACATTTGGGTGGGGGAGATATGTTTGTCACGGATTTAGGAAATTGCAGGATCACACGAGGTGTATTATTTGTTATTATATATGATATATATACAGGATGGAAAAAGGGAGCACTATATGTATTATATATATATATATATATATATATATTGTGAAGCCCCTAAAATCGGTATACATCAACTATTCTGAGTCGCCAAATACATGGTACAGAATACAAATACAATCTTTAATATATAACAAGAGAGCTGTGAGTTTTAATACATATATTATCTTCTAGACAATATTCACTCTCAGAATAAGTCCTTATTACATTTATTGTCACACTATTTAACAGAATAGTGAGGACTACTAATACTATCATCTGGTCCATCATTCCGTTCTCCGACTCGTCCCAGCTATATTCTCATTTCCTGAAGAGAACAGTGAAAAAAAGGGTGAGCTCAACTAGCCCAGTAAGAAATATTATGACTAAGATAAAGCAGAAAAAATTATCCTTAGTCTTCAATAGTGTTAAACTGATACAATATAACAACCATCAAGTTTAACTGCAGCGGAACAAGCAATCTATTAAAAGAGTCAAGTAGAAAATAAAATCTACTATCTTTTATGATTTAAAAGGTTTATCATCATCATTATCATTTGAGACTCGACAATAAATAATCCACATCATCGAATCACCCCTGCACTACGACCAAGGATATTCTTTAGTATCACGACCACAATGTATCCATGCACTACGGGCCAAGGACATTCGTGTATTCATTAATGGTCATGATCATGCCAACAACTGTCCATCAATGCACTACGGGCCAATGAAGACTTTTTCCACATCATTTGTAACATTACTATGTTATGATTACAATCAATAATCCACAGTCATAATCATACCAAGTCCATCTATGCACTATAGGCCACAGATGACTTTCAACAAAATATAAACACGAGGATGATGACAATGATATAAGAATTCAATAAAACAAGTTCAAGAATTAATTTATCCAGGAACCAATAACGTCCAAATTGTCAACATGATACTGCTTTGTAGAGTAAAATTCAAGAATGCTCAGAAGAATATTTTCATGAAAAGATACTGGATGAAACGTAAATATCAAGGATATTCCACTAATTTCATGGAGTATAGAAGTCAAAATTTTAACCAACTGAGTATTATAAGGAATGGAATAACAAATGAAATCACCAGGCATGCGATAAACCGCATTGCAAAGCAAAGTTATTCCAATGTAATAATAATTAACGGAACCAGTGCGGCGTAAACGCATGCATGTGATATATTCAACGTAATAATAAAGACGGAATCGGTCCGTAGAAAATGCACAAACAAGATATTCTAACAAAATAATAAAGATTTTAATCAGTCCTTGTAAAACACACACGCATGGATATTCCAATGTAATAATAAAGATTTTAATCGTGTCCTACATGTAAAACACACATGTATGTGATATTCCAAATGAATAATAACGAATGGAATAATGTAAGAATTTCACCAAGTATAGGGTAGCTCAGCAGATATCAGTTATTCCAACCTAATAATAAATAATGGAATAACAGAAGTTCTCTTTATGAATACAAAAGAAATAATACCCCTTACCGTAAAAGAAACTTGATATAAGAGTAGGGAAGTAGCAGAATAATTTTCTATAGTTTCTCTATAATTTCTCTCTCTAGAGTTTTAGTGAATTCGTAAGAAATAATGAAGGAATGAGCTTCTATTTATAGAAGAATGAACTGCATAGTAACTAATTCATGAACGGTCCAGATTGATTTACTTTTAAACGGACGGTCCAGATTGGTTTAATAAAAAAACAAAATCTTAAATAAAATATATTATATATATATATATATATATTTATTTATATATATATATATCAACCCGTGATAACCCCCCCCCCCCCCCCTCGTGGAATAATAGGATTCAATCCTATGAATCTATATATATATATATTACATATATAATACTTATATATATATATATATAATACTTACAAAGTTATCATATATAATATATATATATATATATATATAACTTATAAGCCAGACAATCTCAAGCCATCACCCGTGACATTGAAATTTCTCCACTCATATGTCCTTTTCAAAGACGTGGGCCCCCCATAATCATATATATAATACTTATATATATATATATACTGAATAATTTTCTACTGATTATTTTGAAAAATGAGTAAGTGGTGGTCCAAATAATACGCCAATATTTACAATAAATACTATAGCCATAATTGAACAAAACTGAGTGACTTCTTACGTAAGCATCAATAATCAATACCGTGTGCTACTATGCAACCACGTGTATTACTGTACTTTTAACACCGGGTGTTTCAACAGTTAACGGTAAAACTTCTGCCGTTATATTCATAAAGTATTTTTGTCATTTTCTCAATCCGACAATAATTCCGTTGTGGGGTCCACCAATGATTGTGTCGTTGCATGAATATTCCCTGTTAAAACGAATATTTCCTAACCAATCGAATATTATATAATAATTTACATACTTTGCAAAATTTATAAATATTACCCACAACTATAACATTATATCAAATTTACTCCATAATATTCAAAAATGATATTTATAGAAAATTCATCGTTATTTATAAAAGTTGGGGTCTTACAACCTCCCCTTCTTATGAAATTTCGCCCTCGAAATTAGGGTACGTACCTAGTATGTCGAAGAGGTAAGGATACTTTGATTTCATTTCAGATTCTAACTCCCAAGTCATTTCCTCAACATCGTGGTTTCTCCACAAAACTTTGACTTGAGGTATAACCTTGGAGCGTAGAATATGTTCCTTCTTATCCAAGATTTGAACAGGAACCTCTTCATACGTTAAATCTTCCGCTATTTCGTCCGGTTCTAACTCAATAATGTGGTTCGGGTCTTTCACATATTTACGTAACATGGATATATGAAAAACGTTATGAACACGAGACATACTTGGCGGTAAAGCGATTCTATAGGCCACAGTTCCTACTCGATCAAGGATTAAAAATGGGCCAATGAATCGAGGATTGAGCTTTCCTCTCTTTCCAAATCTCGTAACTCCTTTCCATGGAGTAACACGTAACAACACATGATCTCCAATATCGAATTCTACGTCCTTTCGATTTAAGATCAAGATAACTCTCTTTTGTCGATCTTGTGAGGTTTTTATACGTTCTTGGGATCGTTTGAATCTTTTCCGTAGTTATACGTACCAACTCCGGTCCCAACAACGTTGCTTCACCCACCTCATCCCAGCATACTGGAGAACGACACTTTCTTCCATACAACGCCTCAAATGTAGCCATGCCAATACTTGCTTGAAAACTATTTTTGTAGAAAAACTCCACCAATGGTAAGAACTTGTCCCAACTTCCCTTGAAGTCAAGGATGCAGAGTCTTAATAAATCTTCCAGAGTTTGAATAGTCCTCTCTGATTGTCCGTCCGTCTGAGGATGATATGCCGAACTAAATTATAAATCCGTGCCCATAGCTTTTTGCAAACTAACGCAAAATCGTAAAGTGAATCTTGGGTCTCAATCTGAAACTATGGATACTGGCATACCATGCAGTCTTACAATCTCGTTTATGTACATACGAGCAAGACATTCAAGTGTATAAGTTTCTCGTATAGGTAAGAAATGAGCAGACTTGGTCAATCTATCAACAATGACCCAAATCGCATCTATGCCTTGAGAAACCTCAGGAAGACCAAAGAATAAAATCCATGGTAATGTGCTCCCACTTCCATTCGTGAATTTCAAGTGGTTGCAATGGACCTTTTGGTACTTGATGTTCCGCCTTAACTTCGTTGACAAGTTAAACACCTCGAGATAAACAAAGGTATATCTCTCTTCATATTGCTCCACCAAAATGTACGACGAAGATCACGATACATTTTGGTACTCCTGTGATGGATTGCAAATCTGTGTGTGTTGTGCGCCTCCATCGTGATTTTATACTTTAAATCAAGGTCGTTAGGAACAAAAAGTCTGGAGTTGACTCGAAGTATTCCTTCTTCATTGATTCTTGTTTCCGGCATAACACCTTCCTGCACTTTATTCCTCATACGCATCAGCTCCCGGTCTGTAGCTTGAGCAGCTTTAACTTTATCAATTAAAGTCGGTTCTACTCGTATATTCGCCATCATCACATGAGTCTCCGGAGTCTTTAACTCTATCTCCATCCTTTGCAAGTCACACAAAATGGGCCTTTGCGTTGACAATATCGCACTCGTACTTGCATATGATCTACTACTCAATGTGTCAGCTACCACGTTCGCTTTTCTAGGATGATATTGGATGGTATGATCATAATCTTTCAACAGTTCAAGCCAACGTCGTTGTCGCATGTTGAGTTCCTTTTGAGTGAAGAAATATTTAAGGCTTTTATGATCCGTAAAGATCTCCACTTTCTCCCCCATACAAGTAATGCCTCCAAATTTTAAGTGCGAAGACAACAGCTGCCAACTCTAGATCATGAGTAGGATAATTCCTCTCATATTCTTTGAGTTTTCGAGAGGCATAGGCTATGACTTTCCCATGTTGTATGAGAACACATCCTAACCCTTTGCCTCAAGCATCACTATAGATGACAAATCCTCCGAGCCGATGGTATTGTCGAGCAGTCTTTGAAATGAGTCTCCTCTTGAGTTATTGAAAACTCTTCTCACATTCCTTGCTCCAACAGAATTTTGTATCTTTCTGAGCCAACTGGGTTAATGGAGTAGCGATTCGAGAAAATCCTTCCACAAATCTCCGATAATAACCAGCTAAACCGAGAAAGCTACGTACTTGATCATCGATTTTGGTTGCTCCTACTTTGAATAGCTTCAATCTTTGTCGGTCAATGGATATTCCATGACTTGATACTACGTGCCCAAGGAATGCTACTTCCTCAAGCCGAACTCGCATTTCTTCAACTTGGCATAAAGCTTATATTCACGAAGCTTTTGGAGTATCGATCTCAAGTGTTGCTCATGATCTTCACGGCTTTTTGGAATAAATAAGGATGTCATCAATAAAGACGACCACAAAGTGATCCAAATATTCCTTGAATACTTTGGTTCATCATATCCATAAAGGCAAAGAGGAGCATTAGTCAATCCAAAGGACATGACTAGGAATTCATAATGCCCGTCTCGAGTTCTCGAAAGCCGCCTTTGGAATATCATCGGTTCTAATCTTCAATTGGTGATATCCTAACGAAGATCAATCTTTGAAAAGAATTTAGCGCTTCTGCAACCGGTCAAACAGGTCATCAATACGTGGCAATGGGTACCTATTTTTGATGGTGACATGATTCAACTCCCGATAATCAATACAAAGTTGCATACTCCCATCTTTCTTCTTCACGAATAGAACAGGAGCACTCCAAGAAGAAGTACTAGGACAAATAAAGCGAATGTCTAACAATTCCTGCAGTTGGGTCTTTAACTCCTAAAGTTCAATAGGAGCCATTCGATATGGGGCTTTGGAAATGGGTTTTGTACCGGGTTTAAGGTCGATACAAAATTCAATTTCATGCTCTGGGGGTAGGCCAGGAAGTTCTTCAGGGAATACGTCAGGAAATTTATTAACAATAGAAATATCATTCAAAACTGACGTATTTTTGTTTAGATCCGTGACATGAGCTAAGAAAGCTTGACATCCGTTTTTTAATAAACAAACAGCTTTATGGCTTGAGATGACAGTTATTGATTTTAATGTTTTGGTTACTTGAATTCGCATAATAGGTTGGTTAGGAATATGAAAGCTAACTACCTTACGAAAATAATTAATTTTTATATGATGAGTAGTTAACCAATCAATCCCTAGAATCACATCAAATGCAAGTATTTTTAATGAAATAAGATCGACAGGTAATGTAAGGGTACCGATTTGAACCAAACAAGACTTATAAACAAAGGGATGTAATAAAGGTTTCTCCCAACGGAGTTTCCACAGATAAAGTCAAAGTCTAATTTCTCCTGAGTCAAATTTAATCGTTGAGCGCAAGTAGGAGAAATAAAAGAATGGGTAGAACCCAGATCAAATAAGGTATAGACTTCGCTTAGAGTTTATGATAAGCTTACCCGTGATGACCTCATTTGGGTTCCTTGCTTTCCGGGAGGTCACTACAACGCGCTCTCGACGCCCCCAAAATAGTATACATCACCTATTCGAGTTGTCAATACATGGTATGTAAACAACTACAACTTTCTTATTACAACAAGAAATCGTGAGTTTGAATACAAATATTATCTTCTAGACAATATCTATACTCAAATAAATCCTCATCACATTTATTGATACATTATTTTACAAAATGGTGAGGACTACTAAACAATCCTTTCTAACACCTTCATTCCATACCCAGAGCTACATACTCGCTATATTCTCGCCTCCCGAGAAGAATGGAACAAAAAGGAAAAGGGTGAGCTCAACTAGCTCAAGAAGAATATTATGACTAAGATAATATACAACAAATTATCGTTAGTCTTCAACAGGAAAAATTTAATAGAATACAATGAGACAACAAGTTTCGGATCAATATTCAGTAGCGAAATAATAATTCATAGAAGAGTTACGTAGAGAATGAAATCTACTATAATCTATGAATTTAACGATCCATCATCAATATTTTATCCTCGTAACATCAATCAATATTCATCTCAAATCAAATATTCATCTTTGCACTACAGGCCAAAGATATTCATCAATCGGTCATGTTCATCTCAACACCTGCTCATCTTTGCACTAAAGGCCAAAGATATTCATCAGTCGGTCATGTTCATTTAAACACCTGCTCATCTTTGCACTACAGGCCAAAGATATTCAATAATATCATCATTTAAGACTGAGGATGATGAAAATATTTTAAAGAAACGAATCCAGTGAAACAAAATGACAAGGATTAAGGATTAAGGATTCGTACTTTATTTTATCCACGTCCCAAAATAACTCAAAAATAATCACAAAGGTGTAAAATTCAAGAATGATCAAAACATGGATACAATCAAAGCTAGTATCCGAATAGATATTTTTGACTGAAAAGAAGAAATTTTATTTTTGATGAATAGTGCCGATACGTGAATAGTGCTCAGATATCGTGAATAGTCTCCGATATCGTGAATAGTAACTCTACACCAAAAGATAGAAATTCCACAAAAAATATTTTCACGCTTCATGAATAGTACTGTGAATAAGAACTCGTGAATAAGTAACTCATGAATAGTAACTCGTGAATAGTAACTCATGAATAGTAATCCCGAGCATGAAAAAGTTCCAAATTTGATAAAAACTTCAGATCAATATTTCAACATAATGATATTGAAGAAATAATATCATTACTGAAAAAAAATAATATCCCTTACCTCAAAGAATCAAGATTTCCGGAAGGAAAGGTCAAGAAGTGATCTTTGAATGAAACTTAGACTTTGAACAAAGAACTCTCAAAGTATCTAAATACTCACAAAATACGCCTAATAATATAGAGAGAAAGAGAAATCTTTGTTTCGTGTGATTTTCAATTCTAACTTAGCCCTCTATTTATAGGAAAATGTTAGCCCGCCGAAGCAGACTTGACCTGCTACCTGATGGCTTTACCTGCTACTATTGCCACCCACCACATTTGAAATAAAATTCAACACATTTTTTTTTACCAACCACAAGTGGGGCCCACTCAATTCTAGAATTTTCCACCAAAATCAATTATAACCCTACTTTCCTAATCGGACACCTCTTAAAATTCATAACAAATCATTCGTTACATTTTTAATTCGTTCAAAATTTGTGGACATATACTCAACTTATGTATGTATAACATACCCAAAAATTACCACAATCCAACGGTTTTGATTAAAAATTATAACCCCATAATATATCTCAAAAACCCACGATTTGATTTTTAATACCTCCAATCCGATAAAATACCGATAAAACACCTCAACAATAATTTCTTCATTTATAACCACATAAATAAATCCATCATTTATATCCACATAAAATAAATATTTCTTTATCATATGAATCAATAATTAATTATTCACAAATAATATTACGTAATCACAATTATGACAACCACGGTAGCTCCTCAGAAGAGAGGGCTTTCCAATAAGGATCTCTCTCTTCTTGGCGCAATTAGGTGACCAAACCTCTCCTCGATGTAACTTTCTAGACATTGCCAATAATGCTATCTAATAATATTATTTAAATAATATGAATTATTGATCCGATAATGGAGATAATGTGCGTTGACAATTATCAACAACAATAATATAAAATATCAACGCAAAGAATTATTGAATCAATAAAATAAAATATTGAATAAGAATTCACGTGAAAATTATTGAGTAATGCCTTCTTACGTAAGGATCAATAATTCAACAATACCGTAACAAATACCGCAAAATCTTCTTTAGCGCAACCACGCCAGACATCAGATTTTAACCACCGGGTATTCCAACGATCTTAATTCAGTAATAACTACGCCAAGTTATTTTAACCAACTTATATTTGTCGTTTTCTTCAACCAATCGCTTTCCGTTATGGGGCCCACACATGGTCAAGGCTTGTAGTCATTTAATATTCCCCACAAGATGCGAATATTCCTCGACCAACCGAATATTCCCAACAACAATGAATATTTTATAACCACTTGCTTATTTTGAAATATTTATGTATTTAACCCCTAACTATCCACATTAATCAAATCAACCCTTACTATTTCAAAATTAGAGAAAATTAAATTTCATTAATAATAAGTTGGGGTCTTACAACCTCCCCTCCTTATGAAATTTCGTCCTCGAAATTGACGTACGTACCTGGTGTTTCGAAAAGATGAGGATACCTCGCTTTCATTTCCGTTTCCAATTCCCCAAGTCATTTCCTCTATAAAGCATGATTCCTCCACAAAACTTTAACTTGTGGTATGACCTTTCTTGGCGTAGGATATGCTCCTTCCTATCCAAAATCTTGACAGTACCTCCTCATACGTTAGGTCTTCACTATCTCGTCCTGGTTCTAACTCTATAACGTGGTTCGGTCTTTCACATATTTACGAAGTGCGATATGTAAAACACATTATGAACACGAGACATACTTGAGGTAACGCAAGTCTATAGGCTACATTTCCTACTCGGTCAAGAATTTGAAATGGACCAATAAATCGTGGATTGAGCTTTCCTCTCTTCCCAAATCTTGTAACTCCTTCCATGGAGCAACTCATGCATAATACATGATCCCCTACACTAAATTCCACGCTTTCGATGAAGATCCGCATAACTCTTTTGTCGATCTTGTCTTGCTTTGTATACGTTGTCGAATCATTTGGATCTTTTCGGTGATCATATACGTTAACTCTGGTCCCAATAATGTTGCTTCACCCACCTCATCCCAACATATATTGAGAACGACATTTTCGTCCATATAATGCTTCAATGGAGCCACACCTATACTTGCACGATAAGCTTGTTGTTGTAGAGAATTCCACCAATGGTAAATACTTATCCCAACTACCCTTGAAGTCTAGGACACAGAGTCTTAATAAATCTTCAAGAGTTTGAATAGTCCTCTCTCGATTGTCCGTCTGTTTGGGGATGGTATCTTAAACTAAATCGCAAATCCGTGCCCATAGCTTTTTGCAAGCTAACCCAAAATCTTGAAGTGAATCTTGGGTCACGATCCGAAACTATGGATACGAGCATGCCATGCAACCTCACAATCTCATTTACGTATATACTAGCAAGACGTTCAAGGGAATAAGTCTCCGTGATCGGCAAGAAATGAGCGATTTGGTTAATCTATCAACAATAACCCAAATAGCATTGATGCCTTGAGAAACCGTAGGAAGACCCGTAATCTAAATCCATGGTAATGTGTTCCCACTTCCATTCCGGAATCTCAAGTGGTTGCAACGGACCCTTAGGTACTAGATGCTCCGCCTTTACGTTGGCAAGTTAAACACATCGAGATAAACTTTGCAATTTCTCTCTTCATATTATTCCACCAAAATGTATGTCAAGATCACGATACATTTTAGTACTTCGAGATGGATTGCAAATGGTGTATTGTGTGCCTCCATCATAATCTTGTACTTCAAATCGAGTCGTTAGGAACACAAAGTCTAGAGTGGACTCAAGTATTCCTTCTTCATCAATTCTCGCTTAGGAATAGCTCCTTCTTGTACTTTCTTCTTCATACGCATCACTTCCCGGCCTGCGGTGGGCTTGAAAGCAACCTTAACTTTTTCTATTAAAGTTGGCTCTACGCGTATATTTGACATCATCGCACTCGCTCCGCATATGATCTTCTACTTAATCGTCGCCTACCACGTTAAACTTTACCGGGATGGTATTGAATAGTGTGGTCGTAGTCTTTCAATAGCTCGAGCCAACGTCGTCATTGCCGCGTGTTGAGTTCTTTTTGAGTGAAGAAATATTTAAGGCTTTTATGGTCCGAATATATCTCCACTTTCTCCCCATATAGATAGTGCCTCCATATCTTTAAGCGGCAACGATCACCGCTAACTCTAGATCATGAGTAGGATAATTCCTCTCATACTCTTTAAGTTGTCATGGGCATAGGCTATGACTTTCCCACGTTGCATGAGAACACATCCTAACCCTTTGCCGAAGCATCATTGTAGATAACAAATCCATCCGAACCGGATGGTATTGTTAGAAACAGTCTTAAAATAAGTCTCCTCTTAAGCTCTTGGAAACTCTTCTCGCATTCTTCACTCCAATCGAATTTTGTATCCTTCCGAGTTAGTGAGTTAATGGAGTAGCGATTCGAGAAAACCCTTCCACGAATCTCCGATAATAACCAATTAAGCCCAAAAGCTACGTGACTTGATCCACCGACTTGGCTTGCTCTAACTTCAGATTGCTTGAATCTTCACGGATCAACAGATACTCCATGTTTTGACACCACATGCCCAAGAAATGCTACTTCCTCAAGCCGAACTCGCATTTCTTCAATTTGGCATATAGTTGGTTTTCACGAAGCCTTTGAGTACCAACTTCAAATGGTGCTCATGATCTTCACGACTTTTGGAATATATATAAGGATGTCATCAATAAAGACAACAACAAACCGATCCAAATATTCCTTGAATACTCGGTTCATTATATCCATGAAAGCCATAGGAGCATTAGTTAGTCCGAAAGACATGACTAAGAATTCATAATGCCCATACCGAAGTTAAGGCGGCGTCTTTGAATATCCTCGCTTTTAATCTTCAAATGATGATATCCGGAATCGAAGATCGATTTTTGAAAAGAATTGTGCCCTCAGCAATCGGGTCAAACAAGTCACCAATACGAGGTAGAGGATACATATTCTTGATGGTGACATGGTTCAATTCCCGATAGTAAATACTGAAAGTCGCATACTCCGCCTTTCTTTCTTTTTTACAAATAAAACAGAGCACCCCAAGGAGATGTACTAGGGCGAATGAAACCGATGTCCAACAATTCCTCAGTAGTTAGACCTTTAACTCCTCAAGTTCAATAGGAGCCATTCGATATGGGGTTTTAGAAATGGGCTTTGTACCAGTTCAAGATCAATAAAGAATTCAACTTCACGTTACGGGGGTAGGCCGGGAAGTTCTTCAGAAATCGTCGGAAAGTCAATAACAACAGGAATATTATTCAAATTTGACGTGTCTTTATTCAAATCCATAACATGGGCTAAGAAAGCTTGACATCCGCTTTTCAATATAATGAATAGCTTTATGATTAGATATGACGGTGATTGATTTTAATGGTTTAGTTGCTTGAATTAAATACAATGTTGGTTAGGAATATGAAAACTAACAACCTTACGAAAACAATCAATTTTGGCATGATGAGTAGTTAACCAATCAATCCCTAAAATCACATCAAAAGCAAGTATCTTTAAAGATATAAGGTCAATAAGGTAAGGTGATGGTGCCAACTTGAATCAAACAAGATTTATAAACAATGGATGTGATGAAAGTTTCTCTAACGGAGTTTCCACAGATAGGTCAAAGTCTAATTTCTCCCGAGTCAAGTTTAAACGTTGAGCACATGCGGAGAGATAAATGAATGGGTAGCACCCCGATATCAAGTAAGGTATAAACTTCGCAAGAATTTATAAATAGCTTACCCGTGATAACCTCGTTTGGGTTCCTCGCATTATGACCAAATACAACAAACGCCTTCCGGAATCGCTGACTTTGACTTTTCTCGGGACGATCTTTTGAGTCACATAGTCCCCATTGAACTAGGTTTCGCTTCTGTCTAATCTCGAAAGCGATATGTCCTTCCTTTCCACAACTATAGCATACCTTGAATCTGTGTGTGGGCGGTTTGACCGATATGTCCCTTTTAGCATTTGTAGCATATGACCGGTGGTCGTTCTCCTCCCTTAGAACCGATTCTTTGCCAAGACTCGTCTTCACATAGTCGTTGTTAAATCTCTTCTTTTAAAATCTCCTCCCTTCTCGCTTCTTCTCGCTTTTCATGACCATGATTACCACCAGAGGTTATTACCATTTCTGTCCGTCTGCTTTCTTTCTCTGCAGTTATCATTATTCTGCTTGACTGCTATCTCTGAGTGCGATCCTCGGTTATGGTCCCTCGATTGACCGTACTCGTTATCTCGCTCTAATAATTGAGCCTGCATACAACATCTGAATAAAGAGAAAGTTTATGAGAAATGAGATCTTGACGTATCTTAGGGTTTCAAACCTCTAAGAAACATCCGCGTCATCGTTCCTCATTCTCCACCAAATGAGGTGCAAACACGGATAACTCTGCAAACTTTGCCTCGTCTTTGAGACACCGCCGTGTTGTTTTTTGTTCCAATCGATGAACTCCACTTCCTTATATAGCCGAACACTTTCGGAAAGTATTTGTCATTAAATAGTCTCTCAAACATCTCCCAAGACATCTTTGAGTGCGGTTTGGATGGAGTACGCTTCACGAGACTCCCACCAAGAGTCTACGCCTCGCCCACGGAACATAAAGGTGGCGAATGGAACCTTCGTTCTCTCCGTGCATCCCAAGACATCGAATATCTTGGTAATTTGTTTGACCCATGTTTCCGCCATGATCGGATCTGGTTTTCCCTTAAATTCGTGGTCCCAACTCTTTGAATCGCTGGCCGTGACAACCCGTGAATTGCTATCATTTCCTCCTCAGTATTTTGAACACGAGTTTCCTCGTCTGCGATTTTGCATGAATCGCAAAAAGCTTCTAAACATCCCCTCGTTCATCATCTCGCTTTCAATGGTGTTGTTCACAGGAGGAACATTGCCACTGTTGCATCGCTCTCCTCGTTGGTGAGTACAAAGCGCTCCACGTTCTCATTTCCATTGTTAATATTCTCGATCGACATTATCAAATCATCATCATAAAACAAGGGTTAATTAAGGAAATCAATATATCACATAATATCCCTATATCTTGACCAACTAACAAATAAGCTTAGGTAGGACACACTTTAGCGAAGGATTTACTCGCCTCCCTCCTAGTTCTATTCCCCGATCTCCGCCAGAGATCATATCCTAAGCTCGATACCAACCTGGCGCCCCAAAAATAGGTATACATCACCTATTACGAGTTGTCAATACATGGTATGCGAAACAACTACAACTTTATTATTACAACAAGAAAAGCTGTGAGTTTGAATACAAATATTATCTTCTGATAATATCTATACTCAAATAAATCCTCATCACATTTATTGATACATTATTTTACAAAATGGTGAGGACTACTAAACAATCCTTTCTAACACCTTCATTCCATACCCCGACTTCGTACTCGCTATATTCTCGCCTCCACGAGAAGAATGGAACAAAAAGGAAAAGGGTGAGCTCAACTAGCTCAAGAAAGAATATTATGACTAAGATAATATACAACAAATTATCGTTAGTCTTCAACAGGAAAAATTTAATAGAATACAATAGACAACAAGTTTCGGATCAATATTCATCGCAATGAAATAATAATTCATAGAAGAGTTACGTAGATAATGAAATCTACTATAATCTATGAATTTAACGATCCATCATCAATATTTTATCCTCGTAACATCAATCAATATTCATCTCAAATCAAATATTCATCTTTGCACTACAGGCCAAAGATATTCATCAATCGGTCATGTTTCATCTCAACACTGCTCATCTTTGCACTAAAGGCCAAAGATATTCATCACGGTCGTGTTCATTTAAACACTGCTCATCATCTTGCACTACAAAGCCAAAGATATTCAATAATATCATCATTTAAGACTGAGGATGATGAAAAATATTTTTAAAGAAACGAATCCAGTGAAACAAAATGACAAGGATTAAGGATTAAGGATTCGTACTTTATTTTATCCACGTCCAAAAATAACTCAAAAATAATCACAAGTGGTGTAAAATTCAAGAATGATCAAAACATGGATACAATCAAAGCTAGTATCCGTAATAGATATTTTGACGAAAAGAAGAAATTTTATTTTTCGATGAATAGTCTTGTGTATCGTGAATAGTCTTCAGATATCGTGAATAGTCTTCGATATCGTGAATAGTAACTCTCGACACCAAAAGATAGAAATTCCACAAAAAACATTTTCACGCTTAATGAATAGTACTGTGAATAAGAACTCGTGAATAGTAACTCATGAATAGTAACTCGTGAATAGTAACTCATGAATAGTAATCCCGACATGAAAAAGTTCCAAATTTGATAAAACTTCAGATCAATATTTCAACATAATGATATTGAAGAAATAATATCATTACTGAAAAAAATAATATCCCTTACCTCAAAGAATCGATTACTTTCTAAGGAAAGGTTAGGAAGTGATCTTTGAATGAAACTTGTCTTTGAACAAAGAACTCTCAAAGTATCTAAATACTCACAAAATACGCTCAATAATATAGAGAGAAAAGAGAGAAATCATTGTTTCGGTGTGATTTTCAATTCTAACTTAGCCCTCTATTTATAGGAAAATGTTAGCCGTAAAGCGGACTTGACTTTTCTACGATGGCTTTACCTGCTACTATTGCCACCCACCACATTTGAAATAAAATTCAGCACATTTTTTTTACCAACCACAAGTGGGGCCCACTCAATTCTAGAATTTTCCACCAAAATCAATTATAACCCTACTTTCCGAATCAGACACCTCTTAAAATTCATAACAAATCATTCGTGCATTTTTAACGGTTCAAAATTTGTGGACATATACTCAACTTATGTATGTATAACATACCCAAAAATTACCACAATCCAACTATTTGGATTAAAAATTATAACCCCCGCAATATATCTCAAAACCCCGATTTGATTTTTTAATACCTCCAATCCGATAAAATCTTGATAAAACACCTCAACAATAATTTCTTCATTTATAACCACATAAATAAATCCATCATTTATATCCACATAAAATAAATATTTCTTTATCATATGAATCAATAATTAATTATTCACAAATAATATTACGTAATCACAATTATGACAACCAGGTAGTTCCCGGAAAGAGGGGCTTTCCAATAAGGATCTCTCCTTCTTGGGCGCCGCAATTAGGTGACCAAACCTCTCCTTGTGTAACTTTCTAGACATTGCCAATAATGCTATCTAATAATATTATTTAAATAATATGAATTATTGATCCGATAATGGAGATAATGTGGTGATGACAATTATTGAACAACAATAATATAAAATATCAACGCAAAGAATTATTGAATCAATAAAATAAAATATTGAATAAGAATTCACTGTGAAAATTATTGAGTAGTGCCTTCTTACGTAAGGATCAATAATTCAACAATACTGCAATAATGTCTGGTGTCTACTCTTGAACCACGCCAGACATCGTATTTTAACCACCGGGTATTCCAACAGCCTTTAATTCAAATAACTACTTCTGCAATTATTTTAACCAACTTATATTTGTCGTTTTCTTTCTTGAACCAATCGCTTTTCAGTTATGGGGCCCACACACGGTCATCATACTGTCAAATTTAATATTCCCCGACGATCGAATATTCCTCGACCAACCGAATATTCCCCGACAACAATGAATATTTTATAACCACTTGCTTATTTTGAAATATTTGCGTATTTAACCCCTAACTATCCACATTAATCAAATCAACCCTTACTATTTCAAAATTAGAGAAAATTAAATTTCATTAATAATAAGTTGGGGTCTTACACTCTCCCTTACACTACCGGCTTTGACTTTTCTGGGACGGCCTTTGGTGCCTCCATCCTAGTTGAACTTGTCTTCGGTGAACTATAAAATCGGGCTAGGTAACCTTCTCTTCCACAATTATAACATGCTTTGGGCTGAGATCGCTAGCTTTGGATGATGTGTCCTCTCCCTCCTCATTTGAAGCATATGATAGGTGGTCGTTCTCCTTCCATTAATAATGGGTGTTGGTGCTGACGTCTTTCCATCATTGTTGAATCTCCTCTTCTTGAAATGTCCATTCTTATTATTTTGGCCCTGATTACCACCGAAGTGATTACTATTTCTGGCATGTTGATTCCCTCCTCGCTTGTTGTCACCGCTTTGATGACTGCTCTCACTGGTATTATCATTTTGTCGGCTGCTCTCTTTTAATTGCGTTGACTCGTTATCGCGCTCCAATAACTGAGCCCTATTTACAACATCTGAATACAAACATAGTTTATGAGAAATAAGATATTGACGTATCTCCGGTTTCAAACCTCTTAAAAACATTCACGTCATTTTCTCCTCATTATCAACTAAATGGGACGCAAACCGGGACAACTCGGCAAACTTGGCTTCGTACTGCGATACGGTCATGTTGTTTTGCTCCAGCTTGATGAATTCTACTTCTTTCTTGTGATTTAATACTTTCGGAAAGTACTTGTCGTTGAACAATTTTGGAACTTCTCCCAAGTCATCTTCGATCTGGCGGAGTTGAGTACGCTTTCTGATTCTCACCAATGTCTGCCTCTCCTCACAACATAAAGGTGGCAAAGGGAACCTTTTTCTCCTCGGAGCATCCCAAGACATCAAATATCTTGGTGATCTGCTTTATCCATGTTTCCACCTTAAGTGGTTTTAGCTCTCCAATAAACTCTGGTGGTCCCAGCTCCTTGAACTATTTAGCGGTGGCCAAGTCAGAGAGTTTCGATGTTCCACCTACATTTTGGGCCGAGAGCCGCTCTGCTTTGATGTTGCATAAATTGCATAAAGCCTCTGAACATTCCATCATTCATCATTTGGTCAGTGTTGTTGTTTGCATGAGGATTGTCGCCATCCTGATGCACATTCTCTTGATTATTGATATGTGGAGACTCAACGGTCTCATGTGCTCCATTGCTATTCTTAACATTCTCGGATGTCATTTTCAGATACTACCACAAAACAAGGGTTAGTTATCATATCACATATTATTCCTATACTCTGACCGACCAATTAAATACCAAATAAACTTAGGTAGGTCATACTAGCGAAGGAATTCCACGTCTCTCCCCTCCTAGTTCTTGTCTCACATCTCATTAGGGATCATATCCTAAGCTTTGATATTAATCGGCGACGCCCCAAAAATCGGTATACATCACTATTCGAGTCGCCAAATACATGATACGAATCTGAAATACAATCTTGATATATACAACAAGAGAGGTGTGAGTTTTAATACAAATATTGTCTTACAGACAATATCCACTCTCGAGAATAAGTCATCATTACATTTATTGTCACACTATTTAACGAATAGTGAGGGACTACTAATACTATCATCGGTCCATCACTCCCTTCCCCACTCGTCCCGGCTATATTCTCATTTCACGAGAGAAACGGTGAAAGAAAGGTGAGCTCAACTAGCCCAAAGAAGAAATATTATGACTAAAATAAACCAGAATAAATTATCCTTATTCTTCAATAGTGTTCAACTGATACAATATAACAACCATCAAGATTAATCTGCGGTAACAAACAAGCAATCTATTAAAAGAGTCAGTAGAAAATAAAATCTACTATCTTTTATGATTTAAAAGGTTTTTCATCATCATTATCGCAGACTCGACAATAAATAATCCACATCATGAAGCACCCTGCACTCTGACGAGGATATTCTTTAGTATCCACAACCACAATTTATCCATGCATTACGGGCGAGGACATTCGTGTATTTATTAATGGTCATGATCATACCAACAAGCGTCCATCAATGCACTACGGGCCATAAGGGACTTTTTCACATCATTTGTAACATTACGGTTAATGATTATACCGAATAATCCCTGGTCATAATCATACCAAGTCCATCTATGCACTATAGGCCACAGATGACTTTCAACAAAATATAAACATGAGGATGATAACAATGATATAAGAATTTAATAAAACAAGTTCAAGAATTAATTTTTCCAGGAACCAATAACGTCCAAATTGTCAACATGATACTACTTTGTAAAGTAAAATTCAAGAATGTTCGAAGAATATTTCCATGAAAAGATCTTTGGATGAAGCGCAAATATCGAGGATATTCCACTAATTTCATCGAGTATAGAAGTCAAAAACTTTAACCAATGAGTATAATAAAGAATGGAATAACAATAGAAATCACCGGCGCATGTGATGATAGCCTTGCAGTGAGTTATTCCAACACAATAATAATTAACGGAACCGGTCCCATAAAAATGCATGAGACGGGATATTCCAAATAATAATAAAGACGGAATCGGTCCCGCGCAAAAGCATTGTGACGAGATATTCCAAATGAATAATAACGAATGGAATAATGAAAGAATTTCACCAAGTATAGGGTAGCTTGGCGTATCTGAGTTATTCCAACCGAATAATAAATAATGGAATAATGAAGTTCTCTTTATGAATATAAAAGAAATAATACCTTTACCGTAAAAGAAACTTGATATAAGAGTAGGAAGTAGCGGAATACTTTTCTATAGTTTCTATAATTTCTCTCTCTGAGTTTTAGTGAATTAATTAAGAAATAATGAAGGAATGAGCTTCTATTTATAGAAAGAATGGATTTGCATAAGAACTAATTCATGAATGGTCCAGATTGATTTACTTATAAACGGACGGTCCAGATTGATTTAATAAAAAAACAAAATCTTAAATAAATATTATATATATATATATCAACCTGATAACCCCCCGCCCCGGTGGAATAACGAGATTCAATCTGTGAATCTATATATATATTACATATATAATACTTATATTTATATATATATATATATATAATACTTACAAAGTTATCATATAATATATATATATATATATATATATAACTTCTAAGCCAGACAATCTCAAGCCATCCCCCGTGACATTGAAATTTCTCCACCCATATGTCCTTTTCAAAGACATGGGCCCCCCCATAATCATATATATAATATATATATATATATATATATATATATATATATGAATAATTTTCTACCGATTATTTTGAAAAATGAGTAAGTGGGGGTCCAAATAATACGCCAATATTTACAACAAATACTATAGCAATAATTGAACAAAACTGAGCGACTTCTTACGTAAGCATCAATAATCAATACAGGTGTCTACTATCGCAACCACGCCAGACATCATGTACTTTAACACAAGGGTGTTTCAACAGATTAACGGTAAAACTTCCGTTATATTCATAAAGTATTTTTGTCGTTTTCTCGATCCGATGATAATTTCGTTGTGGGGTCCACTAATGATTGTCTTGCTGTACACGAATATTTCTGTTAAAACGAATATTCTCGACCAATCGAATATTATATAACAACTTGCGTGCTTTGCAAAATTTATAAATATTACCCACAACTATAATATTATATCAAATTTACTCCATAATATTCAAAAATGATATTTATAGAAAATTCATCTTTATTTATAAAAGTTGGGGTCTTACACACACACACACATATATATATATATATATATATATATATATATATATATATATATATTATGAATTGCAAGTTGGCGGGAGGAGTACTATTAGTGTTGTTATTATACATATGTAATATTTTGAAAGGTGACAGGGATGGTAATCACGGGGGTGACAACCCGTGAGTTATCAGGCTCATGCATTGTATAAATATAATATATATATATATATATATATATATATATATATATTATATTTTATTTAAAAGTTTTTATTTTATTAGAATATTTTATTGCATAGTATCCTTTCCATTCTCCTATAAATAGAAGCTCATTCTTTTATTATTTCTTACGAATTCACTGAAACTCTAGAGAGAGAAACTATAGAGAGAAAGAAGAAAAGTATTCTGCTACTTCACTACTCCTATATCAAGTACTCTTCTTTTAAGGTAAAGGGTATTATTTCTTTCTGATTCATGAAGAGAACTTACATTATTCCATTCTTTAATGTTCATTGAATAACTCAGATATCTGTGAGCTACCTATACTTGGTGAAATTCTTCTATTATTCCATTCTTTATCATTATGTTGAATAACTCTTATACTGCTGTACCGCATACATGGTGAAATTCTTCTGTTATTCTATTTTTTTTATTTTGTTGGAACATCCTGTCTGTGCGTTTTCGCATGACCTGGTTCCGTTATTTATTATTCTGTTGGAACATCCTGTCTGTGCGTTTTCGCATGACCTAGTTCCGTTAATTATTATTCGTTGGAATAACTCATGCGTGCAAGGCGGTTATCGCGTACACCGGTGATTTCTTTGTTATTCCATTCTTTATTATACTCGGTTGGTTAAAGTTTTTTACTTCTATACTCCATGAAATTAGTGGAATATCCTCGATATTTGCGCTTCATCCAAAGATCTTTTCATGGAAATATTCTTCTCGAGCATTCTTGAATTTTACTCCACAAAGAAGTATCATGTTGACAATTTGGGCGTTATTGATTCCTGGATAAAATAATTCTTAAACTTGTTTTATTGAATTCTTATATCATTGTCATCATCCTCGTGTTTATATTTTTTTGAAAGTCATATGTGGCATGTAGTGCATAGATGGACTTGGTATGATTATAACCAGAGATTATTCTATGTAATCACGATCGTAATGTTACAAATGATGTGGTAAAAGTCCTCATCGTTGGCGTGAGTGCATTGATGGACAAATTGTTGGCATGATCATGACCATCGATGAATACACGAATATCCTCGGCCCGTAGTGTATGGATAATTTGTGGTTGTGATACTAATGAATATCCTTGGTCGTAGTGCAGGGATGATGTAGATTATTTATTAAGCTGAGTCCCAGTGATAAAAGTGATGAACACTGACTCTTTTAATGGATTGTTTGTTCCACTGCAGTTAAACTTGATGTTTGTTATATTTTATCAGTTTAACATTGTTGAAGGCTAATGATAATTTATTCTGCATTATCTTAGTCATAATATTTCTTACTGGGCTAGTTAAGCTCACCCTTTTACTTTCATTATTCTCTTCAGGAAATGAGAACGTAGCAGGGACTAGTCGGGGAACGGAGTGACGGTCCAAATGATAGCATTAGTAGTCATCACTATTCTATGAAATAGTGTGATAATAAATGTATTAAGGACTTATTTTGAGTTTGAATACTGTCTAAAAGGCAATATTTGTATTAAAACTCACAGCTCATGTTGTATATTTAAGATTGTATTTGTATTCTGTACTATGTATTTGACGACTCAGAATAGGTGATTTATACCTATTTTGAGGGCGTCACAGTGGTACCTTTGCTTCTAATTCACTGGGATTGATGTTCTTCGATTTTTTTGGAGAAAATCTGAGTTTTATGTGAATGAATAAGATTTTTGTATGTGGTGTGATGAATTAGATTTATAGGTTTGATTATAAATTGGATTTCTGGGTTTGGTAATTTGGTTTGATAAAAGGATTTTTGGGCTTAGTAATTTGATTTAATAATAGAATTTCTGGATTTTTGGTTTTATGATTCAATTTTTAAAAATGAGTAGTTAAGTGATATTGATATTATTGTAATATATAATGCTTATGCATTTACTTGTTTACCCCTTATTTACTCAAAAATATATCAAAAAAATCATTTAATAATATTTTTTATTACATTTGTGTATTAATTGACCACATCTGCATGCCACATCATCAATTTATGATATGACAAGTTCAATTGAATCGAAGTGAACAAAATTAATAGTTCAATCATCCAATTAAAAAAATTGAAAAGTGAATTACCAAAGTAGAATATGCCTATGTAGTAATTTATATTTAAGCCTATAATTTACAAGCTAAAAGACATGGCAAGTGAACAGAGCAACCATAACACAGCCTTTGGAATTTACATCAAGGTCAACCATCAAACTAGGCTCCATCCATTGGCTGGCTACCAAACCAATTTGCACAAAAAGGAAGATTGAAATATGAACAATTATATACACAAAACAAGACAGAACTACAAAATTTCCACAATTATGAACTCTAACTGTTAAGTAACCAACTCATTGGAAAGCTTAAGCTAGTAGATGGAGGGCCCAACAATGTATATCATGCTAACACCAACAATAATTCCTAAACTGACAATGTTGCGGTTCATTTTGCTATTAAGGAACTTCACCTCACTGAAGTTTTTACATTTCAGTGTTAACCCGTCAACTAAATATCATAGGACCATTACTTCTGTTAGATCATCTCTCCGTCCAAAAAATAAATTCTTGAATCAATAAGATAAGATCCACCACCAGAGTGACAAGTTAAGTGTCAACGACAACATTCATACATAAGCCAAACTAAAGAATTCTAAATCTTCTTACCTTTCAATTTCCAAGTTTTTTTCTTTTTCTTCCACATTAGTGCTTTCTGTTTCTCATATTTCCACTTGCGATACTTTTGTCGATCCTTTAACCAGCCAGAATAATCCTTCCCCTGCTTGCACTCTATGAACTCTGCCAAGTCATCAATACTTGATGACTTCTCTCTATTTTGTAGAAAGATATTGAGGAAACTCTTCCCATTGCATGTTTCTTCTGTTTCTTCTACCATACCAACAACATTCCACATGTTACTGGGAGCATAGACAAGTGAAGAATTTCCCGGCTGGCCATCTTCGTTTAACATAAAGTGGTTTGCAAGAGAATCCCTGCTGCAAAAAAGGTACTGATCTATAAGTTTTATAAAAGGTGATAACATGCTTGTAACATGATGATAATTAAACCTGGACTTTGAAAGTTATCCACGCTCCAACTTTTTTGGATTCCTTTTATAAATTAAAGGAGCGGGTCTTTTTGTCTCAACAAACATCGAAGCATAGAAAGAAACAGAAAAAAAAAGTGCTATGTGCGCTTCATTGATGTATAGGAAAAAGGAGTAAAAACTCGTATTTTTTGAAAAATCAAAGAAAAGTCCCGGTGGTCTGGGTAATGATATAATGTTCGGCACTATTTGCAAAAAGTGTCCACACATAAATTTAAATTCATGACTAATGTGTTAGGCAGAGCTTTTACTTCTATACTCAACTGTTGCCCGTAATAGTTACTTACAACATGCTAAAAATCATTTACATCAAAATCCTGTTTCCTTGCACACACACAGGTTAAGGTCATCTTGAGTATTGTGTTCCGAAGTTTCCATTTGTGATTTAATAAGTTTGAAAAAAAACGTTCAGAAGCATTCAAATCAAACATAGCAATATCAATAAAGGTTTTCACAATCAACAGGGATTCATTCAAATCAAACAAAGAAATACTCCCTCCGTCCCAGGATAAAAGTCTTGGTGGACTTTTCACGCATATTAAGAAGATGAATAAAATGACAAAATTGACCTTAATAATGTCATTAAATATGGAGAGAGAATTAGAATAAGAAAAGTATGAGATATTTAATGTTACGGGTATAATAGGAAAATATGTGTAAAAATTTGGTTATTAAAAGAAAATGAACATTTAACATGGGACTACCCAAAATAGTAATAAGGACTTTTATCATGGGACGGAGGAAGTATCAACAAAGGTTTTCACATCCAACACAACCAAAAGGGTAAGCGGAGGTTTCAAATACCACAGTGCAAGATATTTTCAGGGTACATGCTCACAAGGTTATCATGGTTACAAGCTTATATGACACAAAAAATAATATCAGGTACCTCAAGTACATGGTCTGTATCTTCTGAAACTTGGAAGCAACCACTAGGCTAGATTTTTGGACCCCAACATCCTGCATCATTAGCCAAAAGTTTGTTCACATGAACAAATAACAAAACTTCTTAAATAAGCAAATTGGGGGGGGGGGGGGGGGGGGGTAAAGAAACTCACCTCTTTGAATGATTGGGATCCAGAATAAATTAAAGACCTCAATGTATCTAAGTTACCCTCTTCAAAAACAGAGAGACTCAGCAATGCCACAATGCTCAATATGCAGCCTTTCACTAAGAAATCAAACCCACTTACAAAGCTGAAGGATAGCAAGCGCAAAAAATGAAAAAGCATCAGTTTGGACTCCTTATGCTTTGCGGGGTGAGTTTCCATCATGTTGCATACAGAATTTTGGATTGGTAGTTGGATATCAGGTTCGTTGAAACATCTTATGATACTGGTAATAGAATCATATTCCTTGCATGAAGAGAGGTTTTTCAAGGTTGATAGACAACCCAAATTGTCACTATGCCTTAGACACCAAAGAGCTTGTAGCAATGAAATGCTCATTAACTTCACCAAAGAAGCAAGAAAACATATATCTTCCATACTTGAATCCCCGTCTACATGCAAAGAAATATTGTTAATATCATCAGAAGCTCTCAATATTATGCAACTTACAATTGATAACATTTCATCTCTGCACGATATGTCGAGAATGCATTGATTCTCCTTCATGTATGCAATAGCTGAAGTTGCCAGATCACCTCTTGATCCTAAGAATCTGTCTCTTAAATGTGAATTCCATGAATCCTTGAACTTGGTGATCAGATAACTAATTTTCTTTATTGTAACAGGATGTACATAAGATTCAAATAGTTGAGAAAATTCCCCAGATGTATTTGATTTGAGAAAAGAGGATCTACCATCAGCAGGATGGCCATCCATTTGCAGATGAGAGATGTGTTTGGTGTACAATACTACTGACCTTCTAAATGCTAATAAGTAGTGATCCATAAGCTCATGATCTGGTTTAGAATTTTCAAGATCCATTCCAATTCTAATGGCTTCAGAAACCAATAATATTATATGTGTCTGCATAAGTTTTGGTCCAGATAGCATGACAGGGTTGTGAAGCAATGATAAGGCTGCAGTCAGGCTCAATTCTGGAGTCACAAAGTCCTTTTCATGAAGCCATAATAAGCGATTGAGAAACTTTTCAAAAGCTTGCTCCTTAGCAATGAATAGAGAAAAATGAGTAGAAATCACCTCAATCATAATTCCAATATTATCATCACCCAAGTGACACAAAAACAGTTTTTCCCTAGTTGAAGCAACAGAATCAATTAGCCTGAAGTAGCCCCTTAATTTTCCATGGACAGAAAGCTCATCAACAAACACCTGAATACAGAGAAAAGGGTAAACATTAAAAACTATTACCACATAAAGAATAAATTAAAGATGGCATTTATTTGTAAATAAAGTGTTACAGAACAATAAACTAGGGCACGCCATGCGCTTAGGGACAAAAGAAAAGGGAAAAACCAACTAAACTATTTCAGTTCAAACTGAAAGAAAAGAGTGATGAGGATTCTAAGCGAGGAAATCCCGGTTAACAGTCAAGGTGCAGATGTAGTTTACTAAAGGGTGGAGAATGTGTATAAATATAATGTATTTGTGTTCTCGATGACTCTATAGCCAAGCTTGGCTGTGGCATGCCACATATTCCTTTTCCCTTCTTATAGATGTTTTTATATTTTTGAATGGAACACATAATCATAATACCAGGTCAGTGCCATTATGAGTTTCATAAGGTTCACCTATTGCTTGAATTAGACAATGCTTATTTAATGATGGATACTTGCATAAAGAAAGTACATCTAGAATGACCTTATGTATACATGTATAACTTGGTCATAGATTTAACTGTATAAATACAACAAATTCCTATCCTAGTTCTCTCTCTCCAGCTTGGAAACCTAATGGATAACCTACAAAACTTAAGAGGGGGGTGTTAAGAAGGTAAAGAATAAGAAGAAAATTCAAAGTGTTAATAAAAAAAAAAAAAAAAAAAAAAAAAAGGTTAGGAAAAAAAGAGAGATTAAAATTCTCAAATTACCTCAAGCATTGCAGACAGAAGATGGATGCATGAATCAGACAGCTCTAAGGAAGACAAGGAAGCACCAAATTCCTTAGTCAAGAAGGTGGTAAAGCTATGTTGATCGCATGTGCTTTCACTAAAAAATAACTGTTCAAAACTGATGGCATTTTTCTCATTTCCTCCAGTTGATTCAAGTAAACTTAAAATTCTTACTATCATAAGAAGAACTTGGCCATTTTCGAGACAAAGATCAGGTCGGAAGTCGAGCAAATCCAAGATTATAATGCAATTTCTTAACAGAAGATTTAGTTCTTCAGCAGCAACCAACATATCCGGGTGAGAGCTTGCTGGTCCAATAGCAGCCCTGCTCGGAGAAACATCATGGAAAGAAGAGAGTAAATGCTTAAAACTCTTACAAAGTTCTTTGAACAGTATGTAAGAGAGCCTACATATATCTTTACTTTTCACCCTGATTCCATGTGGACCTATTTCAAAGACCAAATCATTTAAATCATCCCCTTCCTTCTTATGAGACCGTGGGTGTGAAGACAAGTGAATGAGAAGATAATACAAATGTTTCAATAGTAGTGGCTTTGGAACCTGCAATTAAAGAGAATTGAATAAGATTAGAGATTCAAACTCCGAGTCTATCAAATTGAACAAATGAAAGTAAGAATAGATTACAGGCAAGAAATCATAGAGGATCCAAATATCTCAACTTTGTAATGTTCTTGAAAATCTAGGCAAATAATAGATGCAACACAAAATTCACTGGGTGTTATTACTTGAATGGATAATGACTTGACTTCAACTTAGTGCTTAAAGTAACCCAAGCTGACTTTTGTTATTAACAAGAATTAACAAACAAGAAAAACTTATACGCTACAAAATTATTGAAAATAGCACTTTTGTAGATCAACAAGAAACTTTTCTTGTTCCTTTAAATTTCACTATATAAAAACAAAGGCCTGTGTTTGGAACTGAAAGAGTGAATTTGCAATATCTTTAATTTCAGCATTTACTAGATTTTAGGTTTCATAAGAAGTATAATATTAGTTGAATTTGTAAGCATTAGGGGGATTTGAATCACTTCAGTTTCCCTTTCCTTTTCTTTCCCACTCTCTTTTTGAGTTCCAAACAAAAATTCAACTGCTTCTAATCTAATCCATTCCTTTTACTTGTATTTGTATAATTTCCAACTAATTATACTCCACTGACCCAAAATGAGAGTCCCAGCCACCTTAAAATTGGAAAATTGACAACTTTTCTTAAACTATAAGCAAATTACACCCTCTCAAACATATATACACAATTGCGCGAACACACATATACAGACAAGAAAAAATATCATATAGAGCGGGAGGGAGATTACCTGTGGAGCATCAGCAGCTGATAATAGGGTTTGGAAGATCTGAGAAAAAGGCAAGTTCTCAGAATTTGGGGTTTCATTTTCAGGAATTGAACAACACTTCTTCTTCTTCTTCTTCATTGTCGAAACCATGTAGTTACCTGTAAAACTCTACACTCACTCGACCTGAGCGATTTTTGAATTTTGTATGTCAAAACAAGCCACCAAAATTAAACCGACTACAATTTTAATTTTTTCTGAGAGAATTCAGCTTAACAATCAGATCAAATATCCACCAAGTTAACAAAATGCAATTGCGCTCCAAGCCCTAGAATTGTATCACTTTCAGTTGGTTGAATGTGAATTAAAGAGGAAAGGAAGGGAAATGGAGAAATTTTTGTTTTAAAATTTTAATTTTCTTCATTTTTAATGTTATTTTGGATTGGAAATTTGAGATGCAATTTTAAGACAACTATTATCTGGCGCTCCTAAAATAGGTATATACAATTCATATTAAGTCGTCAAATACATAGTATAAAATTTAAATATAAATTTCATTAATACAATACAACAAACGTAAACTAAGAGTTTTAATACGAATATTGTCTCGTATATAATATACAAACTCAAATAGAATCCTCATTACAATTGTTATCACACTATTTTATAAAATAGTAAGGACTATTATTGTAAGACCCCGAATTTTTTTTTTTTAAAAAAAAGTATTCAATTTTTTCTATTTAGTAAATAGTTAAATTGATAAAAGTTTAAATTTATGGGTGAAATGTGCAAATTTTGCAAAATAAGCAAGTAGTTATAAAATATTCATTTTTATCGGGAAATATTCTTTTTGTTGGGAATATCCGTACGACGACGCAGTCATTTGTGGGCCCCATAACAGAATAACTGTCGGATAAATAAAACGATAAATTTGAGTTTTTATAAATAATGGCGTAATCGTTCACAGATTAACATCATTTGAAATACTAGATGGGTAAAGTAAAATAATACTGCGTTGTTGCTTAAGAAAGCATTACCAGGTATTGCACAATATTTTTGAATTATTAATTCCTTACGTACGTAAGGAAAGACTACTTTCAATAATTGTTACGATGAATTCTGTTCACTATTTTATTTTATTGATTTAATAATTGTTGCGTTGATAGTTTATATTATTATTGTTTCAATAATTATCATTACACGATATTTTCCATTATCGAATCGATAATTCATATTATTTGAATAATATTATTAGATAACATTATTGGCGATGTCTAGAAAGTTACATCGAGGAGAGGTTTGGTCACCTAATTGCGGCGGCCAGGTAAGGAGAAATCCTTATTGGAAAGCCCTCTCTTCCTTTAAACCCACCCAGTTGTCGTTATTATGATTCTGTAATATTATTTGTGAATAATTAATTATTAATTTATATGATAATGAAATATTTATTTTATGTGAATATAAATGATGGATTTATTTATTTATGTGGTTATAAATGAAGGAATTAAAGTTTAGGTGTTTTATTAGTATTTTGTCGAAATGAAGAATGAAATTTGGAATTTTCAGAAAAATTAGTTAATTACTTGATTTTATAAAATCCATAACTCTTTGTGTATAATGAGTTAGGAGATGAGCCATATATCAAAAGAAAGCCCTGGAAGTAAGCTAACCGTAGAAATTGGAATCACCCAAAAATTCTTTGTATATTTATCGTGGTGAATTTTTGAATGAAACTGGTCCGAAGGACTAATAATCCGAAAAATCAGTGTTCTTGAGATATATTGCGTGAGTTATAATTTTTAATTCGACCGTTGGATCGTTGTTATTTTTGGATATGTTATACATATATAAGTTGAGTATATGTCCACAAATTTTGAACCGTTAAAAATGAACGTATGATTTGTTATGAATTTTAAGAGGTGAATGATTCAGAAATTATTTTTATAAATGATTTTGGTAGAAATTTTATAGAAGGTGGGCCCCACTTTTGTTTTTATTTGAAAGCATGTGCTGAATTAAAGCTTCAAATATGGTGGGTTAGAATTTTCAACTTGGCATGCGTAGATTAAAATAAATATATTATTTTATTAATTTAGTCTACTTTGGTGTTCTAGCATTTTTCTATAAATAGGTGCTTAAGTTAGAATTAAAAATCACATCAGAAACATAAGTTTTCTCTCTCTATATTATCAAGCGTATTTTTGTGAGTATTTAGATACTTTGAGAGTTGCTATTCAGTGCAAGTTTACTTCGGCTTTACATCTGATATTCCGGTTAGAAATACTGCTTTTTTGAGGTAAGGGATTGTAAGGGTTATTATATTTTTCAGTTTCGTAATTTTTCCGACCTTCAAAAATTCTGGAAAAATTTGAAATGATAATTTGATGAGTGTTCTAGATTGTGTCCAAAAATGGCAATTTTTGGATGTATAGATTAAGAGTTATGAATTTTATGGAAAAATACTATTTTAAAAGTAAACCCTTATAACTCCTTGTGGTTAACTCCAAAATTGGTGAAAGTTTTATTGGGAGTACATGTATATAACAGAAGTATACTCTGTAAATTTCGGAATTTTTGGATAAAAATATAGCTTATGATAAATGTCTAAATATTCTGCAGTGTTGGCTATATAAAAAATAGTAAATGAATTTTAAAAATTCTGAGAAAAATATATGTTCAATATAGAACTATATTCTGCTAAATCCCATAAAAGAAAATTTATTTGTACTGATTTGGTATTTTTCATGAAAATAGACTAGTTATGAGTAAATGAATTAAATATGTTATGTGAAGTAAGAAAATTGGAAAATAGGATTTTATGGCTTGAGAATCTTATATGAGGTATACGCAGAATTTTGATGAGGGTTTTGGTTATTGGTGATGAAATCTTATGAGTTTGGCATTTTAGGATGATTAAATGTGTTAGTTCCCAGAGGGCACAATAGATCTAGAAGGGGGGGGGGGTTGAATAGATCCTTTTTATTTCAAAGACTTTTCTGGTTTATATTATTTTGTTCATAATTAATATATAACAAACATAAGAATCTTTTCAAGCACAGGGGAATGAGTAAAAGATCCCCTTCATTGATATATCCATAATCATACATACATTGTTCGTAGAGTAAGTTTAGTTGTAAGCAGTTAAAACATATATAGCAGTTATAGTACACAATGTAAATGACATAATGTAAAAGACACAAGGGGTTTTAAGTGGTTCAGAGACTCAAGATCCTAATCCACTCTTCTGCTTTCAACTAGCAGGATTTCCACTAAGGAAGGGCAGCACCCTGAATCACTAAGATTCCTTCAAGGCCAGCAGCCTTGGAACTTCAGTTCACTAAGAACTCTTGAGCCCGGCACCTTGGGACTCCTCTAGTTCCTTAGGAACTCTTTAAGCCCAGCAGGCTTGGAACTTCGTTTAGTCCCTCCGGACAAGGACCCCTCAGGCCCTGCTTCATTTAGTCCCTTTGGACAAGGACCCTTCTGGCCCTGGCTTTGTTAAGTTGTTTGTTTGTTGTTGTTGGAGTTGGTGTTGAGCTGCTAAGATGTCTTCATGCTCTGAACATCTTCTATACTTAACAGCTTGGCTTGATCATCCTTGAAGTGCAGCTGAGTGTTGCATGATGCTCAGCTTCTTAGGTTGTTCAACTACTCCGGATGACCACTTGATGAACTGCCTTGAAGATCATTCTCCTTGGTACTTGATGGTACGCATGAGAGGCTTCTAAGATGATTGTAAGCACTTCATTAGGTACTTAGAAGTCGCCTCTCGTGCTTGACACCAAGATTGCTTTTGTGATCTCCCTTCGCTTTACTCGATGCCTTCTCATGATGGACTTGCTAATATGACCGTAGGCTCTTCTCAATTGTACTTAGAGTCTTCCCATGATGGACATCCGGATGGCATGATGCTCTCCTTTCTCTCTCGTGATTCGAACACTCTTCATGTAGTAGAACTCTCACTTCTACATAGTAGAACTCACACTTCTACTTCTTTCTTGATCGACTTCCGAGTGTTCTTGGTGGATCGTAGAGTGAGCCTTAGGACTCACTATCGCGTGGTTAGATCGAGTCCACCTTCTCTCAAAACCGATGACTCCAAAGAACCTTTGATCTTTGAAGCTCTTCCTTATTTATACTCCTTCCCAATCCTTCCGTTGGAAAGTAGCCATTGAAGGCTATTCAAATCTCTTCACAGATCTCGAGTTGCTTGAGGTAGACTGCTTGATGTGACTTGTCATACTTTTTCCGACACCGCTGCGATCTCTCGTTTCACCTACCTGTCAGATGTATCACTTTACTGTCTTGGGCAGGTTGAAGACTTTATTTCTACTGATTTCTTGATCAGAGGTTGTCCTTTTGCATCGATGCTCTCAATAAGCACTTGTCTGAATATTACCCTTTAGATTGAACCGTTGCCAATGCTTCAGTCTTCAGCTATTCGAACTCTACGATTCTGATGCACGTCTTCAAGGACCTGATCGTAGTGTCTTGTTGAGTGTTACTCGTTGACTAGTATAGTTAACACTACGATCCTGAAGAGTGTTGTTTGGATCTTCACTGTAGAACACCTCTTCCTTGTTTTGTGCAGTGCTTCAATACTTCTGTTTGCTTTGACTGTTCTCTGAGACTGATGGCCTAATTCCTTGCTCTGGTCCCCTTCTGAATATTAAGACACTTCAGATTTATGGCGCGTCCAGCTTGCTTTCTCCTTGTGATCTCCCGTTCACTTATCATCAATGAACTGACCATGCACTTAATCACTTTAGCCTTGCTCTTCAGAGGCTGACCAGTATCTCGGTTCACCTTCCATCAGTTCCTTCTTTGTTTAACAAACACTACGATTTTGGTTGCCTCCAAGATCGTTGCCTTCTGTTCACTTGATAGCTAATGCATTAGCTGACTTTCCTTAGTCAGCTTCTGAAGTCTTTTTTGGATCTCTTTGTGGAAGACTTCATTACGAATGGCCTTACAACTCAATCTTGATGCTGATTGGGTTGGTGCTTAGATCTTCTGTTAGCCTGCATGCCATTCGTTGAGTGTTCTCTAGTTTCCTTGGATGTATCTTGCAGCTTAAACCAGAGGCTTCGTTCCTTTGAATATTCTAGGAGTGCTCATTTGTTGAGAACCGTATATGCTCTACGATTCATCCTTGGTATTGTGAGCACTTCTTCTTAGGTCGTAGTTCTGCACTCTACGATTCGCTTGACTTGCGAACCACTACGATCCCGAGATCAGATCTTGACATTACGATTTATGCCTTGTGCTTGTTGTCTTCATCTGATATTTCTTGACTACGATCTCTGCATGTAATCCATAGGCTCTACGAACTCAGAGTGTGATCTACGATCCTTGACTTGGCTTTGGCATCAGTAGACTCTACGACTCTGAGTGTAGTCTACGTTTCTGTCTTGGCTTCGGCAGATGATCGGTCTTCTCTCTCAGAGCGGTATCTCTCTGATTACGAACATGACTTTCTCAGCACACTACGATCCCGAGGAAGCTCTACTTGATACACTACGATCCTTCTTCGTTTCCCCTGGCAGTCTACGAACTCCGAGATCTACTATCTTGCATACTCCTACTCTGCCTCGATAGCTCTCGAGTTAACCTTGACTCACCTGGCAGACTTCGACTTCTGGTGCAGTGCTCGACGATCAGACTAGCCTATCTGTTACATCATACGATAAACCTAACAAGCTTGATCTTTCTATCTTTATAGTCCTTGTACATCTTTTCTTTTTAAGGACTTTACAAAGCTGTCTTTCTTATGTAGGATCAACCTAACATATTTGATTAATTCATTCTAAGTCCTTGTACACATATTTCTTATTATCTATCAAAGGACTTTCTGACTTTTCTTAATGCAAAGCATACTTGCATATTTATTTATTCATATATATATATATATATATATATATATATCATAATCAAATCATATATAAATAGGAATAGCATTCACATGCTTATTCCTGACAAAATGCATTATTTAGTAAAGTGTAAACAATTAAAATAAATTGTTTATAAGTTTAAGAAATGTTATTCTTTCAATATCATTATACCGAAATATTGGTATTGTTTTTATTGTGGAATTTATACCTTTTTTATGTCGGGGTTACTATTCATGAATTACTATTCATGAGTTACTATTCATGAGTTACTATACAAAGATAAAATATTGTTGGTGGACTTTTAACGTGGAGAAGATAATAGACTTTATAGTCTATTTGACTCTTCTAATGGATTGCTTCGTCAGTTCATTTGCGGCCTATAGTTGAAAAGTTTTATCATCTACTATATATTATAAATCTCTGATTTATTACTTGATGAAAATTATTGATAATTTAATTATCTTTAGTCATGATATTCTTTCTTGGGCTAGTTGTGCTCACCCTTTTGCTTCACAATTCCTTTAGGTAATAAGAGTGTAGTATTTGGTTGACGAGAGGATAACAGGGAATAGAGCGGTGGTCTCTAGTCATGAAAGTTCTCCCTAAACAGTATAGAAAAGTGTGTTATATTTTATACATCATTTAGTAATTATATTTGGTAAATCAAATAGGGTGAGGCGAACCCAACGTTGGAATGATGTTTTGCCACTATCATACAAGATGTCTAATGACATACAACCTTGTGTTATCATAAGACAAGGTTGTGCACATAAGACAGGGTTGTGACATACAACCTCTGTAAATTTCAGAATTTTTGGACAAAAATACAGTTTATGATAAATGGCTAAATATTCGGCAGTTTTGGCCATATGAAAAATAGTAAATTAATTTTAAATGTTCTGAGAAAAATATATGTTCAATATGGAACTATATTCTGCTAAATCCCATAAAAGAAAATTTGTTTGTACTGATTTGGTATTTTTCATGAAAATGGACTAGTTATAAGTAAATGAATTAAATATTTTATGTGAAGTAAGAAAATTAGAAAATAGGATTTTATGACTTGAGAATCCTATATGAGGTATATGCAGATTTTTGATGAGGGTTTTGGTTATTGGTGATGAAATCTTATGAGTTTGGCATTTTAGGATGATTAAATGCATTATTTAGTAAAGTGTAAACAATTAAAATAAATTGTTTATAAGTTTAAGAAATGTTATTCTTTCAATATCATTATACCGAAATATTGGTATTGATTTTATTGTGGAATTTCTACCTTTTTCATGTCGGGGTTACTATTCATGAATTACTATTCATGAGTTACTATTCACGAGTTATTATTCACGGGGTACTATTCACGACAAAATTGGTTTATTTTTCTGACCAAATTATCGTTGATTTATGAATCTTACTCTTGAAATTAAATCCTTGTTTTGATTATATTGTTTTTATTATCATATATAACATTTTTATAATCCTGGTGATGACATTTCTCTTTGACTTGAGTGTAAAGATGGGTAGATTATTGGTATGATCATGACTATGAGTTCTCTTTGGCCAGTAGTGCAAAGTTGAATCGTTGACTGGTATGATCATGACCATTGAAATTATAATTGAATATTTTTAGCTTAAGTGCAAAGGTGAATTGATCAACATGGTTATAATTATGGTTTATATAAATTCTAAAATGATTATGTATTTCTTTGGGATATTAATATCTTTGGCCTGAAGTGCAAAGATGAATTATTGATGAATATCTTTGGCCCGTAGTGCAAAGATGAACCGTTGTTGAATATCTTTGGCTCGTAGTGCAAAGATGACTTATTGTTGAATATCTTTGGTCTGTAGTGCAAAGATGAACTGTTAATGAATATCTTTGACCGTAGTGCAAAGATGAATTTATTAGTATGATTATAAACAGGAACTGTGATTTGGTATAACCACGATCTTAGATGTTTCAGGTAAAGACAAGTGATGAAAATTATCTTTTTCCTGGATGAGAAGAGGAATTTAAAACAACAATTATGATTATGAGTTATTCACATGATTGTGGACAGGAACTGTTGATTGATGTTACAGGGATAAATCATTGTTGGTGGACTTTTAACGTGGAGAAGATAATAGACTTTATAGTCTATTTGACTCATCTAATGGATTGCTCGTTCCGCTGCAACTATGGTTGAAAAGTTTTATAATCTACCATATGTTATAAATCTCAGATTTATTACCAATGAAGGCTATTGATAATTTAATTATCTTTAGTCATGATATTCTTTACTGAGCTAGTTGTGCTCACCCTTTTGCTTTACAATTCCTTTTAGGTAATAAGAGTGTAGTTGAGTCGAGCGGGGATAACAGGGGAATAGAACAGTGGTCTCTAGCTGTGAAAGTTCTCCCTAAACAGTATAGAAAAGTGTGTTGTATTTTATACATCATTTAGTAGTTATATTTGGTAAATCAAATAGGGTGAGGCAAACCCAACGTTGGAAGGGTGTTTTGCCACTATCATACAAGATGTCTAATGACATACAACCTCGTGTTATCATAAGATAGGGTTGTGCACATTCACTTTCTGAGTATATCTACAAGCACTACCTATATAATCTTGGTGTTTGGTTGAAGTATAATTCTCAATTAGAGACAGTGGAGATAATGATATGTCAAGAGAAGACTCACCATTGGAAAGAATATGATTGTAATATTCTCATTTTTCTTTGGGGTCTATTGGGTCAACTAAGGATAATTCTGTGGACATATGATATCTATCATAACCTAGACGCGTGGCCTCCCATGTACGAAGGTTTCCTTGAGCATTTCCCAAAGATTTTAATTTCTAAAACAGTTTTTGACTGTACCTTTATGTAAGGTGCCATTTTGACGTGATATCCAAGGTTGGGATGAGAGTCACGGTTGGTATATATTTCTATCAAAACTCACAACATATGTGTTGTTGTATTTTGCACGACAATTGTAGTAATAAAGTTGTAGTTGTTTTCTGTACCATGTATTTGGCAACTCAGAATAGGTTGGATGGATTGGACTTTTTTTGGGGGAGTCACAGTTGGAATCAGAGCTTAGGGATATGATCTCTGGCGAAGATCCGGGATTAGAACTAGGAAGGGAGAGACGAGTAATATCCTTCGCTAGTGTGTGTCCTACCTAAGCTGAATTTTCTTACTAAAGTTGACAAATTATGATATGTCAATTAACATTTGTTTTGAAGTCATATTCTAGAATGATATCCTAAATACGAGAGATGATGGCGATGGAGAAATCATGATGACCGGGGAGATAGAATCGAAATGAAAGTAAGGTATTCTCAACTCTTCGAAATACCAGGTACGTAAATTTCGGGGAAAAAATTTCATAAGGAGGGGAGACTGTAAGACCCCGATTTTTTTTTTTAAAAAAAGTATTCAATTTTTTCTATTTAGTAAATAGTTAAATTGATAAAAATTTAAAGTTATGGGTGAAATATGCAAATTTTACAAAATAAGCAAGTGGTTATAAAATATTCATTTTTATTGGGGAATATTCGTTTGGTCGTGGAATATTCTTTTTGTCGGGAATATTCGTACGACGGCGCAGTCATTTGTGGGCCCCATAACAAAATAATTATCGGATGAAGAAAATGACAAATTTGAGTTTTTATAAATAACGGCGTAATCGTTACCGTTAACACTGTTGAAATACCCAGTGGGTAAAGTAAAAATACGTCTGGCGTTGTTGCAAGCGATACTTGTCGGTATTGCACAATATTTTGAATTATTCATTCTTACATAAGAAGACACTTTACTCAATAATTATTACGATGAATTCTTTATTCAATATTTTATTTTATTGATTCAATAATTGTTGCGTTGATAGTTTATATTATTGTTGTTTCAATAATTGTCATTGCACAGTATTTCCCATTATCAGATCAATAATTCATATTATTTGAATAATATTATTAGATAGCATTATTGGCAATATCTAGAAAGTTCTGTCAAGGAGAGGTTTGGTCACCTAATTGCGCGTCAGTAAGGAAAAATCTTTTTTGGAAAGCCCCTCTTTCCTGGGAACCACCTGGTTGTCATTATTATGATTTTGTAATATTATTTATGAATAATTAATTATTGATTTATATGATAATGAAATATTTATTTTATGTGGTTATAAATGAAGGAATTAATGTTTGAGTGTTTTATTAGTATTTTGTCGAAATGAAGAATGAAATTTGGGATTTTCAAAAAAATTAGTTAATTACTTGATTTTGTAAAATCCATAACTCTTTGTGTATAATGAGTTAGGGATGAGCCATATATCAAAAGAAAGCCCTAGAAGTAAGATAACCGTAGAAATTGGAATCACCCAAAAATCCTTTGTAGATTTATCGTGGTGAAATTTTGAATGAAACTGGTCCGAAGGACTAATAATCCGAAAAATCAGTGTTCTTGATATATATTGCGTGAGTTATAATTTTTAATCCGACCGTTGGATCGTTCTTATTTTTGGATATGTTATACATATATAAGTTGAGTATATGTCCACAAATTTGAACCGTTAAAAATGAACGTATGATTTGTTATGAATTTTAAGAGGTGACTGATTCAGAAATTATTTTTATAAATGATTTTGGTGGAAATTTCTATAAGGTGAGCCTCACTTTTGTTTTTATTTGGAAGCATGTGCTGAATTAAAGCTTAAAATATGGTGGGCTGGAATTTTCAACTTGGCATGCGTAGGAATAAAATAAATATATTATTTTATTAATTTAGTCTGATTTTGGCGTTCAAGCATTTTCCTATAAATATGTGCTTAAGTTAGAATTGAAAATCACACCAGAAACATAAGTTTTCTCTCTTTATATTATCAAGCGTATTTTTGTGAGTATTTAGATATTGTGAGAGTTGCTATTAAGTGCAAATTTCCTTCAGCTTTACATCCGATATTCCGGTCAGAAATACTGCTATTTTGAGGTATGGGATTGTAAGGGTTATTATATTTTTCAGTTTCGTAATTTTTCCGATCTTCAAAAATTCTGGAAAAATTTGAAATGATAATTTGATGAGTTTTCTAGATTGTGTCCAAAAATGGCGATTTTTGGATGTATAGATTAAGAGTCATGAATTTTATGGAAAAAGACTATTTTAAAAGTAAACCCTTATAACTTCTTGTGGTTAACTCCAAAATTGGTTAAATTTTTATTGGGAGTACATGTATATAACAGAAGTATACTTTGTAAATTTCGGAATTTTTGGACAAAAGTACAGTTTATGATAAATGTCTAAATATTCGACAGTGTTGGCCATACGAAAAATAGTAAATGAATTTTAAAAATTATGAGAAAAATATATGTTCAATATAGAACTATATTCTGCTAAATTTTAGAAAAGAAAATTTGTTTGTACTAATTTGGTATTTTTCATGAAAATGGACTATTTATGAGTAAATGAATTAAATATGTTATGTGAAGTAAGAAAATTAGAAAATAGGATTTTATGGCTTGAGAATCTTATATGAGGTATATGCATATTTTTGATGATGGTTTTGGTTATTGGTGATGAAATCTTATGAGTTTGGAATTTTAGGATGATTAAATGCATTATTTAGTAAAGTGTAAATAATTAAAATAAATTGTTTATAAGTTTAAAAAATGTCATTCTTTCAATATCATTATACCGAAATATTGGTATTGATTTTATTGTGGAATTTCTACCTTTTTCATGTCGGGGTAACTATTCATGAATTACTATTCATGAGTTACTATTCACGAGTTACTATTCACGGGATACTATTCACGACAAAATTGGTTTATTTTTCTGACCAAATTATCGTTGATTTATGAATCTTACTCTTGAAATTAAATCCGTATTTTGATTATATTATTTTTATTATCATATATAATATTTTTATAATCCTTGTGATGACATTTCTCTTTGACTTGAGTGTAAAGATGGGTAGATTATTGGTATGATCATTACTATGGGTTCTCTTTGGCCAGTAGTGCAAAGTTGAATCGTTGACTGGTATGATCATGACCATTGAATTTATAATTGAATATTTTTAGCTTAAGTGCAAAGGTGAATTGATCAACATGGTTATAATTATGGTTTATATAAATTCTGAAAATATTATGTATTTCTTTAAGATATTAATATCTTTAGCCTGTAGTGCAAAGATGAATTATTGATGAATATCTTTGGCCCGTAGTGCAAAGATGACCCGTTGTTGAATATCTTTGGTCCGTAGTGCAAAGATGACTTGTTGTTGAATATCTTTGGCCTGTAGTGCAAAGATGAACTGTTAATGAATATCTTTGGCCGTAGTGCAAAGATGAATTTATTAGTATGATTATAAACAGGAACTATGATTTGGTATAACCATAATCTTCGATGTTTCAGGTAAAGACAAGTGATGAAAATTATCTTTTTCCTGAATGAGAAGAGGAATTTAGAACTACAATTATGATTATGAGTTATTCACATGATTGTGGACAAGAACTGTTGATTGATGTTATAGGGATAAAACATTGTTGGTGGATTTTTAACGTGGAGAAGATAATAGACTTTATAGTCTATTTGACTCTTCTAATGGATTGCTCATTCCGCTGCAACTATAGTTGAAAAGTTTTATAATCTACCATATGTTAGACCCCAGATTTTATGAATAAAAATTTAGTTTTCTCGAATTTTTTTTTTAATATTATGGTGTGAATTTGATATAATATTATAGTTGTGGATAACATTTATAAATTTTGAAAAGTATGCAAGTTGTTATAAAATATTCGATTGGTCGGGGAATATTCTTTTTGTCGGGGAATATCCGTACGACGACACAATCATTGGTGGACCCCACGACGGAAGTATTGTCATATTTAGAAAACGACAAAATTATCTTTTTATAAAATAACGGCGGAAGTGTTACCGTTAAAACTGTTGAACTACCCGGTAGTAAAAGTACAGTAATACGCGTGGTTGCATAGTGGCACACGGTGTTGGTTATTAATGCTTACGTGATAAGTCACTTAGTTTTGTTTTATTAGTATTATTAATGTAATAAAACAGAAAAACTTTTTATATAAAACATAATACTTTTATAAAGTTATTCTATAAATAGAATATATTATATTCTATTGTGCATAGTGTTTTACATAGTAAAATCTTTTTATATAAAACAAAATACTTTTATAAAGTTATTCGTTTTATTAGATTATAAATAGAATATATTATATTTTATTTAAAAGATTTTACTTTAAATATGGACCGTCCGATTAAAAAAGTAAATCAATCTGGACCGTTCATGAATTAGTTACTATCTGATCCATTCTTCTATAAATAAAAGCTCATTCCTTCATTATTTCTTACGAATTCACCGAAACTCTAAAGAGAGAAACTATAGAGAAATTCTTCTTCTATAATCTTGAGTATTTTTCTTTAGAGTTTAAGAAAGCTTTGAAGCGTAGTACAAGTTTTCTTCGAGTATATCCTCATCTACCAATTGGAATACTCTTCTTTCAAAGGTAAGGGATATTATTTGTTAATGCACTGTAAGGGGTATTATTTCTTTCTTATTCATGAAGAGAACTTCATTCCATTCTTTATTATTCTCGTTGAATAACTCAGATAATCTTGAATACCCTATACTTGGTGAAATTCTTCATTTATTCCATTCTTTATTATTATGTTGGAATAACCTATTTATGCTAATACATGGTGAAAATCTTCATTATTCCATTCTTTATTATTATGTTGAATAACTTTGTTTATCACAAGTACCGCATACATGGTGAAATTCTTCTATTATTCCGTTCTTTATTATTCGCTTTTAATATCCTCATCTGTGCATTTACGGACTGGTTCCATTATTTATTATTCGTGTCAAAATATCCTCGTGCGTAAGTTTACTTACGACTGACCGTTCCATTATTATTTATTATTCTCGCTGGGAATAACTCTCATGCATGCGATATCGCATCGCGACGTGGTGAATCCTTCCATTATTCCATTCTTTATTATTCTCGTTGGAATAACTCGCTCATGTGGATTACCACATGCATGGTGAATGATCCTTTGTATTCATTCCTTATTAAATTATGGAAATGATCTGTATACGTGGATTACCGCATGACGGGTGAAAATCCATTTACAGTTTCATATATTCTATTATACTCAATTGGTTAAAGTTTTGACTTCTATACTCCATGAAATTAGTGGAATATCCTTGATATTTGCGCTTCATCTAGTATCTTTTCATGGAAATATTCTTCTGAGCATTCTTGAATTTTACTCCACAAAGAAGTATCATGTTGACAATTTGGACGTTACTAATTTCTGGATAAATTAATTCTTGAACTTGTTTTATTGAATTATTATGTCATTGTCATGATGAGTTATGTTGGTTATTATGCGAACACAGGAAAGTTTCTTAGAAATCACAAAGGGTTGAAAATCAGATTTTGGTGAAAATGGAACATGAAATTCAATTGACCATATCTCCTATTATATTTCGAATTTTTGAGTGTGGTCAAGTTCTAGAGTTAGATCTATGAGTTTCCTAACTTATCCAAGTGGAATCACTGGAAAAGGTATTGTAGATTTTCGTGTGGACTGATTTTAGCGAAGGAGTCAAAAACTACTAATTTCGAAAAAGCTACTGCCTAGATTTTTAAAAGGGCATTTTCGGCCACTTAAATTGTGAGAAAATTTCCGGCCTTTTGGGACATGGAAATATATGGTATAAAGTACCTCCTGTCCAAATATGAGCTCATTCCTACTTAAAATGAGCAAGTTATGACTATTTCAATATTTAGATTTTTTCGACGAAAAATGCTATAACTGGAGTTCTGTAACTCCGATGATCATGAAATTTAAACTGGAAGCTCACGTTAACATGTGTAAGATCCTGCAAAGATTTGGGAATTTATGGAGTTAAACTTGAGGTAGCTAATTTCTTAAGGAATTAATTAGAAATTGATTTTTGAAAAATAGTAAATGAATTTTAAAAATTTTGAGAAAAATATATGTTCAATATGGGACTATATTCTGCTTAATCCCATAAAAGAATAATTTTTGGGATTGATTTGGTATTTTCATGAAAATGGTTTAGTTACGAACAAATGAATTAAATATGTTATGTGAAGTTGAAAAATTGGTAAATAGAATTTTATGGCTTGAAAATCCTATATAAAGTATATGCAGATTTTTGATGAGTAATTTGATTATTGGTGATGAAATCTTATGAGTATGACATTTTTGAATGATTAAATGCATCATTTGGAAAAGTGTAAACAATTAAATTAAATTATTTATAAGTTTAAGAAGTGATTAAAATATTGTTATAATATTAATAATACTAGATTATGAGTTTATTAAGTGATTGATAATACTTGGATAAATTAAAGTCTTTAATATTTATCCTTGTTTTCGTTTGATTAATGCTTATATCATTGTCATCATTCTCATGCTTATATTGTGATGAAAGTCATCTGTGGCTTACGTGCATGGATGAACTTGGTATGATTATGACCAGGAATTATTCGGTATAATCATGACCGTAATGTGACGAATGATGTGATAAAAGTCCTCATTGGCCTGTAGTGCATTGATGGACAATTTTTGGTATGATTATGGCTATGGATTCTCTTCGGCCAAGGGTACAAAGATGAATTATTTTATGGCATGATCAGGAACGTTGATGAAAATACGATTATCTTTGGCCCCTAGTGCATGGATAATTCGTGGTCGTGACACTAAAGAATATCCTTGGCCTGTAGTGCAGGGATGATTCGATGATGTGGATTAATTATCGAAATGAGTCTCAAAGAATGAAATATTAATTCATGGATGTGATAATAATGAATATATTTGGCCGTAGTACAAAGATGATTTAATGATTACGAGCAGTAATTGTGATTTGGTATAACCATGATTTTTGATGTTTCAGGTGAAGACAGGTGATGAAAATTATCTTTGTCCTGGGTGCGAAGAGGAATTTAGAATCATAATTGTGATTATGAGTTATTCACATGATCATGGACAAGAATTGTTGATTGATGTTACAGGGATAAAATATTATTGGTGGACTTTTAACATAGAGAAGATAATAGACCTTATGGTCTATTTGACTCTTCTAATGGATTGCTTCGTCTTCAAGCTGACTATGGTTGAAAAGTTTTATTATCTACCATATGTTCTAAATCCCTGATTTATTATTGATGAAAGCTATTGATAATTTAATTATCTTTAGTCATGATATTCTTTACTAGGCTAGTTGTGCTCACCCTTTTACTTCACAATTCATTTCAGGTAATAAAAGTGTAGCTGGGTCGAGCGGGGTATTAAGAGGATTAGAACGGTAGTCTATAGCTATTGAGGTTCTCCTTAAATAGTATGGAAATAATTTTATTGAGAACTTTAGATAAGTGTGTCGTATTGTATACATCATTTGATATTTAATTTTGGTGAACTGAATAGGGTGAGGTGAACCCAACTTTGGAAGGGTGTTTTGCCACTATCATATAAGATGTCTAACGACATACAACCTCGTGTTTTTATAAGACAGGGTTGTGCGCATCCACTTGCTGAGTATATCTACGGGCACTACCTATATGATCTTGGAGTTTATTTGAAATATAATATTAACTTGGAGACAGTGGAGATAGTTATATGTCAAGAGAAGACTCACCATTGGAAAAAAGATGATAGTAATCTTTTCGTTTTTCTTTGGGGTCTATTGGGTCAACCAAGGATAATTCTGTGGACATATGATATCTATTATAACCTAGACGCATGGCCTCCCATGTACGAAGGTTTCCTTGAGCACTTTTCAAAGATTTTAATTTCTAAAACAGTTTTTGAATATACTTTTATGTAAAGTACCATTGTAAGGTTGTGGTCGAGGCACCATGAGAGTTACATACATTTGTATTAAAACTCACATTAATCGTGGTAAATATTCTATATCTGACGCTTCAACAATTAGTATAAATGAAGTTATATTTGAATTTTGTACCATGTATCTGGCGACTCAGAATGGGTGATGTATACCTAATTTTGGGGGCGTCACACCATATGTTATAAATCTCTGATTTATTACTGATGAAGGATATTGATAATTTAATTATCTTTAGTCATGATATTCTTTATTTGGGCTAGTTATGCTCACCCTTTTGCTTTTACAATTCCTTTCGTGTAATAAAAGAGTGTAGGCATTGGGTCGAAAGGGGGATAACGAGGAATAGAACGGTGGTCTCTAGCTGTGAAAGTTCTCCCTAAACAGTATAGAAAAGTGTGTTGCATTTTATACATCATTTAGTAATTATATTTGATAAATCAAATAGGGTGAGGCGAACCCAACGTTGGAATGATGTTTTGCCACTATCATACAAGATGTCTAATGATATACAACCTCGTGTTATCATAAGACAGGGTTGTGCACATCCACTTGCTGAGTATATCTACAAGCACTACCTATATAATCTTGGTGATTGGTTGAAGTATAATTCTCAATTAGAGACAGTGGAGATAATGATATGTCAAGAGAAGACTCACCATTGGAAAGAATATGATAGTAATCTTCTCGTTTTTCTTTGGGGTCTATTGGGTCAACCAATGATAATTCTGTAGACATATGATATCTATCATAACCTAGACGTGTGGCCTCCCATGTACGAAGGTTTCCTTAAGCACTTCCCAAAGATTTTAATTTCTAAAACAGTTTTTGATTGTACCTTTATGTAAGGTGCCATTATGACGTGATATCCAAGGTTGGGATGAGAGTCATGGTTGGTATATATTTGTATCGAAACTCACAACATATGTGTTGTTGTATTTTGCACGACAATTGTAGTAATAAAGTTGTAGTTATTTTCTGTACCATGTATTTGGCAACTCAGAATAGGTTGAATGGATTGGACCTATTTTGGGGGTATCACAACTATAGCCACCATCTCGGACCATCACTCTGTTCCCTGACCTGAAGAGAACAATGAAAGCAAATGGTGAGCTCAACTAGCCCAGTAAAGAATATTATGACTAAGATAATGCAGAATAAATTATCGTTAACTTTTAACAGAGTTAAACTGATAGAATACAATAAACAACAAGTTTAACTGCAGCGGAACAAACAATCCATTAGAAGAGTCAAATATAACATAATATCTACTATCTTCTATGATTTAAAAGTTCATCATCAATGTTTTATCGCTGTAACACAACTCAATAAATAATCCACATCATCAAATTATCTATGCACTACGGGCCAATGATATTCGTTAGTATCACATCCATGAATTATTTATGCACTACGGGCCAATGATATTCATTATTTTCACATCCATGAATTATCCATGCACTACGGGCCAAAGATATTCGTTAGTATCACAAGTGGTCATGATCATACCAACAACTGTCCATCAATGCACTACGGGCCAATGAGGACTTTTACCACATCATTTGTAACATTACAGGTCATGATTATACTAATATATAATTTTTGGTCATAATCATACTAACAACTGTCCATCAATGCACTACGGGCCAATTCGGACTTTCATCATAATATAAGCATGAGGATGATGACAATGATATAAAAATTCAATTAAGTAAGAGCAAGGATAAATTTTAAAGATTTATAAATTAATTTATCCAGAGTTCAAGAATATCCAAATTGTCAACATGATAACTGCTTTGTGGAGTAAAATTCAAAGTCATTTTCATGTATCAAAATAATTTGGACATAAAAGAAATCAATTTTTGTCATAAATAGTACCCAGGGTAAATAGTACCCCGTGAATAGTACCCCGACATGAAAAGATTAAAATTTAACAAGAATGTTCAAAAAAATATTATTGTGAAACGATACTAGATGAAGTGCAAATTTCAAGGATATTATACTAATTTCAAGGAGTATAGAAGCAATACTTAACAAAATAAGTGTATAATTCAAAATCTGAAACGTAATAATATTACTTACATACTACAGAGTATGGAAGAAAATATTATTTCCTACGAATACTGAACAAAATAATATCTCTTACCTTAAAAAGAGAGTACTTCTGACTGGTATAGTAGAAATATTCTTGAAAAAATCTTTCACTATTTTTTACACTAAAAACTTCCTTAAACTCAAAAGAAATACGCTCAATATTATAGAAGAAGAATTCTCCGATTCTAGTGTGATTTTCATTTTTAAACTAAGCATCCTATTTACAGGAGAATGGCTGGGCACTATTTAAATATGAAAATCACGAACGCACAGTAAGTTTTTTCACGGGTTGCAACCAGCGGAAAATATTCTAATAAAACTAAAACTTTAAATAAAATATAATATATTCTATTTATAATCTAATAAAACAAAACCTATTATATATATATATATATATATATATATATATATATATATAATCGACACATGTATAAAATAAAATTGAGATAACTTTCTACCGACGATTTTGAAACATAAGTAAGTGGGGGTTCATGTAATAAGCAAAATTTACAACAAATACTTCATAAAATACTCCTCTATATATCTCAATTCACTTGACTTCACTAAACACATTTTTAATAACATTTATTCATCATTATTATAACTCGCAATATTAACAACCAGATCATTTTCAGGAAAAGGGGGTTTTCCGATAAAGACTTCTCCTTATTGACGCGTAATTAGGTGACCAAACCCCTTTCCTCGACAGAACTTTCTAGACATTGTCAATAATACAAATAATAATATGAATAACTTTGTCTTCTCAATTATTGATTTAATAATATAAAATATTGTGACAATAATTGAATCAATAATGTGAGATACTATGCATCAATTACTGTTGCAATAATTGAACAAAACTGAGTGACTTCTCACGTAAGCATTAATAATCAAAGATACTGCACAATACCATATGCTACTATGCAACCACGCATATTACTGTACTTTTATCACCGAGTATTTCAACAGTTAACGGTAAAACTTTTCCCGTTATTTTTATAAAAAGATATTTCTGTTGTTTTCTAACTCCGACAATAATTCTGTTGTAGGGTCCACCAATGATTATGTCGTCGTACGAATATTCCCTGATAAAACGAATATTCTCCGACCAAATGAATATTTTATGACAACTTGCTTACTTTGCAAAATTTTTAAATATTACCCACAACTATAACATTATATCAAATCCACACCTTAGTGTTAAAAAATAATATTTAGAGAAAAATTGAATTTTTATTCATAAAAGTTGGGGTCTTACAACCTCTCCTTCTTAAGAAATTTCATCCTCAAAATTAGTGTACGTACCTAGTATGTCAAAGAGGTGAGGATACCTTGATTTCATTTTAGATTCTAACTCCCAGGTCATTTCCTCAATATTGTGGTTTCTCCACAAAACTTTGACTTGAGGTATAACTTTGGAGCGTAGAATATGTTCCTTCTTATCCAAGATTTTAACAGGTACCTCTTCATATGTTAAATCTTTCGCTATCTCGTCTGGTTCTAATTCAATAATATGGTTCGGTTCTTCCACATATTTACGTAACATATATATGTGAAAAATGTTATGAACACGAGACATACTTGGCAGGAAGACGAGTCTATAGGCCACAGTTCCTACTCGATCAAGGATTTCAAATGGACCAATGAATCAAGGATTGAACTTTCCTCTCTTTCCAAATCTCGTAACTCCTTTCCATGGAGCAACACGTAACAACACATGATCGAGAGATTGCCGAAGTCAAGGCAGAATCGTAGGGCATCGAGAATCATAGTGTGTCTTCTTTGGAGGGCCTCTCCCAGAATCGTAGAGTGGTTTAAACGCTTGTCGAGCCACCTTAAAGATCATAGTGTGCTCTCGGAAGCGTAGAGTCCGCATGTCAAGCAAGCGAAGATCGTATTGTGCCAGTTCTTAAGAGAAATCGTAGTGTTCTCGTTTGCTAGTATCGGATCAAGCACCAAGGTGGAAAGACACCACGATCAGAATCGTAGAGCATCATCTGTCTATATCAGAAGCATCGAGCCTTGTCCATTTATTTAAGAATAAATCACAACAAATGTGGAATGGACTATAGACGTTGAAGTCTTCGGGAGTCCCAATGACACAATAGTCACCTTTAGTATATAACAAAGAAATGTATTAAAGAAGCTAAGGAAAGTACTATGGGATAGCAGAAAATACCTTTTCAGGTGTTAGGTGAGACAGCAGTCTGCTGTGTCAGTGGGCCAGACTGTTAATTAGAAGTTATGCAAAAAGTCTGCATCAAAGCTCAGAAATGTCAAATGCATTTAATGCTTCAACGGATACATTTCAAAGGTCTCATATATGCAAAATAGAAGCAGATGAAAAGATCAAGCAAGTACAGAACAAAAACACTGAAGAACACTCAACGCTCAACTCTACGATCTGAAGAAGAAAGCTTGCTTAGCTACTTAGTTCTTTAAAACACAAGCTTAATGACAACTGAGTAGCACCATTCAAGAACTCAACTATTATCAAGAGAAGTAAGAAGTTCCAAGTCAGAAGAACTTGAAGAGTTCTAAGTGAACTAAGAATTACCAAGTCTGCTGGACTTTAAGAGTTCAAAAGTGAACTAAGAAGTTCCAAGACTACTGGTCTTGAAGGAATCTGTGAGATTCAAAGATTGTAAAGATATCCTTAGTGAATTTCCTACTCGAGGAGTAGAAGAGTGGACTAGGAGCTTTAAATGCTTTGAACCACCTAAAATCGTTGTGTCTCTTATATCCTTACCATAACTGCCATAACTGCTTTACTCCTACTAACTCATTATACCTTAAAGGGAAAACAAACAAATCTTAATTTCGCTGTGTTTAAATCATTATCAAAACTAACAAGTATTTTGAAAAGAATTTATAATATCTATTCAATCCCCCTTTCTAGATAACTATTGTGCCTCTGGGGACTAACATGGTTCACCAACGATTGTGTCGTCGTATGAATATTCCCTGATAAAATAAATATTCCTCGACCAAACAAATATTTTATGACAACTTGCTTACTTTGAAAAATTTGTAAATATTACCCTCAACTACAACATTATATCAAATACACACCTTATTATTCAAAATAACATTTAGAGAAAAATTAATATTTATTTATAAAAGTTGGGGTCTTACAACCTCCCCTTCTTATGAAATTTCATCCTCGGAATTGGTGTAAGTACCTGGTATGTCGAAGAGGTGAGGATACCTTGATTTCATTTCAGATTCTAACTCCCAGGTCATTTCCTCAATATCGTGGTTTATCCACTAAACGTTGACTTGAGGTATAACCTTGGAGCGTAGAATATGTTTCTTCTTATCCAAGATTTTAACAAGTACCTCTTCATATGTTAAATCTTTCACTATCTCGTCTGATTCTAATTCAATAATGTGGTTTGGGTCTTCCACAAATTTACGTAACATAGATATGTGAAAAACATTATGAACACGAGACATACTTGGCAGTAAGGCGAGTCTATAGGCTACAGTTCCTACTCAATCGAGGATTTCAAATGGGCCAATGAATCGAGGATTGAGCTTTCCTCCGTTTCCAAATCTCGTAACTCCCTTCCATGGAACAACACATAACAACACATGATCTCCAACATTGAATTCCACGTCCCTTCGATGAAGATCAACATAACTCTTTTGTCGATCTTGTGAGGTATTTATACATTGTTGGATTATTTGAATCATTTCTGTTGTTATGCGTACCAATTTCGGTCCCAACAACGTTGTTTCACCCGCCCCATCCCATCATACTGGAGAATGACACTTTCGTCCATACAACGCTTCGAATGGAGCCATGCCGATACTTGCTTGATAACTGTTGTTGTAGGAGAATTCCACTAATGGCAAGAACTTGTCCCAACTTCCTTTGAAGTCTAGGACACAGAGTCTTAATAGATATTCAAGAGTTTGAATAGTCCTCTCCGATTGCCCGTCCATCTAAGGATGATATGCCGAACTGAATCGTAAATCCGTGTCCATAGCTTTTTGTAAACTAACCCAAAATCGTAAAGTGAATCTTGGGTATCGATCAGAAACTATGGATATTGGCATACCATGCAGTCTTACAATCTCATTTATTTATATACAAGCAAGACATTCAAGTGAAGTTAAGTCCAGCTGGGATAGCAGCCGGCAAAACGATATTACCAGTGGTAGCAGTCATCGAAGCGGTGACAACAAACGTGGAGGAAATCAACATGCTAGAAATGGTAACCACTTCGGTGATAATTCTGGCCAAGATAATAGAAGTGGAAATTTCAAAAAGAGGAAATTTAACAATGATGGAAAGATAGCAGCACCAACACCCATTTTCAAGGAAGGAGAACTACCACCGCTCGTATGCTACAAATGTGGAGGGGATGGACACATCAGTCCAAACTGTATGCAGCAACCCAAAGCGTGTTACAATTACGGAAAAGAAGGTCACCTAGCCCGATTTTGTCGTGTAGTGAAGTCAAGTCTAGCTGGGATGGAGACACCAAAGGTCATCCCAGATAATTCAAAGCCGGTAGTTCAAGGGAGAGCATAAACTCTTGTGAAGTCTATACCTTATTTGATACCGGTTCTACCCAGTCTTTTATTTCACCTACTCGCGCTCAACATTTAAACTTGACTCCAGAGAAATTAGACTTTGACTTATCTATTGAAAATCTATTGGGAGAAACCTTCATTACATCCACTTTTTATAAATCTTGTTTGATTCAAATCGGCATCCTCACGTTACCTGTCGATCTTATCTCTTTGAAAATAATTAAATTTGATGTGATTTTATGGATTGATTGGTTAAATAATCATCATACTAAAATTGATTATTTTCGTAAGGTTGTTAGCTTTCATATCCCTAACCAACCTATTATGTGAATTCAAGCAACCAAACCACTAAAGTCAATCACTATCATATCAAGCCATAAAGCCATTAGTTTATTAAAAAATGGATGTCAAGCTTTCTTAGCCCATATCACAGATTTAAACAAAAATACGTCAAATTTGAATGATATTTCTAATGTTAATAAATTTCTTGACATATTTCCTGAAGAACTTCTTGGCCTGCCCCCAGAGCGTGAAATCGAGTTTTGTATTAACCTTGAACCCGGTACAAAATCCATTTCCAAAATTCAATATTGAATGGCTCCTATTGAAATTGAGGAGTTAAAAACCCAACTATAGGAACTGTTAGACATCGGTTTCATTCGTCCTAGTACGTCTCATTGAGGTGCTCCTGTTCTATTTGTAAAGAAGAAAGATGGGAGTATGCGACTTTGTATTGATTATCGGGAGTTGAATCATGTCACCATAAAAAATAAGTACCCGTTGCCTCGCATTGATGACATGTTTAACCAGTTGCAAGGTGCCAAATTCTTTTCAAAGATCAATTTTCATTCCGGATATCATCAATTAAAGATTAAAACTGATGACATTCCGAAGACTGCTTTCAGAACTTGGTACGGACATTACGAATTCCTAGTCATGTCTTTTGGATTGAATAATGCTCCTACTGCCTTCATGGATATGATGAACCAAGTATTCAAGGAATATTTGGATCATTTTGTGGTTGTCTTTATTGATGACATCCTCATATACTCCAAAAGTCATGAAGATCATGAGCAACACTTGAGGCTGATACTCCAAAAGCTTCGTGAAAACAAGCTATATGCCAAGTTGAAGAAATGCGAGTTCTGGCTTAAGAAAATAGCATTCCTTGGGCACATGATATCAAATCATAGAATATCTATTGACCCATCGAAGATTGAAGCAATACAAAGTTGGGAGCAACTTAAGTCAATGATCGAAGTACGTAGCTTTCTAGGCTTAGCTGGTTATTATTGGAGATTCGTGGAAGGATTTTCTCGAATCGCTACTCCATTAACTCAGCTGACTCGAAAAGATACAAAATTTGGTTGGAGCGAGGAATGTGAGAAGAGTTTTCAAGAAATCAAGAAGAGACTCATTTCAGCACTTGTTCTGACAATACCATCTGGTTCGGAGGGATTTGTCATATACAGCGATGCTTCAGGAAAAGGGTAATGATGTGTTCTCATGCAACATGGGAAAATCATAGCCTATGCCTCATGACAACTCAAAAGAATATGAGATGAATTATCCTACTCATGATCTAGAGTTGGCAACATCCGTTTTTACACTAAAGATCTGGAGAAATTACCTGTATGGGGAGAAAGTGAAGATCTATACGGATCATAAAAGCCTTAAATATTTCTTCACCCAAAAGGAACTCAACATGTGGAAACGACGTTGGCTCGAGCTGTTGAAAGATTACGATCATACCATTCAATACCATCCTAGAAAAGAGAACGTGATAGTTGACGCGTTGAGTAGAAGATCATATGCGGGTACGAGGGAGATATTGTCAATGCACAGGCTCGTTTTGTATGACTTACAAAGGATGGAGATAGAGTTAGAGACTCCAAGGACCCACGTGTTGATGTTAAATATACAACTAGAACCGACTTTAATCGATAAAGTTAAAGCTGCTCAAGCTACGGACCTGGAGCTGATGCGTATAAAGAAGAAATTACAAGAAGGTGTTATTCCAGAAGCAAGAATTGATGAAGAAGAAATACTTTGAACTCCAGACTTTGTGTTCCTAACGACTTTGATTTGAAGTATAAAATCATGATGGAGGCGTACAACACACCGTTTGTAATCCATCTTGGAAGTACCAAAATATATCATGATCTTCGATATACATTTTGGTGGACCAATATGAAGAGAGAGATCGCGGAGTTTATCTCAAGGTATTTAACTTGTCAACGTGTCAAGGCAGAGAATCAAGTGCCAAAAAGACCATTGCAACCACTTAAAACTCCCGAATGGAAGTGGGAGCACATTACCATGGATTTTGTTACTGGTCATCCCATGGTTTCTCAAGGCATAGATGCAATTTGGGTCATTGTCGATAGATTAACCAAATTTTCTTATTTCTTACATATACGAGAAACTTATTCACTTGAACGTCTTGTTTGTATATACATAAATGAGATTGTAAGACTGCATGGTATGCCAATTATCAAGAAAGTATAGGCATGGCTCCAGTCGAAGCGTTGTATGGACGAAAGTGTCGTTCTCTGGTATGATGGGATGATGTGGGTGAAGCAACATTGTTGGGACCGAAATTGGTACTCATAACAACAGAAAAGATTCAAATAATCCGACAACGTATAAAAACCTCACAAGATCGACAAAAGAGTTATGTTGATCTTCATCGAAGGGACGTTGAATTAAATGTTGGAGATCATGTGTTATTACGTGTTGTTCCATGGAAGGGAGTTACGAGATTTGAATACGGAGGAAAGCTCAATCCTCGATTCATTGACCCATTTGAAATCCTCGATTGAGTAGGAACTGTGGCCTATAGACTCGCCTTACCGCCAAGTATGTCTCGTGTTCATAATATTTTTCATATATCTATATTACGTAAATTTGTGGAAGACCCGAACCACATTATTGAATTAGAACCAGACGAGATAGCAAAAGATTTAACGTATAAAGAGGTACCTGTTAAAATCTTGGATAAGAAGGAACATATTCTACGCTCCAAGGTTATACCTCAAGTCAAAGTTTTGTGGATAAACCACGATATTGAGGAAATGACCTGGGAGTTAGAATCTGAAATAAAATCAAGGTATCCTTACCTCTTCGACATACCAGGTACGTACACCTATTCCGAGGATGAAATTTCATAAGAAGGGGAGGTTGTAAGACCCCAACTTTTATAAATAAATATTAATTTTTCTCTAAATGTTATTTTGAATATTAAGGTGTGTATTTGATATAATGTTATAGTTGTGGGTAATATTTACAAATTTTGCAAAGTAAGCAAGTTGTCATAAAATATTCGTTTGGTTGGGGAATATTTGTTTTATCAAAGAATATTCGTATGACGACACAATCGTTGGTGGACCTTGTTAGTCCCCAGAGGCACAATAGTTATCTAGAAGGGGGGATTGATTAGATATTTTAAATTCTTTTTGAAATACTTATTAGTTTTGATAATATTTTAAACACAGCGGAATTGAGATTTTTTTGTTTTCCCTTTAAGGTATAACAAATTAATAGGAGTAAAGCAGTTATGGCAAGGATATAAGAGACACAACGATTTTAAGTGGTTCAGAGCATTTAAAGCTCCTAGTCCACTCTTCTACTCCTAGAGTAGGAAATCCACTAAGGATATCTTTACAATCTTTGAATTTCACAGATTCCTTCAAGACCAGCAGTCTTGGAACTTCTTAGTTCACTTTTGAACTCTTAAAGTCCAGCAAACTTGGTACTTCTTAGTTCACTTAGAACTCTTCAAGTCCTTCTGACTTGAAACTTCTTACTTCTCTTGATAATAGTTGAGTTCTTGAATGGTGATACTCAGTTGCCGTTAAGCTTGGGTTCTAAAGAACTAAGTAGCTGAGCAAGCTTTCTTTTTCAGATCGTAGAGTTGAGCGTTGAGTGTTCTTCAGTGTTTTTGTTCTGTACTTGCTTGATCTTTTCATCTGCTTCTATTTTGCATATATGAGACCTTTGAAATGTATCCGTTGAAGACTTCCGTTGAAGAATTAAATGCATTTGACATTTTTGAGCTTTGATGGAGACTTTTTGCATAACTTCTGATTAGCAGTCTGGCCCACTGACACAGCAGACTGCTGTCTCACCTAACACCTAAAAAGGTGTTTTCTGCTGTCCCATAGTACTTTCCTTAGCTTCTTTAATATGTTTCTTTGTTGTATACTAAGGATGACTATTGTGTCATTGGGACTCCCAAGGACTTCAACGTCTATAGTACATTCCACATTTGTTGTGATTTATTCTTAAACAAATGGACAAGGCTCGATGCTTCTGATATAGACAGATGATGCTCTATGATTCTGATCGTGGTGTCTTTCCACCTTGGTGCTTGATCCGATACTAGCAAACGAGAACACTACGATTTCTCTTAATAACTGGCACACTACGATCTTCACTTGCTTGACATGCAGACTCTACGCTTCCGAGAGCACACTACAATCTCTAAGCTAGCTCGACAAACATTTAGACCACTCTACGATTCTGGGAGAGGATTCCAAATAAGACACACTAAGATTCTTGATGCTCTATGATTTTGCCTTGACTTCTGTAATCTCTTGATCAGCTCGATAGACTACGATTCTGTTGAAGCCTATCTTTTACATATATAGATCAACCTAACAGCTTTGATCTCTTTATCTATACATTCATTTACAGAATGATAAACATTAAAAACTCAGATCAACCTAACAAGTTTGACCTATCACTTAGTCGTTGTACATGTATTCCTTGAAGGACTTTACACATAATCATGAATATTTACTTTCAACATCAAATTTAAATATGCAATCTCCCAACAATCTCCCCCTATTTGATGTTGACATAACCAAGGAGATTTATGTTATGATTATCAATTTCTAGATGCAATTACTAGAAAGTAAATATGACTTAGTGTTTCAGTGAGCAACTAAAATCTCTAGAGAATAAGCATGAATTTATTGATGTTCGTAAAACATATATTACAATTAAGCTTAGTTACATCAATAGGAATTGAGTTTTAACTTATCTCTATTTCTTTTGCCTTTTGTTCCTTGGAGGATTGGCATATTCTGCAGCTCTCCTTCTCCTGCTGGCTTCGTTTCTCCATGCTATATCTTCCAGCTCATTTTGACTTAGCGGTTCCCAATTCTCGTGTTTGTTCATGAACGCAAGATCTCTAATTGACAAGTTTAGGTGTGTACTGGTTACACCTTGTGAGCTAGGCTCTTGACTTCTTAGCGGTTGTGCCATGATAATTTGATGCTATTCAGGTCATTGAGTTTGATGGCGAGGCTGTCTTGCAGGAGGGCTCTTTGAAGATTGAGCGAAGAATTTTCCTTTGCATTTGCCTTTCTCTTCTTCCCCTTTATTCTCCCCCTTTATATCAATATCAAGGGTTCGAATGTCTTCAGATAGTCGAGTCATGCCTTGTACAAGCTCGTGGAGCTGATTCTTGGATTGAACAATGTCATCACGATTTTCTTGGATCAGAGAATCAGTTCGAGATTCTCTCTTTTGTAGAATGACCAAGACATTTTCTGTTTGTTGTATTTGGCCCATGGAAAATGCTTCGAATTCTTTCATTGAAGTTCGTAGACTCGTGAGACTTTCCATTATAAGTTTATTCTGGGATTCCTGAGTATTCTGCAAGACAAGAACTGTTTTCCTGTGTTTCTTGGTAGCTAGAAAGTGAAATTGATCCCTTTCATTGATACTCTAAATCATTTTCTTTATGATCTCCCTAAGCTTCTTTGTAAGCTCATAACTTAGGTTGCTGGGGAGGGTGTTGGCAGCATCAATCAAATGAGTCAGCCTTAGGTGAACAAGGTCTGAATGAACTTCAAGATCTTCTTGTATGTCCTTGGTCACCTTCTGAGCTCCTTCAAACAGCTAGTTCCCAATAGGCACACAATAGATCTAGAAGGAGGGGTTGAATAGATTCTTTTTAATTTCAAATACTTTCTCGTTTATTTTGTATTGCTAATGATTTAACATATGACAAAAATAAGAATCTTTTCAAGCACATCGGAATAAGTAAAAGATCCCATTCATTGATATATTCATAATCATACATACATTATTCTTAGAGTTAGTTAAGTTGTAAGCACTTAATACATGCATAGCAGTTATAGTAGTTAGGTACATAATGTAAATGACATAAAGTAAAAGACGCAAGGGATTTTAAGTGGTTCAGAGACTCAAGCTCCTAATCCATTCTTCTGCTTTCAACTAGCAGGATTTCCACTAAGGAAGGGCAACACCCTGAATCACTAAGATTCCTTTAAGGCTAGCAACCTTTGAACTTCAGTTCACTAAGAACTCTTCAAGGCCAGCAGCCTTGGAACTCCTCTAGTTCCTTAGGAACTCTTCAACCCCAGTAGGCTTGAAACTTTATTTAGTCCCTCCGGACAAGGACCCCTTAGGCCCTGACTTCTTGTTTTTGATGTTGTTGTTGTTGTTGGTGCTGAGCTGCTAAGATGTCTTTTAAGCTTGAACATCTTTTGTACTTAGTAGCTTGGTGTGATCCTCTTTGCATTCTGCTCTGAGTCTGGACCACATCTTCTTTAGTGCATCTAATCTTCATTCTGTTCTGCTCATCTTCATATGATGTCAGCTGTGATCCATCACCATTTCCTGAACCCTTCTTAACTTGTTGGCAGACATGGTTCTGTACTTGTTCTGGTTCAGCTTTAGGTTCATGGTGATTCGTAGAGTGGCTTTCTGAATCTTCTTTGTGCTCTACCGCTCTTCTGAATGCTATCTTCTTGTCATTCTCGCCTCTCAGCTTAGCTGCCATCTTCAATGGCATTCTCATCTTTGTTGAGTGAAGCTTTAGTCTGTTCAAGTCCTTCTTCAAAGTTGCTTCACTTCTACCTCCGTAGTCTTACTGTCACTGAGACTTGTTCTGTTAAGCTCTGGTGGAACTCGTAGAGTCAACTATATAGCATTCTAATAACTCAACGATTCTGTAACGTAGCAATCATCATCAACTTTTGATCTTTAAAGCTCTTATTGATTTATACTCCTTCCCAATCTTCCCATTGGTATATAGCCATTGAAAGCTATTTGAATTGCTTCACAGATCTTGAGTTATTTGGTGTAGACTGCAGATGTGACATGACATCTCCTTTACGACTTTCTGACACTACAGTCTATTATTTCACCTATCCTATCAGAGATGTCACTTTGATGTCTCGGGCAGGTAGTCAAATTTATTTCCTCCTTCTGATTTCTCGATCAGAGATTGTCCTTTTGCATCGATGCTCTCAATAAGCTCTGTTCGAATATCAATCTTCAGATTGAACTGTTGCCAATGCTTCAATCTCCAGTTGACCGAACTCTATGATTCTGATGCATCTCTTCTTGGACCTGATCGTAGTGTCTTGTTGAATGTTGCTCATTGATAGGTTGAGACAACACTACGATCCTGAAGAGTGTTCATTTGATCTTCAATGTAGAACACGTCTTTTTTCTCTTGTGTAGTGCTTCAACACTTCTGTTTGCCTTGATTGTTCTTAGGAACTGACAACTTGACTCCTTGTTCTGGCCCCTTCTGAATAGCAAGACACTTAATATTTGTGGCATGCCCATCTCGCTTTCTCCCTGTGATCTCCTGTTCACTTATCATCAATGGACTAAACCAATGCTTAATCACTTTTGCCTTATTTTTCATAGGCTGACCAGTATCCTTGTGTACACTCCATCAGTTCCTTCTTTCTTTGGCAAACACTACGATCCTAGTTACTTCCAAGATCGTTGGCTTCTGTTCACTTCATAGCTACTACACTTGTTGACTTTCTTTAGTCAGTTACTTTGATTGAAGTTTTCTTCTGATCAACTTGTGGAAGACTTCAACTTGAATGGCTTCACAACTCAATCTGAATGCTGATTGGGTTGGTGCTTAGATTTTCTGTTAGCTTGCATGTCATTCGTTGAGTGCTCTCTGGTTTCCTTCAGGTTGGATATAACTTTGCAGCTTAGACTAGAGGGTTCATACTTTAGATATTCTGGGAGTGCTCATTTATTGAGAATCGTGTTTGCTCTATGATTTTGTCTTGGCGTTATGAGTACACCTGTTGAGGCCTTAGTTCTGCACTCTACGATTCAGCTTCTGCTGTACAGACATTTCGACTCCAAGATCAGATCTTGACACTCTATGATTTCTATCGTAATGCTTGTTGTCTTCATCTGATCTTGCTCGACTACGATCTCTGCCTGTGATATGATCTGTAGACTCTACGACTCTGAGTGTAGTCTACGATTCTTGACTTGGCTTCGACAGATGCTCGGTAGGCTCGTAGATAGGGTGTATCTACGATTTTGAACATGACTTCCTCAGCAGACTACGGCTCCGAGGAAGTTCTTCTCGACACACTACGATCCTTCCTCGTCTCTCCTGACAGTCGACAACTCCGAGATCTACTATCTTGCAAACTACGATTCCGCCTTGATAACTCTCGAGTTTTCCTTTACTCTCCTGGCAGACTACGATTTTTGGTGCAGTGCTCGAGGATCAGACAAGCCTATCTACTACATTATAAGATCAACCTAACAAGCTTGATCTTTCTATATTTATAGTCATTGTACATAATTTCTTTTTAAGGACTTTACAAAGATGTTTTACTTATGTAGGATCAACCTAACACATTTGATCAATTCATTCTAAGTCCTTGTACATATTTTCCTATTATCTATCAAAGGACTTTACAACTTTTCTTGATGCAAGCATACTTACATATTCATTCATATATATCATAATCAAATCATATATAAATAGGAATATCATTCACATGCTTATTCCTAACACATTCAATTAATTAAAAGGGCTCCGAAGTTCATCTGCTGCTCCATGACGATTGCAGTCATGATTCTCAATTGCAGATCACTGACTGTATCATGTGCAGTGTCTTTGCACAAGATACATTTTCCTCTAATCTCTGCCAGAAATTTAAATTCTTCAGGAAACTTTTTCTTCTTCATATCCTTCAGAATCACGTTCCTCTTGTAACATATTAACCTCTTGCCTTCTTAATGTCAACTTCGTCGAGGCTTATCAGACCTTGGTTGGGAAACCCTATACATTGATTGATGTCTGATGCCCTTATCTTCAGACTTGCTCCTTTGATCTTCATGAACAGGAGCCCAGAATTTATTAATGCATTTGAGTAAAACTGCTTCACTAACTATGTATAAACTGGAGTGTCGGCCTCCAAGCACTCAGAAAACCTAGCTTTCTTTACGAGCTCATTTATGTCCTTGAACTTATTTTCTGATCTTTCAAACTTCTTGAAGCCGAGTTGGATTCCGGTTATAACTCGCCATTCTTCCATTATGAGGGTTCGAGATATATGGGTATTTGGTTTCAGACCTCTTATGAGAGATAGTTGAATGTGATTTGGGCGATTCTAGAGTTTTAATGGATTTAGGCTTTGAAGAGGATTCCAGGGATTGAAAAAGAGAGGGAGAGAGGTTCGACAGCCTTTGATAACTGTTTGCAGATTTTGAATTTGTCTTTATGGAAATTCCTTCTGACTTTGCATAAGCTGTGATGTGTAGACCAGTCATTGGTTGCACGATACCCAGTAATAAACTGTAACTCCCCATAACCTTTTCAGTTTGATATTTCTTTTAAGAAAATAAGCGTCAATGACGTGGATTGACCGTTGACCTTTTTGGTTCGTAAATTAGCTTGGTGAGGTAGCTATGGACTCTACGTTTTTCTTTGTTGACTCAACGATCTTCTTCTGAGAGATGCTGTAGTGGATGGTTTGACATTAATCCTCATCTTGAAACTACATAGCTCATCCACTGATGTACACTATGAAAGATTGGGCATTCTTCTTCAGAGGTGAGTCTGCAGGACATCTTTCCAACCAGTATTCGAACTTATCTCCCCATGATCTGAATAATTGAGCATTTGTTTAGTTCTTCAGAGCTCCTCATGAGCTAGTGTACCATCTGGGAAGTTTGCGATCGTCGAGTCTTCTTCTTCGATCATTGAGATTGCACTATGATCGTTGAGTTCTCTTCAAACTTTATTCTACGATCGTTGACTGTCTTGGTCCTTGAGATGAACTTTACTAAGCATTCCTTCTGGGTTAAGGTATCTCAGGAAGGGCTAACCTCTTAGAGTGAACTAAGGGTCAGGTTTGTCCCTGAGGCGCTTTCTAGATGGAAAACTTTAGAAGTGATTTGTACTGATATCTCATTTGACCTTTTCTGCTGGGGAGTTCCTCAACCAACTTTAAACATTTGTATTGGCTATAATCATGGTGTCTTCCTGCTCTTACACTACGATCAGATGTTTAATTGTAGGCGCTTCATGATTTTGAGTTGGGTGGTTGACAAGGTTATCAGTAGTACATTTTGAGACGTTCTTACTGACTATGGATCTTTATTTGGTTCATCAGCCACAAAGTTTTGGGACTCTGTAACTGGTACATTACTTCATAGTGTATTTCTGATACCTTCAGTGCTGCTGTTTTGTTAGCAGGTCACTACTCCCCCATGGTTGATATTGTCTTTTCATAGAGATGTGTGTTATTCTTCTTCATGTGTATCAGAAGGCAGTCTTGCATATCTCCTTCTGACTGGAATCATCACTATCAATTAAATCTCCTTATATCATAGACATAGATATCTTCAGGACTGATCACTCTACTATCATTTGACAGTACTACGAACGTAGTCTTCCTTGTCAGTGTGTACTTGTGGAGTTCTGCTTTCGTAATGAGTTCCTCACAATTAATGCTCGATAATCCTCTGATGTGAACTTCATTGAGGATTCTTCTCATATGATATGCTTTGCATGATTGAGCATATAAGACTCTTTTTATCCTAGGTTGAATGGCCTGCATTCATATAAAGATCAGCATCCATATGAGCTTCATTCAGGTTATCTCAGCGGGTCTTCAAGGACCCTTTTGACACATAGGAATTTTATCAGAATCATTTCTGAATAGTCTTAAGCCTTCTGCTAGTTGAATCTTCCTGACTGAAGTCTTCTGCTTCAACATTCCTTAGTGTGGTCAGTTAGACCAAGCACCTGCAGGTTAGATAGATTTCTATTTGTGGTACCCACGGTTGAGTGGGTCTTGCCAGGTTAGTTTTCAAAATCCCTGTTCCTCATATATTTGAATAATCATCATATTGATAACTAACAATCATATTCATACATGTATCCAATATAGATATGATATATTAAGATGCATGATGATGAGTGTGTGTAAGATTATCATTTTAATAAACCACTCTTTTTCTGTTGATAGTTTCATCATTTGCTTGGTTATGTTCACAAAGTTTAAATGCTCACAGAGTGAGAATCAACTCTATTACTTATTTGTATCTGGTTGATTCATGGAGGTGATCAGTTTCTACAAATCTTCAAGATACTCTTATAGAACTGATCATACTCTATGTGTTATCAAAAACTTAGAACATAGGTTTGTACATACATACTAACCCATCAACAAAGATTACTCCACATAGGATTAATTAACTCATGATATGCTTATGACCTATTTTAGACTTCTTTCAAGATGTAATCTTCAACCTAAAATTTGGATTGGAGAGAAAGTTTGTTAGCATTTGTTTTTCCAACCTCAGTGTACTTTCTCTCTTCCCCTTTTTAGGTAGAGTATGGTCTCTTGATAGAATATTTTTATAGTGCATAAGGTGATGCAACATGATGTACACATTTATATTAATGAGGAACCGTACCTTTCTACTGTCAAGTTCTTAACAGTCATTTAACTTAGATATACTGAGGTTAGGCATTGATGTGCATAGTTTTTCATTTGCTCCTGACAGCTTGTTGTTGTCCTTCAATCAATTAGTCATGGTCTTGAAGATGTAGGCTAAGAGAATCTTGGCATATTTAGTTCTTTGACATCCTTGAGTCCACAAGGTTTACATCCAGCTGCTGGTTGACCAAATACATATTTGAGAAGTTCTTCTTTCTTCTCTGGATAAGCATTTCTTAGCATGTATGGCCTTTTTATCTTTAAGGCTAGTAGATGTTTGACTCTTTGCTGTTGATGTCTCTTGAGCTTTTTCGCCTGGTCTTCAGACTACAAGATTGACCGTGGACAAGGATTGGTCTTGTTGTCATAGCATTTAAGAACATGGACCAATCTGAGCAGCTTCAGGTGTTTATACATATTTACATGTACACAATATTTCCAACGTGTGAGCTCATCTGCATTTACAAGTGACTTACTACTAAACTAAGTTTATAACAATGTTTGTGCCTAGGATCAGACTCAAAGCGATTAGCTTTTGAATATAGCATGAGAACCTGCTATGATACCAATTGTTAGTTCCCAGTAGGCACACAATAGATCTAGAAAGGTGGGGGGGGGGGGTTGAATATATCCTTTTTAATTTTAAATACTTTTATCATTTATTTTGTATTGCTAATGATTTAGCATATGACAAACATAAGAATCTTTTCAAGCACATCGGAATAAGTAAAAGATCCCCTTTATTGATATATTCATAACCATACATACATTGTTCTTAGAGTTAGTTAAGTTGTAAGCAGTTAATACATGCATAATAGTTATAGCAATTAGGTATATAATGTAAATGACATAAAGTAAAAGACACAAGGAATTTTAAGTGGTTCAGAGACTCAAGCTCCTAATCCACTCTTCTGCTTTCAACCAGCAAGATTTCCACTAAGGAAGGGTAGCACCCTGACTCACTAAGATTCCTTCAAGGCCAGCAGCCTTGGAACTTCAGTTCACTAAGAACTCTTCAAGGCCAGCAGCCTTGGAACTCCTCTAGTTCCCTAGGAACTCTTCAAGCCCATCAGGCTTGGAACTTCATTTAGTCCCTTCGGACAAGGACCCCACAGGCCCTGGCTCCTTGTTGTTAATGTTATTGTTGTTGGTGGTGCTGAGCTGCTAAGATGTCTTTTAAGCTTGAACATCTTTTGTACTTAGCAGCTTGGTGTGGTCCTCTTTGCATTCTCGCTTGATCCGGACCACATCTTCTTGATCTGGTGATCTTCATTCTGTTCTGCTCATCTTCATATGATGTCAGCTGTGCACCATCACCATTTCCTGAACCCTTCTTAACTTGTTGGCAGACATGATTCTGCACTTGTTCTGGTTCAGCTTTAGGTTCATGGTGATTTATAGAGTGGCGCTCTGGATATTCTTTGTGCTCTGCCGCTCTTCTGAATGCTATCTTCTTGTCCTTCTTGGCTCTCAGCTTAGTTTCCATCTTCAGTGACATTCTCATCTTTATTGAGTGAAGCTTTAGTCTGTTCAATTCCTTCTTCAAAGCTACTTCACTTCCACCTTCGTTGTCTTACTGTCACTGAGACTTGTTCTGTTAAGCTCTGGTGGAACTCGTAGAGTCAACTATATAGCATTCCAACAACTCAATGATTCTGCAACGTAGCAATTATCAACAACTTTTGATCTTTGTAGCTCTTGTTGATTTATACTCCTTCCCAATCTTCCCGTTGGTATATAGCCGTTGAAAGCTATTTGAATTGATTCACAGATCTCGAGTTATTTGGTGTAGACTACAGATGTGATATGACATCTCCTTTATGACTTTTAACACCGCAGTCTACTGTTTCACCTACCCTGTCAGAGATGTCACTTTGATATCTCGGCCAGGTAGTCGACTTTATTTCCTCCTTCTGATTTCTCGATCAGAGGTTGTCCTTTTGCATCGATGCTCTCAATAAGCTGTGTTCGAATATCAATCTTCAGATTGAACCGTTGTCAATGCTTCAATCTCCAGTTGACCGAACTCTACGATTCTGATGCATCTCTTCTTGGACCTGATCGTAGTGTCTTCTTGAATGTTCCTCATTGACAGGTTGAGACAACACTGCGATCCTGAAGAGTGTTCATTTGATATTCAATGTAGAACACCTCTTCCTTCTCTTGTCAAATCTTGAACACTTCATTTGCCTTGGTATTTGCTCTTAGAACCGATAACTTGACTCCTTGTTCTAGCCCCTTCTGAATAGCAAGACACTTTAGATTTGTGGTATGCCCAGTTCACTCTCTCCTTGTGATCTCCCGTTCACTTATCATCAATGGACTGACCCAATGCTTAATCACTTTCGCCTTGTTCTTCATAGGCTGACCAGTATCTTTGTGTACACTCCATCAGTTCCTTCTTTGTTTGGCAAACACTACGATCCTGTTTACTTCCATGATTGTTGTCTTCTGTTCACTTCATAGGTACTGCACTTGCTGACTTTCCTTAGTCAGTTACTTTGATTGAAGTCTTCTTCAGATCAACTTGTGGAAGACTTCAACTTGAATGGCTTCACAACTCAATCTGAATGCTGATTGGGTTGGTGCTTAGATCTTCTGTTAGCTTGCATGTCATTCGTTGAGTGCTCTCTAGTTTCCTTCAGGTTGGATGTAACTTTGCAGCTTAGACTAGAGGGTTCATACTTTGGATATTCTGGGAGTGCTCATTTGTTGATAATCGTGTTTGCTCAATGATTCTGCCTTGGCGTTGTGAGCACATCTATTGAGGCCTTAGTTCTTCACTCTACGATTCAGCTTCTGCTGTGCAGACACTACGACTCCGAGATCAGATCTTGACACTCTGCGATTTCTGTTGTTATGCTTGTTGTCTTCATCTGATCTTGCTCGACTACGATCTCTGCCTCTGATATGATCAGTAGACTCTATGACTCCGAGTGTAGTCTACGATTCTTGACATGGCTTCGGCAGATGCTCGGTCAGCTTGTAGACAGGCTGTCTTTACGATTCTAAACATGATTTCTTGATCAGACTACGGCTCCGAGGAAGTTCTTCTCGACACACTACGATCCTTATTCGTCTCTCCTAGCAGTCAACGAACTCCGAGATCTACTATCTTGCAGACAACGATTTTGCCTTGATAGCTCTCGAGTTTTCCTTGTCTCTCCTGGCAGACTACTATTTCTGGTGCAGGGCTCGACGATCAGACAAGCCTATCTACTACATTATAAGATCAACCTAAAAAACTTGATCTTTCTATATTTATAGTCCTTGTACATCATTTCTTTTTAAGGACTTTACAAAGCTATTTTTTTTATGTAGGATCAACCGAACACATTTGATCAATTCATTCTAAGTCCTTATACATATTTTCCTATTATCTATAAAAGAACTTTACAGCTTTTCTTGATGCAATCGTACTTGCATATTCATTCATATATATCATAATCAAATTATATATAAATAGGAATATCATTCACATGCTTATTCCTGACACAGACAACTCCATTTTGGTAGGAAGATCTGATATGAGCTCGAGGAGTTACTGATTATTTAGAGGAGAGGCTCTTGTATATCGATCTTATATATTGTAGAGAGCAAGATCAAGATTGAAATTGTTATTGGTTGATGAGGAAATGATATCTGATGGAGGAGCATGTGTGTGAGGTTGAGTCTCAGGAGGAGGTGACTCTACGTTTTGAGCAGGTGACTATGATTGGATTTGGATCAGTAATCGTAGGGTGAGAGATAGGAGACTGGATCAACACAAAATTAGGCATGTTTGGTTCATTAGTTACAGAATGTTAGGATTCTATAACTAGAAATTGATTGAGTGGATGAAGTATCACTTTCAACCATCTTGGCAATTCGTAGAATTGATTGAAGGTTGATGGTGGACAGTGACTAACCCTGAAAGAGATGGGAATAGTTTGTACCACATGCCCATTTTCTTAAGAGGGGCCATTGGTGATCAGCTTTTGGGCAAAAGTGAGGTTGCCTGGGAATCCATGAGCTAGCACCGAGATTGCTAGATAGGCTTTGAAGGTCCAGAACATGTGATCCCAGTAGTTGAGGATTTGGGCTCTGTGAAAGGGCATCATAGGTAGATAGGAGAACAATTGATTGTAGTTGGCTCTCCTATATCCATCACAGCCCACTGCAATAATATATCTCAACTTCGACATCTTCTTCTTCTTCTCTGTCTTCATTTGAAGTTTCCACTACATCAATTATCTCCACTTGACTTCTTTTCTCTTTTGTTCTCTCACCCTCCATAGCTTCAATCCTTTCCATTTATACAATTTCTGAAGCTAGAATCTCTTGAGGGACTGAGGAAGATTCATGATGATCTCTTGGCAATTCCTCCTCAGCTGTAGCCTTTTCTGACATAGGGACTTCGTGAGGCTCCCCCTCAACTCGATCATCCATTTGAATTTCATGCAACTCCCCCTCACCTGGAGCATTCTCCAGTGTAAGAACTTCAGGAAGCTCCCCCTCAACTTGAGCTGTATTCTCCTTACTAGCTTTGGGTAGCCCTTTCTCAGCTTCAGGTAGCCCTTTCTCAGCAGATATTTTTCTGTATTCCTCCTTTAACACTCCTTCATTGACAAGAATGTATTTCTTAATAAGTTTTCTCTTTGACTTCCTAGGCTGAGCCATAGCCTCAGTACTTTCTTCAGCTTTAGCTCTGAAAGTTTGATCAGGCTGAGGAGCTGTTGCAGCATTCTCTTTGAGAGTGGTGTCAAGTCTGGACTCTACGATCGGTAGTGACTCTACGATCGAAGAGAAAGAATAATTCTTTGACTTATTGCTACACTTTCCTTTCTTAAGCAGCTAAGAGATGGTAGCTCTGTCTTCTTCTTCCTCAGACTGTTGTTCTTTCCTCTTCAATTTCTTCAGAGTTTCAGTGCCTGAACTCTCTTGAGGTGCATCAGTAGTTGAACCTTGAGGCTCCTCTATCATTTGAGCCTTCATTTTTCTCTTACCCTTGCTTTTTTTGACCAAAGCAATGGGTTCTTTCTTGTTGATTTCTTCTTCTTCTCTAGCTTCCTTTACAACTGACATATTTCCTGGTAGCCCAGACTCTTTCGGTTCACCAGTTCTTCCACTGGATTCAGACATCATCCTGACATTTTTTGCTGGATTTCTTTTCCAGTTTTCAAATAGCTGTTGGGTTATCCTTCTGTTGGGATTGATTAATTCTCCTTCATTATCCCCAATTTTGTCACCTAGTGCTGACTGAAGGAAGATGCTTATAAACCGCCCGTAGAGCATCTTTCCAGAGCACTTTGATTTTTTTGAACTGAGAATCCACTTCCCAATCTAGTCGATGAGTAAGGCTCCATAGTTGAGTTGAACCCCGAAGCAGATTGCTGTCATGAGCTTAAGTTGCACTTCATTCATAGAGTCTTGGCCAGAGCTCTTACAACTTATGCATTTCCCAACAATGTTGGTAAAAAATTCATACCTTTGGGGAAACTCTTTCTTCTTGTACCCCTTGATGGTCTGAAACTTTTTATGATGCATCTTCTTCAGTCCTTCATGAAAGTCGACGACCTCCATAGATGTAAGTCCTTTCAATTTAAAACCTAGGGCTAGGTTTATATCTTCATCTTTGAGTTTAATTTCCACGCCCTTGACCCTTGTGGTGATAACATCATTCTCAACAGTTCCATTTTTGTAGAACTCTTTTACTAGCTTAGGGTAGATCCATGCGCTGGTACCCAGAGCTTCTTCAAGACCAGCTTTCTTTAACAGAGATAAAATTTTGAGGAATTGAGGGTCAGCTGTCTTGAACTCGTCGAAGCAGAGTTTGTAACCAGTGATAACATTTGAAGTCGCCATTGATTTCTTTGCACTGAGGTTAGGTGAGCCTTTCTGAAGGCTAGGGTTTCTACTGGTAGAGTGAGAGAGGGAGAGAGAGAAATAAACTTTTTGAACTTCTGATTTCAAAAAGATATTTTCAAACTATACTTGTAACTTTCCTCCTCTCGATCTGCTTAGTGGGGCATGTGTCAAGTTCTGCTTGGCTCCACGATTTTAACTGATGTGGAAAATACTGATTTGCCCTTAGCTCCTCCTGAGCTAATGTATCCTTTGGGAGGACTACGATCGTAGAGGTAGCACTACAGTTGTTGAGGTTGCACTGCAATCGTTGAGGTAGTCATTATGATCATTGAGTTTGCACAGCGATCGTTAAATCTTCTCTACGAACATTGTGATGAATTTTTAACTTAGTATTCCTTCTGGGTTAAGGTAGCTCAGGAAGGGTCAACCTCTTAGAATGAACTAAGGATCAGGTTTGTCCCTGAGGTGCTTGACATAGGGGTTGCTTGGATTTGTTGGAACTTTTGTCATCACAGGATGCTTCTTTGTCATGTCGAGGCATCTCTACGATCTTGGTTCTTCATGTCAAGGCAGCTCTACGATCGTGGTTCTTCATGTCAAAACAACTTTACGATCGTGGACTTTCTTTAGTCATCTCTACGATTTTGAACATAACCTTTATATCTTCATGGTTAGCATAAACTAGAGCATCGATTTTATGGTTGAAGATTTAGCATGCCTAACTCACTTATCAATTTATTAAATCTGGATTCATCTAGAGGCTTTGTAAAGACATCAACAAGTTAATTTTCAGTAGGGATGTATTGTAAAGATATGGTTCCATTTTGAACATGATCCCTAATAAAATGATATCTTATTTCTATATGCTTAGTCCTAGAATGCATGACAGGATTGTGTGTTATTTTTATGACACTTGTGTTATCACAATGAACATGTATAGATTTGAAATCAAACCCATAGTCTGCTAGCTGATTTTTCATCCATAATATTTGAGCACAACAGCTGCCAACAACAATGTATTCAACTTCTGCAGTTGAAGTAGATACTGAGTTTTGCTTCTTGCTAAACCAGGACACAAGTCTGTTTCCTAGCATCTGACAGGTGCCATTGGTACTTTTTTTTATCTATTTTGCAGCCTGCAAAATCAGCATCTTTATATCCTGTCAGTTCAAAGGAGGACTCCTTGGGATACCAAAGTCCCAAGTGAGGTGTGCCTTTGAGATACCTGAAAATCATTTTTACAGCAGTTAAGTGTGATTCCTTAGGATTAGCTTGAAATCTAGCACATATGGATGTTGCAAACATTATGTCTGGTCTACTGGCAGTTAGATATAGAAGAGAGCCTATCACACCTTTGTATTGAGTTATATCAATACTTTTACCTTTTTCATCTTTGTCAAGTTTGGTTGCTGGAGCAATTGGGGTTTTCATGGGAGAGGCTGATTCCATGCCATACTTTTTAAGTAAGTCTTTAATGTACTTGGCTTGGTTTATGAAAATTTCTTCATCAGTCTGCTTTACTTGCAGTTCAAGGGAGAAGTTCAGCTCACCCATCATGCTCATTTCGAACTTGCTCTGCATAAGCTTGACAAATCTCTTACACAGTTTTTCATTAGTAGAGCCAAAAATAATATCATCAACATATATTTGAACTAATAAGACTTTGTCTTTATGCTTTCTAAGAAATAATGCGGTATCTACTCTACCTCTAGTGAAACCATTTTCAATAAGAAAGTTAGTTAATGTTTCACACCATGCTCTAGGTGCTTGTTTAAAACCATATAAGGTTTTGTCCAATCTATAGACATAATTATAGAGAGTTGGATTGATGAAACCTGGAGGTTGCTCCACATATACTTCTTCTTGAAGTTCACCATTCAGGATGCACTTTTGACATCTATCTGAAAGACTTTGAATTTCATGTGAACATCAAAGGCAAGGAATATTCTGATGGCTTCTAGTCCAACAACAAGTGTAAAGGTCTTGTCGTAGTCAATGCCTTCTTCTTGAGAGTAACCTTTGGCCACTAGTCTTGCCTTCTTCACATTCCTCAGCTCCGAATCTGTAGCTTGAGCGGCTTTAACTTTATTGATTAAAGTCGATTCTAATCGTATATTCGCTATCTTCACGTAGGTTCTTGGAGTCTTTAACTCTATCTCTATCTTTTGGGATGCTCCGAGGAGCAAAATTTTCCCTTTGCCACCTTCATGTTGCGAGGGAGGCAGATTATTGGTGGGAATCTGTAAAACGTACTCAACCTACCGCACTAAAGATGTCTTGGGAAAAGTTCCAAGATTTGTTCAACGACAAGTACTTTCTTGAAAGTATTCGTCACATGAAGGAGGTAGAATTCATCAAGCTGGAGTAAAACAATATGACCGTATCACAGTACGAGGCTAAGTTTGTGGAGTTATCCCAGTTTGTATCCCATTTGGTAGATAATGAGGAGTGTATGACGCGACTGTTTCTAAGATGTTTGAAACCCGAAATACGTCAATACCTCATTTCTCACAAACTTTGCTTGTATTCAGATGTTGTGAATATTACTCAGTTATTAGAGCGCGATAATGAGTCAGCCCAACCAAAAGATAGCAGTCGGCAAAACGATAATACATGTGGTAGCAGTCATTGAAATGGTGACAACAAACGTGGAGGAAATCAACATGCCAGAAATGGTAACCACTTCGGTAGTAATCATGGCCAAGATAATAGAAATGGAAATTTCAAGAAGAGAAGGTTCAATAATGATGGAAAGACAGTAGCACCAGCACCCATTTTCAAGGAAGGAGAACGACCACCGATCATATACTACAAATGTGGAGGGGAGGGACACATCAGTCCTAACTGTACGCAGCAACCCAAAGCGTGTTACAATTGTGGAAGAATAGGTCACCTAGCCCGATTTTGTCATGTAGTGAAGTCAAGTCCAGCTGGGATGGAGACTCCAAAGGCCGTCCAAGACAAGTCAAAGCCGGTAGTTTAAGGGAGAGCGTTTGTTGTGACCTCCCAAAAAAAGGAACCCGAACAAGGTTATCACGGGTAAGCTAATCATAAACTTTTGCGAAGTCTATACCTTATTTGATACTGGTTCTACCCATTCTTTTATATTTCCTACTTGCGCTCAACGTTTAAATTTAACTCTGGAGAAATTAGAATTTGACTTATCTATTGAAACTCCGTTGGGAGAAACCTTAATTACATCCACTGTTTATAAATCTTGTTTGATTCAAATTGGCACCCTCACATTACCTATTGATCTTATCTCTTTGAAAATACTTTCATTTGATGTGATTTTAGGGATTGATTGGTTAACTACTCATCATGCTAAAATTGATTGTTTTTGTAACGTTGTTAGCTTTCATATTCCTAACCAACCTATTATGCAAATTCAAGTAACCAAACCACTAAAGTCAATCACTGTCATATCAAGCCATAAAGCCATTCGTTTATTGAAAAATGGATGTCGAAGCTTTCTTAGCCCATATCACAGTTTAAACAAAAATCGTCAAATTTGAATGATATTTCTATTGTTAATAAATTTCTGACGTATTCTCAAGAACTTCCCAGCCTACCCCGGCGTGAAATCAAATTTTGTATTGACCTTGAACCTGGTACAAACCCCATTTCCAAAGCCCCATATCGAATGGCTCCTATTGAACTTCAGGAGTTAAAAACCCAACTGCAGGAACTGTTAGACATCAGTTTCATTCGTCCTAGTACGTCTCCTTGGGGTGCTCCTATTCTATTCGTAAAGAAGAAAGATGGAAGTATGCGACTTTGTATTGATTATCGAGAGTTGAATCATGTCACCGTAAAAAATAGGTACCCGTTACCTCGCATTAATGACTTGTTTGACAAGTTGCAAGGTGCTAAATTCTTTTCAAAGATCGATCTTCGTTCCGGATATCATCAGTTAAAGATTAAAATTGATGACATTCCAAAGACTGCTTTCAAAACTCGGTACGGGTATTACGAATTCTTAGTCATGTCTTTTGGATTGACTAATGCTCTTGATGCCTTCATGGATATGATGAACCTAGTATTCAAGAAATATTTTGATCATTTTGTGGTTGTCTTTATTGATGACATCCTCATATACTCCAAAAGCCGAGAAGATCATGAGCAATACTTGAGACTGATACTCTAAAAGCTTCGTGAAAACAAGCTATATGCCAAGTTGAAGAAATGTGACTTCTGACTTGAGGAAATAGCATTCCTTGGGCACGTGCTATCAAATCACGTAATATCTGTTGACCCAGCAAAGATTGAAGCAATACAAAGTTGGGAGCAACCTAAGTCAGTGACCGAAGTACGTAGCTTTCTGGGTTTAGTTGGTTATTATCAGAGATTCGTGGAGGGATTTTCTCAAATCGCTACTCCATTAACTTAGCTGACTCGAAAAGATACAAAATTTGGTTGGAGCGAGGAATGTGAGAAGTGTTTTCAAGAACTCAAGAGGAGACTCATTTCAGCACCTATTTTGACAATACCATCTGGTTCGGAGGGATTTGTCATCTACAGCGATGCTCCAGGCAGAGGGTTAGGATGTGTTCTCATGCAACATGGGAAAGTAATAGCATATGCCTCACGACAACTCAAAGAATATGAGAGGAATTATCCTACTCATGATCTAGAGTTGGCAGCAGTCGTTTTCGCGCTTAAAATCTGGAGACATTACCTGTATGGGGAGAAAGTGGAGAACTATACGGATCATAAAAGCCTCAAATATTCCTTCACCCAAAAGGAACTCAATATGCGGCAACGACGGTTGCTCGAGCTGTTGAAAGATTACAACTATACCATTTAATACCAATATGGAAAAGCGAACGTGGTAGCTGACGCGTTGAGTAGAAGATCATATGCGAGTACGAGTGCGATATTGTCAACGCAAATTAAAGGCCTATTTTGTATGACTTGAAAAGGATGTAGATAGAGTTAAAGACTCCAGGACCCACGTGATGATGTCAAATATACGAGTAGAACTGACTTTAATCGATAAAGTAAAAGTTGCTCAAGCTATAAACTTAGAGTTGATGCGTATGAGGAAGAAAGTACAAGAAAGTGCTATTCCAAAAGCAAGAATCGATGAAGAAGGAATACTTTGAGTTAACTCCAGACTTTGTGTTCCTAACGACTCTGATTTGAAGTATAAAATCATTATGAAGGCGCACAACACACCGTTTGCAATCCATCCTAGGAGTACCAAAATGTATCGTGATCTTCGACATACATTTTGGTGGAGCAATATGAAGAGAGAGATCGCGAAGTTTATCTCAAGGTGTTTAACTTGTCAACGTGTCAAGGCGGAGCATCAAGTGCTAAAAGGCTCATTGCAACCACTTGAAATTTTAGAATGGAAGTAGGAACACATTACCATGGATTTCGTTATTGGTCTTCCCAAGTTTTCTCAGGCATAGATGCAATTTGGGTTATTGTTGATAGATTAACCAAGTCTGCTCATTTCTTACCTATACGAAAAACTTATTCACTTAAACGTCTTGCTCGTATATACATAAATGAGATTGTAAGACTGTATGGTATGCCAGTATCCATAGTTTCTGATTGAGACCCAAGATTCACTTCACGATTTTGGGTTAGTTTACAGAAAGCTTTGAGGCGCAGATTTGATTCTGATGGCTTCGCGTATCATCCTCGAGACGGACGAGGCGATCGGAGAGGACTATTCAAACTCTTGAAGATCTATTAAGACTCTGTGTCCTAGACTTCAGAGGAAGTTGGAACAAGTTCTTGCCATTATAGGAATTCTCCTACAACAACAGTTATCAAGCAAATATAAGCATGGCTCCATTCGAGGCGTGGTATGGACGCAAGTGTCGTTCTCCAGTATGCTGGGATGAGGTGGGTGAAGCAATGTTGTTGGGACTGAAATTGGTACGCATGACAACGAAAAAGATTTAAATGATCCCACAACGTATAAAAACCTCACAAGATCGACAAAAGAGTTGTGCTGATCTTCATCGAAGGGACGTGGAATTCAATGTTGGGGACAATGTGTTGTTACATGGAAAGGAGTTACAAGATTTAAAAAAAGAGGAAAGCTCAATTCTCGATTCATTGGCCCATTTGAAATCCTCGATCGAGTAGGAACTGTGGCCTATAGACTCGCATTACCGCCAAGTATGTCTCGTGTTCATAACGTTTTTCACATATCTATATTACGTAAATATGTGGAAGACCCGAACCACATTATTGAATTAGAACCAGATGAGATAGCGGAAGATTTAACGTATGAAGAGGTACCTGTTAAAATCTTGGATAAGAAGGAACATGTTCTACGCTCCAAGGGTATACCTCAAGTCAAAGTTTTGTGGAGAAACCACGATGTTGAGGAAATGACCTGGGAGTTAGAATCTGAAATGAAATCAAGGTATCTTCACCTCTTCGACATACCCTGTATGTACACCAATTTCGAGGACGAAATTTCATAAGAAGGGGAGGTTATAAGACCCCAACTTTTATGAATAAAGATTAATTTTTCTCTAAATATCATTTTGAGTATTAAGGTGTGGATTTGATATAATGTTATAGTTGTGGGTAATATTTACAAATTTTGCAAAGTAAGCAAGTTGTCGTAAAATATTTGTTTGGTCGGGGAATATTTTTTTGTCAGGGAATAATCGTACGACGGCACAATCATTGGTGGACCCCACAACGGAATTAGTATCGGAGTTAGACAACGACATAAATATCTTTGTATAAAAAAAGGGTAAAAGTTTTACCGTTAACTGTTGGAATACTCGGTGATAAAAGTACAATAATACGTGAGAAGTTACTCAGTTTTATTCAATTATTGAAACAATAATTGTTGCATAATATCTCATATTATTGATTCAATTGTTGTCACAGTATCATCTGCACAATATTATTTGCATTATTGACAATGTCTAGAAAGTTCTGTCAAGAAAAGGGGTTTGGTCACCTAATTGCGTGCCAATAAGAAGAAATCCTTATCGAAAAACCCCCTATTTCCTGGGAATGATCTGGTTGTTAATATTGCGAGTTATAATATTAATAATGAATAAATGTTATTAAAAATGTGTTTTGTGAAGTTAAGTGAATTGAGATAAATAGAGGAGATTTTTATGAAGTATTTGTTGTAAATTTGGCTTATTGCGTGGACCCCCATTTATCCATTTCTCAAAATTATCGGTATAACATTATCTCAGTTTCGTTTTACTACTTATATATATATATATTATAAGTTTTTGTTTTATTAGAATATTTTATTGTGCATAATACTGTATAGTGTTGCATAGTACTGCATAGTGTGTGCATAGTGTAACATAGTAAAAATCAGAAAATTTCTACAGAATTCTCTACGCCCGTGAATTCGCCCGTGATGGTTTCACTGTTGGTTCGTGATTTCTAAAACTCAAATAGTATCCTGTCATTCTCCTATAAATAGGATGCTTAGTTTATAATTGAAAATCACACCAGAATAAGAAAATTCTTCTGCTATAATATTGAGCGTATTTCTTTTGAGTTTAAGAAAGTTTTGAGTGTAGAAAATAGTACAAGTTTTCTTCAAGAATATCCATGTCATACCACTCAGAAATACTCTCCTTTTAAGGTCAGTGATATTATTTTTGTTCAATATTCGTAAGAAATAATATTTTCTTCCATACTCTATAGTATGTAAGTAATATTATTTCATTTCAGATTCCGAATTCTACACTCATTTTGTTAAGTATTGCTTCTATACTCCTTGAAATTAGTAGAATATCCTTGAAATTTGCGTTTTATCTAGTATCGTTTCACAAGAATATTTTTCTGAACATTCTTGTTAAATTTTGATCTTTTTATGTCGGGGTACTATTCACGGGGTACTATTCACCCGGGGTACTATTCATGACAAAAATTGATTTCTTTTCTGTCCAAATTATTTTGATACATGAATATGATTCTTGAATTTTACTTCAAAAAGCAGTTATCATTTTGACAATTTGGACATTCTTGAACTCTGAATAAATTGATTTATAAATCTTTAAAATTTGTCCTTGCACTTACTTACTTGAATTTTTATATCATTGTCATCATCCTAATGCTTATATTGTGATGAATGTCATCTTTGGCCTGTAGTGCATAGATGAACTGTTGATTGGTATGATTATGACTATGTATTGGTATAATCATGACCTGTAATGTTACAAATGATGAGGTAAAAGTCCTCATTGGCCCGTAGTGCATTGATGGATAGTTGTTGGCATGATCATGACCACTGGTGATAATAACAAATATCCTTGGCCCGTAGTGCATGGATGATTCGTGGATGTGATACTAATGAATATCCTTGGCCCGTAGTGCATGGATAATTCGATGATTTGGATTATTTATTGAGCTGCGTTATAGCGATAAAATATTGATGATGAACTTTTAAATCATAGAAGATAGTAGATATCATGCTCTACTTGACTCTTCTAATGAATTGCTTGTTCCGCTATAGTTAAACTTGTTGTCTATTGTATTCTATCAGGTTTATAGTGTTGAAGGCTAATGATAATTTATTCTGCATTATCTTAGTCATAATATTCTTTACTAGGCTAGTTGAGCTCACCTTTTTGTTTTCATTGTTCTCTTCAAGAAATGAGAATATAGCTGGGACTAGTCGAGAAATGGAGTGACGGTCCGAGATGGTGGCTATAGTAGTCCTCACTATTTTATAAAATAGTGCGATAATAATTGTAATGAGGACTCTATTTGAGTTTGGATATTATCTACGAGATAATATTCGTGTTAAAACTCTCAGTTTAGGTTTTGTTGTATTTTATACGACAGTTGTATAGTTAAGTTTGTATTTAAATTCTGTACCATATATTTGGCGACTCAGAATAGGTTGTGTATACCTATTTTGGGAGCGTCATAACGTTTTCACATATCTATGTTACGTAAATATGTGGAAGACCCGAATCACATTATTGAAGTAGAAGTAGACGAGATAGCCAAAGATTTAACGTACGAGGAGGTACCTGTCAAGATTTTGGATAAAAAGGAACATATTTTATGCTCAAAGGTTATACATCAAGTCAAAGTTTTGTGGAGAAACCACGATATTGAGGAAATTGAAAGTAATATGCACACAAGCCAATCATGTTTGATGATAAAGCATATACTTTGTAACAATCTTATTCATTTATTAATAAAAAGTATTAATTTATTAAAGGCTTTTAATTATCTACATGATGCTGTTTTATAATATGTGATAAACCCATAGTTTTAAGCAATGCTTTTAGAATAATGATGATGATCATTCTAATGAGATCTAAATTCTTAGAAAGCTTAAAACTAAAATAGTTCCCAATCATTGGATTACTAAATTGGGGATTAGTGAATCCGGATAGATTGGTACATACGTTAACTTGCTTCATTGGATGAGGATGATTGATCTCATGATCATTTGTGTGGAGACACTAAAGCAGTATGTAAGTGCTTATTAGAGAATAAGTTCATTTGAACGTTGGCTCGCTAAGGAATACCTAATGGAGTTTTATTTGCTGTCAATAGGAATTCTGTAGTGATAGTAGTACAAGTGATCCTTGGACTTGAGATCATCATAGTATCTTGTGTATGATGAGTTATACTTTGACTTATTCCTTAAGACCCTTAGGGTATATCAAAGGGTATGCTTGGGTATAATAAGTTGTACATGGAGATAATGTATGATCAATAAAGAATCTACCACTTCTAATAAAAGAAGAGAATGTCCTATGTGATTCGATAAATGACAACCCAAAGAGTCCTTGTTGCAGCGAGAATGAAATTAGAAAGGAGTTTCTAATTTGCATTATTTGAGTTGTGCATTTAAGAATCGAAATACATATAATTAAATAAAATAAGACTTGACAGATAATTACATGTCTTATATTTAATTGGGACATTGTATGGTGGGAGGATTGAATTATGCGGTAACTATTTACTCAAAGGTTCTTTAATGATTAATGTTGAAATCTATATTATCCGGAAAGTCGTTGATCGCTTGGGAGGCTTATCCTGATTGTAGAATAAATATTATTTATTTAAATAAATTAATTGTTTAATTTATTTATTTAAATAAGATTAGAATTGTTCTAATTGATTTATTCACAACCTATTTAATATGGAGAACACAAAAGGTCACACCATAAAAGGAAGAATAATTATTTAAGAAGTTAATGGCATAATCGTAATAATATATGTTAAGTATATTTAATTTAATCTATGGTGATAGAATAAATTAAATAGCTTAATATTTATTATTTAATATTTTAGAAATATTAAATATAAATTAATAAGAGGAGTCTTATTAATATTATTACAATTATTATTATTTTAATTTCTAAAAGAGTTTAGAAATTAATTTAATATAAAATACTTCTCATTTATTCCTAATTGGATTAGGAAGGAAAATTAGTTAAAAGAGTTTAATTAATTATCCCTAATAAGATTAGGGAGCTTAATTAATTAAAAGAATTTAATTAATTAAAATAAAACCCAATTCCTTAATTGTTAAGGTGGGTTGCCCACATCTATTAATAAGAGGAGTCTTATTATGGGTGGGTGTGGTTGATTTTTCAACATACGTAATAATTTCAATTTGTTGGGAGAGTACACCCTTTCTATAGAGATAGAAAAACTAGGGTTTAGCCAACCACCCTTCTTCTTGAATTTTCTTCTTCCTTGGTGGATCACCTCTAGAGGCCAAACACATGGGTGGCTAACGTTGATCAAAGGAAGGAACCAAACCCGGTGGATTCAAGTTGAACGTGAAAGGATTTGGAGGTGAACTTGTACATGAGGAAGCTCGATCTTCAAGGGTGTGATTTTATTCTTTATCTTTTCGTTTAATTAATAATTATGCATAAAGGGTGATCTGGGTATATGGTTTGTAAATTTTTAAACTCTGATTTTTACACGCTTCCGCACTTTTATGCAATTTGATTGCGTTCATGAATATTACAAACCTAACAGTGGTATCAGAGCCAAACCTTTATGTAAATTATTAATTGTTTTAATTTAATATCTATATTGATATGTGTTTAGAACAATTTATTTGGGCATAATTTTATTGTATAAAATTTATTTAATAAATAAAAAAAAAACGTGATGACATCCGGCATTTTTTTTTTCAAAGTTAACAAGATCATGATTTAAGGAAGTCAGGAGCTTGAATTTTAAAATGTAAAAGATGCTGAGCACGGAATTTTTTTGTAAGCAACGTGGTAGCTTCATGTATGGCATTTTTTGTAAGCAAAAAAAAAAAAAAAAAAAATTACGTAATACGTGATTTCCGTTGACCATAAAGGAAAATTTTGAAAAGAAAGAATCTGCTTTTTTTTTTCAAAGTTACGCACGAAATCGAGGGCCGTATTTACCATATATATATATATTCAATATATATATATTGGTAATTATATATATATATATATAATAGTTATATATATATATATTTCTCCAAAATAATTTTATAATTAAAATAAAAGGTTTATTTTAATTTTAAAATAAAAGTTTATTTTAATTTTAAAATAATAGGTTTATTTTAATTTTAAAATTAAATTTCATGCTAAATAATTAGAGTTGGAATTGGATTCCATGATAACTAATTGGAATTGAAATTGGATTTTATTTTTCCTAAAATAAAGGAGTTTATTTGTGAATAGGGAAGTAAATCCATCTTTCCTTAAATAAAGGAGTTTGTTTAGATATGAAATAAGATTTCATATTATTCAAAATAAAAGAGTTTATTTGTGAATAGGAAAGAGAATCCTAATTTCTTTAAATAAAGGAGTTTATTTAAATATGAAATAAGATTTCATATTATTCAAAATAAAGGAGTTTATTTGTGAATAGGAAAAGAATATCCGTGTTTCCTTTAATTAAAGAATTTTTTTTTATATATATATGGAATTGGATTCCATAATTAATTAAAATAAAGGAGTTTATTTTGATTAAAATTTTGATTAAAATAAAATAGTTTATTTTATTCAAAATTGGATAAATTAAAATAAAATAGTTTTATTTTGATTTAAATTAGGATTAAAATAAAGGAGTTTATTTTGATTCAAAAATTAGATTTTATACTAACTAAATTTGCCCATTAAATGATATCAATATATATATTAAATGTTTATTATTCATAAGATGAATGTTATTTATTGATGCATATGGTGATGTGTATGATAATAAATGGGATTGATTATGGACTATTGACCAATATGATTGGATTTATTTTAGTTGGATGCATGAATGTATGGGTTTTATTAAATGGGGTCTGTAGTACTTCGCCTCTTCTAATTTTTCTTAATGTAAATTCTATCTTCCTACTATATGTACTTCCCCTTGACTGCTGATCAAGGTTTCTATTTATTTTAAATAGTTTTGTAATAGGAATAGTTAGAATTAATTTTGAAGAATTAGAGATCAAGGAACAAGGAGCGCTTGAAGACCCGTTTGTAATGGAGCCCGGGTTTAAATGTAATAGTTATATTTAAATATTAATTCTTGCACCCTAGGTTTGACCTTTTGGTTCACTTGGTGGCTCTAGTGAACCAAACTAGAATAAAAGTCCATAATCAATCCGGGTAGAATATAGTATTCTATATGTGCATGCTTATTCTATATATATATATATTATGCAAACATGCTTCGCATGTTCATTAATGTGACGCGTATTTTATATATATATACGCAATGCCACTAAACAAGATGAGACAAATTAATAACAAACCCCTCAATTTTTATATTAAGTCCTAAGCGTTCAAAGATATTTGGAATATCGAACGTCGCTTTCTAGCATGATAAAATTAATAGAGTATTAAATATTTAATATGAGTTTGTTGTGTCACCATAAAAGAGTATTAAGTATTTAAGATGTTAATTTATCACATTTGATGCTTATAAAGAAAATTGAACAATATTGTTTTGTTGTGTCACCACAAGGATGATATTTTTCTTTTTGAATATATGGAGTGCTAGGTCGGACTTAACTTGGATAATTTTGATTCTGATGTGCCACCACTTGATCAAAATAATCTAAGAGGCAAAATACAAGGAGTTGCATAGTTGATGTAATTGACAAAAGTTGTCTACCTATTTATTTATATATAGTTTGTTGTGTCACCACAAGGCTATATACATTTGAAATGGGATCCTTATTCTCACTAGCAAATCTTTAATTAGATTTTGCTTAACTATATAAGTGAGGTAATATAGTTTGAAGAAAATAGTGGGAGATACCAACTTAAAACAAGACCTAATTTATTTTGGTAATTAATAAAAGAATGTATGTTAAAATGTTGTTAATTACAAATTCATTTACGAAATTTTACAATGTATAAAATTACTATCATCGCGGCATATTAGATGCTAAATTAACTGGAATCAATTAAATGGATTGGTTAAGGAATTTGAGAATAGTTCTCATAGTGAAAAGTTATCTTATGTCCTTAATACGCCTATCCTCGCAATGGTTGCGAATAATGCCTCCGAGGAAGACATTGCTACTTTTAGAAAGTGGCAAAGATGATGCACAGTTGGCTCAATGCATCATGCTCGTATCCATGAGTAACAAGCTTCAGCGTCAGCCTAAAACTATGGATACTTCTACTATACTCCTGCACGTCAAGTAGTTGACGGTGAGGAAAGTAGGACTGATAGATATCAGATATCTAAGGAGCTCTTCCGATCTAGAATGACCAATGACACTATAGTACAGACAAAAAGTTCTTAACATAATCAATTTGATTGATCAATTAGGACAACTGGTTTTGTCATGGATGGAGAGTTGAGCCAAGATTTGATCTTGCACTCACTCCTGAACTCCTTTCACAATTGTTGTGAATTTTTCATATGAACAAGCTAGATATCGACTTACGATTTGCTTAACATATTGAAAAATGTTGAGAGTCACTTTCCAACCAAGAAAGATCAAGTCTTCTTGGTAGGGGCAAAGGATCTTACGAAAAGAAGAACGATTCAAAGAAGGTAAATATAGAAAGGCATAAACAAAGGATAATAAGAACAAAACTGATACGGATAGCAAAGGAGTTTGCTTCCACTGCAATAAGCCTGGACACTGGAAAGAAACTGCGAGAAACGTCTTGCAGAGGCTAGCCAAAGAAGCTTAGTGAAGTTTTATTATAAATACAAATTTGTTCATGATTTAAAATAAATTTTTCTTTAAGTCAAGGTTCTACTTGGGTATTGGATACCGACTTTTGGTTATCATAAATATAGATTTATGAAGGGACCAAATGCAGTAGAAAACTAAACAAATATAAGTAATCCTATGTGTGGGAAATGAAGCAAAGGTTCTTTGCATTAGCCATAGAAACTTATAGTTTAAAGACTTTGCCTACTGGGCAAATCTATTAAGTCGATAAGTTGTTATTGTATTCTAGTTCTCGTTGAAAACATTATTTCCATTTTATTGTTGGACAATGAAATCTTTGGCATTATATTTAAGAACAATTGTTGTTCTATTTATAATAATAATAATGTTTTGTATAGAACTGAAATATTACTTAATGGATATTGTATACTTGACTTACATGAAAATAATTTTGCATATTGAACAAATTAGTATAAGAAAAGGAGATGATCATTCAAAGAGTTGAATGTGGGTATTTCTTTGAAATACAAGTATGAATTATTTGAAAGGTTCAAAGAATTGAAAGTGAAACAAATTGACAATGTATTAAGATTCTTTGATTAGATCAAGGAATAAATACTTGTCTGCAATAAATTTCTAGATCATCTCAAATGGTTTTCTCATAATGGACACATCCCGATCGCAATAATTGATTGATGTATCTGAATGAAAAATCGTACCTTGTTGGACATGATGCGATTATAATGATTTTACCGACATTCCAATATCCTTACGGGATAATGTCCTAGAAATGGTTGCATATCTCACGGAAAATGATAACCTCAAAATCCATTTGAGACTCCATAAAAGTTATGGATGAGGAGGATTCCTAATCTTAAGTATGTTAAGATAAGGGTTGTCCAACTTATGTGAAAAGGTTTCAAAGGATAAGCTTGGGACAAGATTTGACAAGTACAATTTGTGGGACATCCTAAAGTAAGTTTAGGGTATATGTTCTATAATCCTACTTAGCAAAAGGTGTTTGTTACGAAACACGCCGCCAACTAAGATAAAGGTGTTTATCATTGAAGGGGGCTAGTGGGAGGATAATAGATCTTGAAGAGTTCAAGAACCACAAAACACTATAAAGTCAAATAAGAGGAACCTATAGATAGACTATTGTACCACAACCGAATCAGTAAATGCGGAATAGTCTTAGAAGATACCTAGGAGGTATGGATTCATCATGGATGATGATGATGAGGTACACATCATAGAAGATGATGATCCGTAGTTACATTCGATGAGGTAAGACTTCTAGTGTGTACAAAAGGGACGATTAGAGATGCCGTGACATTCCTAATATTATATGTTGATATACTACGGATAAGGAATGACATACCAATGCTGCAATCAGTAAAGATAAAGTTGTCTAAACATTCCTCCATGAATAATTTGGAAGAGTATCTTAATTGGGGATATAAATCTATATAGATAGATTTAAGAGGATGCTCGACTTAACCCAAGGAACGTATATTCATTTGATGCTAAAGTCGTTTAGCATGGCAAACTCCAAGAGATGTCTCATGTCGATGAGCTATGGAGTATATCTCTCTTTATAGTCCCCACAGACTCCTGAAAAGAGAGGTCGCATGAGTGACTATCATGTATGCAATGAAATATACGAGATCTGATGTTGATCAGTCATATTCTGGAGAAGTTCACTATGAGTCAGTGAAAAACATCTTAAAGCTTAACCGACACTAAGGATGTGATCATATACATGGTGGGTCTAAATTAAAACTAGAGGGCTTAACAGACTCAAGTTTTTCAGACAGACCAAGACGACAGAAAAATCCACTTTAAGGTAAAGGGTTACCTTGAGCAGGTGGTGCGATGAATTGAAAAGGTTCCAAACAAAGAAAGAGTTCTTTGTTTTTAGTGATAAAGACAAAGTATATAGCTATAAATGAAGTCTGCAAGTTGATTGTTTGGATTAAAAGTTCATTACGAGACTAGGAATAGTTCCTAAGTCTCATCTTGAATCTAAACATGTGTTGTGGCACTTTCATTTGATTATTAGAATCATTGAAAGATGGGAAATCACTATAGAGATAGTGGACTCTCATGAACAACATTACATATCCATTTTTGAAGCTTATCCATGAAAGGGATAATCGTCACTTAGAGAGAAAGAGTATGGGATACCATGACGATTGGCTTTAGTCAAGTGGGAGATTGAAAGTAATATGCACAAAGCCAATCATGTTTGATGATAAAGCATATACTTTGTAACAATCTTATTCATTTATTAATAAAATTATTAATTTATTAAAGGCTTTTAATTATCTACATGATGTTGTTTTATAATATGTGATAAACCCATAGTTTTAAGCAATGCTTTTAGAATAATGATGATGATCATTCTAATGAGATCTAAATTCTTAGAAAGCTTAAAACTAAAATAGTTCCCAATCATTGGATTACTAAATTGGGGATTAGTGAATCCGGATAGATTGGTACATACGTTGCTTGCTTTCATTGGATGAGGATGATTGATCTCATGATCATTTGTGTGGAACACTAAAGCAAGTATGTAAGTGCTTATTAGAGAATAAGTTCACTTGAGCGTTGGCTCGCTAAGGAATACCTAATGGAGTTTTATTTGCTGTCATAGGAATTCTGTAGTGATAGTAGTCTGAGTGATCCTTAGACTTGAGATCATCATAGTATCTTGTGTATGATGAGTTATACTTTGACTTATTCCTTAAGACCCTTAGGGTATATCAAAGGGTATGCTTGGGTATAATAAGTTGTACATGGAGATAATGTATGATCAATAAAGAATCTACCACTTCTAATAAAAGAAGAGAATGTCTATGTGATTCGATAAATGACAACCCAAGTAGTCCTTGGCGGCGAATGAAATTAGAAAGGAGTTTCTAATTTGCATTATTTGAGTTGTGCATTTAAGAATCGAAATACATATAATTAAATAAAATAAGACTTGACAATAATTCCATGTCTTATATTTAATTGGGACATTGTATGGTGGGAGGATTGAATTATACTGTAACTATTTACTCAAAGGTTCTTTAATGATTAATGTTGAAATCTATATTATCCGGAAAGTCGTTGATCATTTGGGAGGCTTATCCCTATTGTAGAATAAATATTATTTATTTAAATAAATTAATTATTTAATTTATTTATTTAAATAAGATTAGAATTGTTCTAATTGATTTATTCACAACCTATTTAATATGGAGAACCTAAAGGGTCACACCATAAAAGGAAGAATAATTATTTAAGAAGTTAATGGCATAATCGTAATAATATATTAAGTATATTTAATTTAATCTATGGTGATAGAATAAATTAAATAGCTTAATATTTATTATTTAATATTTTAGAAATATTAAATATAAATTAATAAGAGGAGTCTTATTAATATTATTACAATTATTATTATTTTAATTTCTAAAAGAGTTTAGAAATTAATTTAATATAAGTACTCTCATTTATTCCTAATTGGATTAGGAAGGAAAATTAGTTAAAAGAGTTTAATTAATTATCCCTAATAAGATTAGGGAGCTTAATTAATTAAAAGAATTTAATTAATTAAAATAAAACCCAATTCCTTAATTGTTAAGGTGGGTTGCCCACATCTATTAATAAGAGAAGTCTTATTATGGGTGGGTGTGGTTGATTTTTCAACATACGTAATAATTTCAATTTGTTGGGAGAGTACACTCTTTCTATAGAGATAGAAAAACTAGGGTTTAGCCAACCACCCTTCTTCTTGAATTTTCTTCTTCCTTGGTAGATCACCTCTAGAGGCCAAACACATGGGTGGCTAACGTTGATCAAAGGAAGGAACCAAACCCGGTGGATTCAAGTTGAACGCGAAAGGATTTGGAGGTGAACTTGTACCTGAGGAAGCTCGATCTTCAAGGGTATGATTTTATTCTTTATCTTTTCGTTTAATTAATAATTATGCATAAAGGGTGATCCGGGTATATGGTTTGTAAATTTTTAAACTCTGATTTTTACACGCTTCCGCACTTTTATGCAATTTGATTGCGTTCATGAATATTACAAACCTAACAGAAATGACATGGGAGTTAGAATCTGAAATAAAAACAAGGTATCATCACCTCTTAGATATTCCAGGTACGTACATCAATTTCGAGAACGAAATTTCATAAAGAAGGGATATTGTAAGACCCCGAATTTTATGAAATGAAAGTATTCAATTTAATTATAATTATTATTTTATTTAGTAAATGGTTAAATTGATAAAAGGTTAAAGTTAAGAGTGATATGTGAAAATTTTACAAAGTAAACATGTTGATATAAAATATTCGTTGTGTCGAGGAATATTATTCTTGTCGGGGAATATTCGTATGACGACACAATCATTGGTGGACCCCACAATGGAATAATCGTCGGATATAAAAAGTAACAGAAATAATTTTTTATAAAAATAACGACAATACTTTTACCGTTAAACTGCTGAAATATCCGGTGATAAAAGTACAGTAATACGCGTGGTTGCACAGTAGAACACGGTATTGCACAGTATCTCTGATTATTGATGCTTACATAAGAAGTCACTCAATTTTATTCAATTATTGCAATAGTAATTGCTGCATAGTATCTCATATTATTGATTCAATTATTGTCACAATATCATTTGCACAAAATTTTATATTATTAAATCAATAATTGAGACAACACATCTATTCATATTATTATTTATATTATTGATAATGTTTAGAAAGTTCTGTCGATGAAAGGGGTTAGGTCATCAAATTACACGCCAATAAGAAGAAATTTTTATCGGAAAACCCCCTCTTTCCTAGGAATGATCTGGTTGTCAATATTGTAAGTTATAATATTAATGATGAATAATTGTTAAAATATTAAAAATGTGTTTATTGAAGATAAATGAATTACAAAAGTTAAAGGAGAATAATGTAAACTTGGAAAACTTTAGGGGTACCAAACTGTAATAAGTTAACCAATCCATGTGAACTTGAATCAACCAATCAGAGAAGAGATGATGCAAGTGTAAGACCTCGATTTTTATGAAATGAAAGTATTCAATTTTCTTATAATTTAGTAAATTGTTAAAATTATAAAAGGTTAAAGTTAAGGGTGATATGTGAAAATTTTGCAAAGTAAGTAAGTTGTGACGCCCCCAAAATAGGTATACAACACCCATTCTGAGTCGCCAAAATACATGGTACAGAAACAACTACAACTTTATTAATACAACATAAAAACTGTGAGTTTAAATACAAATATTATCATCTAGACAATATCCGCACACAAATAAATCCTCATTACAATTATTAATACACTATTTTACAGAATAGTGAGGACTACTAGAACAACTTCTAGAACCATCATTCCATACCCCGACTAGTACTCGCTACATTCTCGCCTCCTGAGAAGAAAAATGGAACAAAAGGAAAAGGGTGAGCTCAACTAACCTAGTAAATAACATTATGACTAAGATAATATAAAATAAATTATCGTTAGTCCTCAACAGGGAAAAATCTAATAGAATACAATAGACAATAAGTTTTAAATCAATATTCGCAACGAAAATAATAATTCATTAGAAGATTTAAGTAGAGAATGCAATCTACTTTCTTCTATATATGAATTTAAAAGTTCATCGTCGATATTTTATCCCTGTAACATCAATCAATATATATCTGGAATTAAATATTCATCTTTGCTACTACTGGGCCAAAGATATTCATCGATTAATCATGTTCATCTAAACACTGTTCATCTTTTGCACTACTGGACCAAAGATATTCATCGAAAATCATTAATCTTTACACTACTGAGGCCAAGATATTCAATTATATCATCATTTAGGATGAGGATGATGAAAAATATTTTAAAGAAAATGAATCTAGTGAAACAAAAGAATAAATATTAAGGATTAAGTATTTCAACTATTCCATGTCCAAAATACCTCATAAATAATCACAAAGGAGTAAAATTCAAGAATGATCAAAACATGGATACAATCAAAGCTAGTATCCATAATAGATATTTTGGACGAAAAACGAAAATTTAATTTTTACTGTGAATAGTGTCGTGATAAGTGAATAGTCTTGGTATCGTGAATAATGTAAGTATCGTGAATAGTAACTCAAACACCAAAAGATAGAAATTCCACAAAAAATCATCAATGCTTCGTGAATAGTAACTAAATGAATAGTAACTCATGAATAGTAATTCATGAATAATAACTAATAGTAACCACATGAAAAAAAGTTCCAAATTTGATAAAAATTCAAACCAATATTTGGCGTAATGATATTGAAGAAATAATATCATTTATGAAGAAAATAACATCCTTTACCTCGAAAAGGATAGTACTTACGACTAGAATCTTAGATATAGTCTTTGAAAAGAACTTGCAAGTATATAACAATACTCTTAGTACTAAAATACTCACAAAAATACGCTCGATATTATAGAGAGAGAAAGAGAGAGAAATCTTTCGTTTCTGGTGTGATTTTCAATTCTAACCTAAGCACCCTATTTATAGGAAATTGCTTAGAACACCAAAGCAGAAAATTTGATAAAATAATAATATTTTATTTTTAATTTCCTTAGCCCATCTTGACCATTTGAATTCAGCCACCAAATAATGACAAAAACCCAAAAAACATTTTTGTAATTAAAAATAATTAAAACTTCCAAAAACCAATTATTTCGGAACTTCGGAACTTCAATAATTCATAATAAATAGCCCTTTTATCAAAAAAATTCGAACCACATGTCTTTTCCATAGAAAATTTCATTCTCTACAACTTTGCAGAAGAAAGTTTTTTCAAATTCCAAACAAAAATTGACCGAAATCCACAAACGGACGATTTTACAAGCTATAATCAAATTTCAGTCAAGAAATGGGGTCCACCGACACAAAAAACATGTTTTAATCATTTAATGTAACAAAAATACTCTTCCTCCTCATATACTCATATATCCCACATTTATTATAAACATATCATCATTATTATATTATAATAATATAATAAAATATTATTTTATCAGAAAAGATAAAATATCAATTTTTAACAATTGTCACTTTAAAAATTTTCTCCATCTATGTCCATATAAAATCAATATTTTCCTCATCATATAAATCAATAATTAATTATTCACAAATAATATTACGAATCACGATCTTGGTAACTGTGCCGTTCCCGGAAAGAGGGGCTTTCAATAAAAATTTCTCTCTTCTTGGCGTGCAATTAGGTGACCAAACCTCTCCTTAGGCAACGAACTTTCTAGACATTGCCAATAATATTTTCTAATAATATTATTACGATAATATGAATTATTAGCCGATAATGGAAAATCTTGTGTAGTGACAATTATTGAAACAACGATAATATAAAATATCAACGCAATGACAATTATTGAATCGATAAAATAAAATCTTGAGCGATAACTCATTGTAACAATTATTGAGTAGTGCCTTCTTACGTAAGAATCAATAATTGGTGCAATCTGGTGTATCTTCTTGTCTAGACAACAACGCGTATTATTGTGTTTTAACCATAGGTATTCAAACGATGTTAGCAGTAACAAGCTACTGCCGTTATTTATAAAGAACTTATACTTGTCGTTTTCTTCATCCAATCACTTTCAGTTATGGGGCCCACACAAAGGCTGTGCAGTTAATACGAATATTCCCAGACAATGAGAATATTCCACGACTAAACGAATATTCTCCGAAAACAATGAGTATTTTATAACCACTTGCTTATTTGAAATATTTAGCATTTTACCCATAACTAACCACATTAATCAAATCAACCCTTACTATTTTAAAATAATAAATAGAGGAATTAAATTTCATTTATTAATAATTTGGGGTCTTCAACCTCCCTCCTTATGAAATTTAGTCCTCGAAATTGACGTCGTGCACACACATTTTTGAAAAGATGAGGATACCTCGCTTTCATTTCGTTTTCAACTCCCGGTCATTTCCACGATAGCATGGTTTCTCCACAAAACTTTAACTTGTGGTATGACCTTCGTCGTGGGACATGCTCCTTCTTCTATCCAAGATCTTGACAAGTACCTCTTAAATGCGTTAAGTCTTGACTATCTCGTCCGGTTCTAACTTCGATAGCGTGGTTTGGGTCTTTCACATATTTATGTAGCACGGATATATGAAAAACATTATGAACACGAGACATACTTGAGAAAACGCGAGTCTATAGGCCACATTTCCTACTCGGTCAAGAATCGAAATGGACCAATAAATCGTGGATTGAGCTTTCCTCTCTTCCCAAATCTTGTAACTCCTTTCCATGGAGCCACACACATGACAATACATGATCCCCGATACTAAATTCCACGTCCTTTCGATGAAGATCCGCATAACTCTTTTTATCGATCATGTGCCATTTGTATCGTTGTCGAATCGTTTGGATCTTCTCTCGTAGTCATTCATACCAACTCTGGTCCCAACAATGTTGCTTCACCCACCTCATCCCAACATATTGAAGAGCGACACTTTCGTCCTCTGATGCTTGAAATGGAGCCACACCTATATACTTGCACGATAAGCTTTGTTGTTGTGAGGAGAATTCCACCATGGTAGTACTTATCCCAACCCTTTGAAATCGAGGACACAAAGTCTTAATAGATCTTCAAGAGTTTGAATAGTCCTCTCTCGATTGCCGTCCGTTTGATGGTATCTTATGCCGAATCAAGCAAGTAAATCCGTGCCCATAGCTTTTTGCAAGCTAACCCAAAATCTTGAAGTGAATCTTGGGTCACGATCCAAAACTATGGATCTTGGCATGCCATGCAACCTCACAATCTCATTCACGTACATACTAGCAAGGCGTTCGAGGAATAAGTCTCCGTGTCGGCAAGAAATGAACAGACTTGGTTAATCTATCAACAATAACCCAAATAGCATTTATGCCTTGAGAAACCGTGGGAAGACCTATAACGAAATTCATGGTAATGTGTTCCCACTTCCATTTCGGAATCTCAAGTGGTTGCAATGGACCTTTTGGCACTTGATGCTCCGCCTTTACACGTTGACAAGTTAAACACCTCGATATAAACTTCGCGATCTCTCTCTTCATATTGTTCCACTAAAATGTATGTCGAAGATCATGATACATTTTGGTACTCCCAGGATGGATTGCAAATGGTGTGTTGTGTGCCTCCATCATGATTCTATGCTTCAAGTCAGAATCGTTATGAACCCAAAGTCTGGAGTGGACTCGAAGTATTCTTTCTTCATCGATTCTTGCTTCTGGAATAGTACCTTCTTGTACTTTCTTCTTCATACACATCAGCTCCGGATCTGTGGCTTGAGCAACTTTAACTTTTTCGATTAAAGTCGGTTCTATGCGTATACTTTACATCATCGTACTCATTCCCGCATATGATCTTCTACTCAACGCGTCAGCTACCACGTTCGTTTTTCCAAGATGGTATTGAATGGTATAGTCGTAATCTTTCAACAACTCAAGCCAACGTCGTTGCCGCATATTGAGTTCTTTTTGGGTGAAGAAATATTTGAGGCTTTTATGGTATGAATATATCTCCACTTTCTCCCCATATAAATAGTGCCTCTAGATCTTTAAGCGCAAAACATTTGCTTGACTCTAGATCATGAGTAAGATAATTCCTCTCATATTCTTTATGTTGTCATGAGGCGTATATATGACTTTCCCACGTTGCATGAGAACACATCTTAACCCTTTGCACGAAGCATCATTTGTAGATAACAAATCCATCCGAACCAGGATGGTATTATCAAAAGCAGTGCTTAAATGAGTCTCCTCTTGAGATCTTGGAAACTCTTCTCGCATTCCTCGCTCCATTCAATTTTGTATCTCTACGAGTCAATTTGTGTTAATGGAATAGCGATTCGAGAATATCCTTGAACGAATCTCCGATAATTACCAACTAAGCCTAAAAGCTACATATTTTGATTACTGACTTAGGTTGCTCTCAAGCTGTGACTCATATCCCAACCTTGGATAACCGTCACAATGACACTATCGATTTACTATCGCACGAATATGGCGTCCCCTACGAAGAGTCGGCTTGGTGCATTCCACAAAAAGAAGTCACCGGATAGAGGCTCGGTTATCAACTTCTATAGTTGGGTTTTAACTCTGAAGTTCAATAGGAGCCATTCGATATGAGATTTTAGAAATGGGTTTTGTCTTGGGGTTTAAAGTCGATACAAAATTCAATATCACGCTCTGGGAGTAGGCGGAAATTTTTTCGAGAAATCGTCGAAACTTACTAACAACAGAAATATCATTCAAATCTGACGTGTCTTTATTCAAATCCATAACATGGGCTAAGAAAGCTTGACATCCGTTTTTCAATAAACGAATGACTTTACAGCTTGATATGAAAGAGTTTGACTTCAATGGTTTGGTTGCTTTAATTCGAATAACAAGTTGCTTAGGAATATGAAAACTAACAACCTTACAAAAGCAATCAATTTGGCATGATGAGTAATTAACCAATCAATCCCTAAAATCACATCAAAAGCAAGTATCTTTAAAGAGATAAGATCAACAGGTAATGTGATGGTGCCAACTTGGATCAAACAAGATTTATAAACAGTGGATGTGATGAAAATTTCTCCTAACGAAGTCTACACAGATAAATCAAAGTCTAATTTCTCCGGAGTCAAGTTTAAACGTTTAATACAAGCAGGAGAAATAAATGAATGGGTAGAACCGGTATCTAATAAGGTATAAACTTTGCAAGAATTTATAATTAACTAACCCGTGATACCTTCGTTCAAGTTCCTCGCGTTTTGGGCAGTCACGACAAACGCTCTTCCGAGAACCGTTGACTTTGACTTGTTAAGTATCCGCCTTCTGGTGCCACCGTCCCAAGCTGGACTTAACTTTGCTATAGAGTACATTCCACCCGTCATTGCTTCGTCGAATTCCTGATCCATGATTTCAATCATTACTCTCCGATCTATATCGAATTGGGGTTGACCGCTCTGCTTAGGGTAATTCCGAACTCGATGTTGGATTCTCCCAATTGCTGTCTAAAAAGCAAAATCCATTTCATCTATTTTGGCCTTATTGGATCGGACGTCTTTTTCTACAATATCAACGTGTCGTGTAGCTTTTACCCATGCATCCTCCATTCTCAGTCGTTTGGTTGCTTCTTCTTTCATAAGAACTTTGATCATAGCATTCTCAGATTCCAGCTCTAATATCTTATACTCTGCCAAAAAGTGCTTATGTTCAAGCATCGCACATCGCGTAACATAATTTAGAATTGTTGCATCTCTTTGCTCCACGACCTTTTCTTGTTCTTGACTCTCTTCTAACTCATGAATACGATTTTGTAATTCTAAATTTCGATCATAAAATTCTTCTAATAAATTCTCCTCAGGTTCCTCTTCTTCCTCTTCTTCCTCACTCTCAGCTACTACCTCTGCGACTATCTCGGGTGCAACTATTAATTCTTCACTCACCACATGGATATCTCTAATTCTTTCTTACTTTGACATCACATTACCTTGGTTGGCGATTAGAGCTTTCTCCACGGTCTCATTCACTCCATTGTTAATATTTTCGATGACATTCTCAAATCTTGCCATAAAACAAGGGTTAATTTAACAAATTAACATATCACATAATACCCCTAAATTATGACCGACCAACAAATAAGCTTAGGTAGGACACACTAGCGAAGGATTTACTCGTCTCTCCCCACCTAGTTTTATTCCCCGATCTCCGCCAGAGATCATATCCTAAGCTCGATACCAACTATGGCGCCCCCAAAATAGGTATCTGACACCCATTACGAGTCGCCAAAATACATGATGCGAAACAACTACAACTTTATTAATACAACATAAAAAGCGTGAGTTTAAATAAAAATATTGACATCTGAGACAATATCCACACTCAAATAAGTCCTCATTACAATTATTAATACACTATTTTTACGAATAATGAGTGAGGACTACTAGAACCACTTCTAGAACCATCATTCCACACCACGAGTAGTACTCGCTACATTCTAGCCTCACGAGAAGAAAAATGGAACAAAGGAAAAGGTGAGCTCAACTAGCCCGATAAAGAACATTATGACTAAGATAATATAAAACAAATTATCGTTAGTCCTCAACGAGGAAAAAATCTAATAGAATAAAATAGAAAACAAGTTTTAAATTAATATTATGGTGAAAATAATAATTCATTAGAAGAGTTAAGTAGAGAATGCAATCTACTATCTTACATATATGAATTTAAAAGTTCATCGTCGATATTTTATCCTGTAACATCAATCAATATATATACGAATTAAATATTCATCTTTTACTCTGGTGCCAAAGATATTCATCGATTAATCATGTATTATCTAAACACTTGTTCATCTTTGCACTACTACGGGCCAAAGATATTCATCAAAAAAATCATTAATCTTTTGCACTACTAAGCCAAAAGATATTCAATTATATCATCATTTAGGATGAGGATGATGAAAAATATTTTAAAGAAAATGAATCTAGTGAAACAAAAGAATAAATATTAAGGATTAAGTATTTTTAAACATTTCATGTCCAAAATACCTCATAAATAATCATAGTGGAGTAAAATTCAAGAATGATCAAAACATGGATACAATCAAAGCTAGTATCCATAATAGATATTTTGGAAGAAAAAAAAAATTTAATTTTTACGTGAATAGTGTAAATATTAAGTGAATAGTCGTGAATCGTGAATAGTGTCAGTATCACGTGAATAGTAACTCAAACACCAAAAGATAGAAATTCCACAAAAAAATCATCATGCTTGCGTGAATAGAATAGTACTAATAGTAACTTCGTGAATAGTAACTCGTGAATAGTAACTCATGAATAGTAACTCAGAATAGCATGAAAAAAAAGTTCAAATTTGATAAAAATTTAGACCAATATTTGGCGTAATGATATTGAAGAAATAATATCATTTATGAAGAAAATAACATCACTTACCTCGAAAGGATAGTACTTACATTTGGAATCTTTGGATATAGTCTTTGAAAGAACTTGCACCAGATATCAATACTCAAAAAGTACTAAAATACTCACAAAAATACGCTCGATATTATAGAGAGAAAGAAAATTTTTAGTTTACGGTGTGATTTTCAATTCTAACCTAAGCACCTATTTATAGGAAATTGCTTAGAACACCAAAGTAAAAATTTAATAAAATAATAATATTTTATTTTTTAATTTCCTTAGCCCACCTTGACCATCTGAATTCAACCACCAAATAATGACAAAAAAAAAAAAAAGCGTTTTTGTAATTAAAAATAATTAAAACTTTCAAAAATCAATTATTTCGGAACTTTGGAACGTCAATAATTCATAATAAATAGCCCTTTTGTCAGAAAAATTTGAACCACATGTCTTTTCCATAGAAAATTTCATTCTCTACAACTTTTTGTAAAGAAAGTTTTCCAAATTCCAAACAAAAATTGGCCAAAATCCACAAGCAGACGATTTTACGTACTATAATCAAATTTCGGTCGAGAAATGGGGTCCACCGACACACAAAAAACATGTGTTAATCATTTAATGCAACAAAATACTCTTCCTCCTCATATACTCATATATCCCACATTTATTGTAAAAATATCATCATTATTATATTATAATAATATAATAAAATATTATTTTATCAAAAAGATAAAATATCAATTTTTAACAATTGTCACTTTAAAATTTTCTCCATCTATATCCACATAAAATCAATATTTTCCTCATCATATAAATCAATAATTAATTATTCACAAATAATATTACAGAATCACAATCTTTGTAACGGTAGTTCCGGGAAGAGGGGCTTTCGATAAAAATTTCTCCTTCTTGGCGCCTTGATTAGGTGACCAAACCTCTCCTTAGACGAACTTTCTAGACATTGCCAATAATATTTTGTTATAATATTATTCAGGATAATATGAATTATTGCTTCGATAATGGAAAATACTATGTAGTGATAATTATTGAAACAACGATAATATAAAATATCAACACATCAATTATTGAATCGATAAAATAAAATCTTTGAGCGATAACTCTTGTAACAATTATTGAGTAGTGCCTTCTTACGTAAGAATCAATAATTGGTGCAATCTGAGTGTCTTCTTGTCTGACAACCAGACATTATTCTTGTGTTTTAACCAAGCGGGTATTCTAACGATGTTAACTTGTAAACAATTTCTGTAGTTATTTATAAAGAACTTATACTTGTCGTTTTCTTCATCCAATCGCTTTCCGTTATGGGGCCCACACAAGGCTACGCCGTCGTACGAATATTCCCCGACAGCAAGAATATTCAACGACCAAACGAATATTCTCCGACAACAATGAGTATTTTATAACCACTTGCTTATTTGAAATATTTGCGCATTTTACCCATAACTAACCACATTAATCAAACCAACCCTTACTATTTCAAAATAATAAATAGAGGAATTAAATTTTATTTATTAATAATTTGGGGTCTTACATAAGTGGTTATAAAATATTCGTTTGGTCGGAGAATATTCTTTTTGTCTGGGAATATCCGTACGATGGCACAATCATTGGTGGACACCGCTACGAAATTATTGTCGGAGTTAGAAAATGACAGAAATAATTTTTATGAAAATAACGGCGAAAGTTTTACCGTTAAACTGTTTAACTACCTGGTGGTAAAAGTACAGTAATACGCGTGGTTGCATAATAGCACACAGTATTGATTATTGATGTTTACGTGAGAAGTCACTCAGTTATACTCAATTATTATTACGATAATTCTTTGCATAATATCTCTCATATTATTGATTCAATTATTGTCACAAGATCATCTCAGATAATATTTTATATTATTAAATCAATAATTGAGATGACAAAGTTATTCATATTATTATTTATTGTCACAGTATGGAACTTTTGATTTACATGAATGTACTATTGATTCACATGCATGTACTATTAGGAGAGGTGGTGCAAGTTTGATAATACTTGTAGGACTAAATTAAAAATGAAGAAAAAGATGAAGGTATTATACTGTAAAAATTCGAGCCCCAAAATGTGCAATTATCGAAATTATATTTTTCTATAAATAGAAGCACATTCTTCTTTTCATTCTCGCCAATTAACTAAGATTCACAAGAGCATTTATAGAGAGGGAAGCTATAGAGATGAAGAAGAAGAGTATTATGATACTTCATTATTCCAATATCCAACCTTCTACTAAGGTAAGGGGTATTATTTCTTTCGTATTCGTAAGGGATATTATTTTTGTTCAATATTCATATGAAATAATATTTTCTTTCATACTATGTAGTATGTAAGTAATATTATTTTGTTTCGTATCCCTAATTCTACACTCATTTTGTTGAAGTATTGCTTATATACTTCGTGAAATTAGTAGAATATCCTTGATATTTGCGCTTCATCCAATATCTTTTCATGAAAAAAATTATTCTGAGAATTCTTGATAATTATTAATCTTTTCATATCGGAATACTATTCTCGGGATACTATTCACAAAGTACTATTCACGGGGAACTATTCACAAAATAGTATACACAAAGTACTATTCCCGGGTGTAAGACCCAAACTTTTATGAATAAAGATGAATTTTTTATAAATATCATTTTTGAATATTATGGAATGAATTTGATATAATGTTATAGTTGTGGGTAATATTTATAAATTTTGCAAAAGTACTTGAAGTTGTTATATAATATTCGATTGGTGGGAATATTCGTTTTAATAGGTAATATTAAATGCAACGACACAATCATTGGTGGACCCTACAATGTAATTATTGTCAAATTGAAAACGACAAAAATACTTTATGAAAATAACGGCGGAAGTTTTATCATTAATCTGTTGAAACACCCGTTAAAAATACAAGATGTCTGGCGTGGTTGTATAGTAGCATCGGTATTTGATTATTGATGCTTATGTGAGAAGTTACTCGGTTTTGTTCAATTATTGCTACAATAATTCTTTGCGTAGTATCTCATATTATTTGATTCATTATTGTCAATATTTTATATATTATTAAATCAATAATTGAGATGACAAAGTTATTAATATTATTATTTGCAATATTAACGATGTCTAGAAGTTCTGTCAAGGAGAGGTTTGGTCACCTAATTGCGCGCCAATGGGGAGAAATCTTTATTGGAAAGCCCCCTCTTTCCTGGGAACGACCTGGTCGATTAATATTGTGAATTATAATAATGATGATAAATTTTAGTTTATTAGTATTATTAATGTAATAAAACAGAAAAGCTTTTTATATAAAACAGAATACTTTTATAAAGTTATCTATTTTATTAGACTATAAATAGAATATATTATATTTTATTATGTATAGTGTAGCATAGTGTCTGCATAGTATTTTGCATAGCAAAATCTTTTTATATAAAACAGAATACTTTTATAAAGTTATTTGTTTTATTAGATTTTAAATAATATATATATATATATTTAGAATATATTATATTTTATGGCATAGTATCTTATAAATAGGATGCTTAGTTAGAATTGAAATCACACTAGAAATTCAGAGAATTCTTCTTTTATAATCTTGGGCGTATTTCTTTAGAGTTTTCAGAAGCTTTGAGCGTAGAAAAACAGTATAAGTTTTCTTCAAGTATATCCTCGCTCTACCAGTCAGAATACTCTTCTTTTAAGGTAAGGGGTATTATTTCTTTTATTTTCATGAAGAGAACTTCTGTTATTCAATTCTTTATCATTATGTTGGAATAACTTGTCTGTCTGGAAGTCTGCATACATGGTGAAATTCTTACATTATTTCATTTTTATTATTACATTTGGAACATCACATGCATGCGTTTACGCATGACTGATTCGATTCTTTATTATTACATTTGGAACATCACATGCATGCGGTTTACGCATGACTGTTCCGTTTCTTTATTATTACATTGGAACATCACATGCATGCGGATTCACGCGTAACTTTGTTCCATTCTTTATTATTACTGTTGGAATAACTTTTCTGCATGCGATTATCGCATGCATGGTGATTTCTTACATTATTTCCATTCTTTATTATTACATTGGAATAACTTTGTCTATGTGGATTATCACATGCATGGTGAGTGATCCTTTGTATTCATTCCTTATTAAATTGTGGAAATGATCTGTCTAAGTGGATTACCGCATGGCGGACGAAAATCCATTTGTGATTTCATATATTCTATTATACTCAGTTGGTTAAAGTTTTGGCTTTTATACTCCATGAAATTACTAGAATATCCTTGATATTTACGTTTCATCTAGTATCTTTTCATGGAAATATTCTTCTGAGCATTCTTGAACTTTACTCCACAAAGCAGTATCATGTTGACAATTTGGACGTTATTGAGTTCAGGATAAATTAACTTATAAATCTTTAAAATTTATTCTTGAACTTGTTTTATTGAATTGTCATCATCCTCATGTTTATAATATGTTGAAAGTCATCTACATGGCACATAGGTGCATAGATGGACTTGGTATGATTATAACCAGGGATTATTCGGTATAATCATGACCGTAATGTTACAAATGATGTGGTAAAAATCCTCATTGGCCGTAGTGTATTGATGGACAGTTGTTGGCATGATCATGACCATTGATGAATACACGAATATCCTTGGCCCGTAGTGCATGGAGAATTTGTGGTCGTGATACTAATGAATATCCTTGGCCGTAGTGCAGGGATGATGTGGATTATTTATTAAGCTGAGTCTCAGAGATAAAAGTAATGAAAAACCTTTTAAATCATAGAAGATAGTAGAATTTATTTTCTACTTGACTCTTCTAATGGATTGCTTGTTCCGCTGCAGTTAAACTTGATGTTTATTATATTTTATCAGTTTAACACTGTTGAAGACTAATGATAATTTATTCTGCATTATCTTAGTCATAATATTTCATACTAGGCTAGTTGAGCTCACCCTTTTGCTTTCATTGTTCTCTTCAGGAAATGAGAACGTAACGGGGACTAGTTGGGGAACTGAGTGACGGTTCAGATGATAGCATTAATAGTCCTCACTATTCTATGAAATAATGTGAAAATAAATGTATCGAGGGCTTATTTTGAGTTTGAATACTGTTTAGAAGACAATGTTGTATTAAAACTCACAGCTTATGCTTTGTCGTATTTTACACGACAGTTGTATAATTAAGTTTTTCTTTGTATTTTGTACCATGTATTTGACGACTCAGAATAGGTGATGTATACCTATTTTGGGGGCGTCATAGTTGGTATCAAAGCTTAGGGATATGATCCCTGGTTGAGATGTGAGACAAGAACTAGAAGGGGAGAGACGAGAAATTCCTTCGCTAGTATGACCTACCTAAGTTTATTTGGTATTTAATTGGTCGGTCAGAGTATAGGGATAATATGTGATATGATAACTGTCGACGTTGGGATTTTTGGATGTCCCTTTCCGTTACTTGTTCTTTCGTGTTCTCATTTTAAGTGAGATTTGTTTGAAAAAACAAGTGAAAAAGGTCCGACATGTATAATGTCGACGATGGACTGTTAAGAGTCGCCATTGGTTTTTTAAATGGTTGTACCAACACAATGAGAAAAGGTTTGCACATTGACCCGGATGATGTGACACTTGCTAAATGGGTCGATGAAACCGAGATTCATTAGGGTCCGGGGACTTGGTTATCTTGGGAAGGTGTTAGGCACTTCAACATCCGTGTTACCACGGTGACCGCCTCTTTCAAAAACTATTATCTTAATGTGTGTGTATGTGGGTCAATGTGCTGTTATTTGGAAGTAGTGCGAGGCCTCGTTCGAACCTATATACACAGGGTTTGAATTTATGTAAAAATTCAATTTTTAGCAAGGTATGACAATGATGTTTTATAAAAAAGGTTTTTTCAAACCCTGATGCTCAATAGTAATTAAGACCTTTTACACTCCCATTTTATTAAGTGGTCGAAACAAATTGATTTTATTTTACTGAATCTGAGGCATCCGTATGAAAATAATATACAAAATAATGCCGGGCTTCCTCGTGGGTATGGAAACCATCCGAGGAAATTCGATACCATGAGAATAATTTACAAGTTGTTTACAGCTGAAAATGTCCATTACGAGAACCGAATCTAGATTCAATAGGATGAATCTGTGATCACATGATTCTTAGGCTCACAAAATACTGCAGTTTATATGAAAGCAATAAGCAGGTATATATATAAAAGCTGTAAATATATATATACAGACAGGATCACCAACCACGAAGCACCTCCATGGGGGATCGAAATGTAAATAAAGTCATTAAAAAGCTATCAACCGCCACAGAGGAAACTCGGTAGGGAAAAATGTAAATAAAGTCATAATACGATCAATCGCCACGAAGGAAACTCTAAAGCGGGACGTAATGTAAATAAAGTTGTAAATACGGTCAACCGCCACGAAGAAAACTCAAAGTGACGAAATGTAAAAAAAGCGATCAACCACCACGAAAGTAAACTCCAAAGGGGACAATATATATATATATATATATATATATATATATATATATATATATATAATAAGAGTAAAACGCACTTTGATCAAGTTCAGGCTCATCGAACAAAGTTCGACACACGATTAATATATATAAGTATATATATATATATATATATATATATATATATATATATATATATATATATATATATATAAAAAGCGAGTAAACTCACCTGGGCATCAAGTTCAGGCTCATCGAACAAAGTTCGACACACAGATTAATATATATAATATATATATATATATATATATATATATATATATATATATATATATATATTAAAGCGATAAGCAACGCACTGCATCAAGTTCAGGCTCATCGAACAAAGTTCGACACACGCCATTCACTGCAATCAAGTGCAGGCTCATCGAACAAAGTTCGACACACGATTAATATATATAAATATAAATATATATATATATATATATATATATATATATATATATATTAAAGCAAATAAACGCTCGAATATCAAGTTCAGGCTCAATCGAGGCATAACTCGATAATGTTAGTCAATATATATGTAAATATATATATATATATATATATATATATATATATATATATATATATATATATATCTGATCGAAATGAAACCACTAATCAAAATCCTGACAAAAGCAAGCAACACGACTCTCAACGTGTAAAAGGGTGTGTGCAAAGATGAAGAGAAAGACTCTAAAGTGTGTGAGAAGGCTTATAGGATGATAAAAGAAGGCTTCTATATCTTTAGAGTGGGTAAACTTGACTCTTGTAGGTGAAAAAGGGCTATATATGAGCTCACAGTGTTTAGAAGGGAAAGTACAACTTTGCGTGGGGTGAGTGCAGAGCAAATTGGGTAGGGCTTCCTCTTTTTCTCTTGCAAAATGGGATGCCTAAGCCCTCTATTTATAAACAAAGTAATGTAGCAGGTGTACACAATGGTGAGCCATGAGTGTACCAGAGGCAACTTCGGGTGGGCCCGGTTTGTCGGGTCGGGTCGCCTCTCAATCGTTCACTCGAGCAATCGTAATATCCACTCGAACTTTCAGAAGTGCAATCCGGGCATCCGTTTGAGGTATACAGGACCTATTTCGGACCGCCGTTGTCGAGAGTTGTACGATGACATGGGATTAGAGTTTGTACGAAGTCATTGAAGATGGGATGATGCCCTCCGGTCTTCAAGCTTCAACTTTTATCCGTTACCCCGTACAATAGTCACTCGGGATTGGTTAGCCTTGTGGGACATCATTCTGTAGAGACGTGATGTGGCATCGTGTTGACGAGATGACGATGTTGCCCATCACCGGTGTTATCACGGATTACCTTGATAAAGCCGCGTTACTTTCGACTTATTTGAGATTGAATTGCTACAATTGTTGAAGGTCCTCATTGTCACCTTTGAGGTGTGCTGTCTTCTCGATGTTATTCTTAGGGTTGGTGCGGTGTATCTCGTTTTGGCGCCGAGATTGAAGTGGTCGTATTTGAAAACAAGCATTTAGGGTTATCGCCAAAGCGCATTCCTTGGGGTTATCACCAAGGTTGGTGGCTATTCCCATGGTTGGGACTGAGACTGGATACCTCGGGGTCATCTCCGAGATTAATCGGTCTTCTCCGGTGTGAGTTCCGGTATTGTATCTGCAGGCCTCGGGGTTATCTCCGAGGTTGGATTTGGTTACTCCCGCATCGCGATCCGGGTTTGATCTTTGAACTTCCTAGTAGTATCCTAACGGCTTGGATTGTATTTCGTGGTTCTCTCTTAAAGACGAATCATCCTCCTGTAATGTTAGTGTGATGGTACAAAAAATTTTGAGTGTCTACAGATGCCCCTCTTTATCATACTCATGCATGGCGATGCATGGGTAGGATAAAGAATCCTAAACACTTGAAACACAACAAGACGAATGTGGTAATATGGGTAGCAAAATGATGCAAATGTATGATGCATGTGTACGGGGTTGTAGCCCAACATGCTGGGGATGATTGTTGGATCCCTATTGCTTTAACTGGGGATTGGCAATGCTGACCATATTTGATGTGTATGCCGAATCTGTTAGGATGTTGATGTTGGAGTTATCACCAAATTCCTGTGTTCTTGATAACGACTTGATCCCGAAGATGTACCTCTTATGTGTAAGAGATCCGTGGGGATAGGCTTGGTCTGTTTGAGGATGTGTATAATATATTCCATCATCTATCCTCTTTGATAACGTTGACCTTTCCTGGTTAGTATCGCCAGAATATGTCAAGATTCTGTTGGATTTACTGCCAACAGCAAATGCTGTCAGGGATGCCTAACCTTCGTTGACGTGTGAATCAACGGCTGAGAAATCCTGTGGGATATACTGTCAAGGCTACTTGACCTTCGTTGACGTGTGAATCAATGGCTGAGAAATCCTATGGGATATACTGTCAAGGCTGCTTAACCTTCGTTGACGTGTGAATCAACGGCTGAGGCTCTATGAGTAGATTGTCAAGGTTGCTTGACCTTCGTTGTTGTGTAGATCAATGGAACATTGCGTTGTGACCCCCGCCGGGGATCCGCTGGGGAATACGAGCAGTTGGGTATAAAAACCTCGAATAGCTCTAGAGCTCTGGTAGGTTTAATCGCTATCGGCTGAAATGACGTCAAGGTTTATTGACCTTCGTTGATATGTGTGTCAATAGTTTGAATGTACGCTGTAATCCCAAACCGTGACTTCACGTTGTAATCCCCGTCGGGGATCTACTGGGGACTTATGAGTACGTACGCAATTATCGAACAGCTCTCAATGCTTCGATGGGTTTACTTGCCATCGGCTGGAATAACGTCAAAGCTGCTTGACCTTCGTTGATAGACGTGTCAACGGATGAACGTGTTGTAACCCCCACTGGGGATCTACGTTGTAACCCCCGTCAGGGACTTACGTTGTAACCCCCATCGGGGACTCATGTTGTAACCCGTCGAGACTCACGTTATAACTTGTCGTCGAGACTCACGTTGTAACCCCCGTTAGGGACTCACGTTGTAACCCCCATCGGGGATCCACATAGGGTAACGACCTGGAGTCGGCGGCATCGAACCTGTATAAGGTATTGTCGGATGTGATTTGTGACAAATGAGATCATTAGCAGGGTATACCTCGTGTTCGGGTGACTACAATTGAGTGATGTATAGATTCAAAGTCTCATCTGAGAAGACCAGGATTGTATGCTGTTTTACTCAATCGCGTGGCATTTTTATTCCTGATTTGACCTTTCTAATTCATAAGAACTCCTTTGTAACTCGAAGGGGTGGGACCCACTATTTATAGGTAAAGTAGTCGCAGGTGTACCAGAGGAAACCCGGGTGGGCCCGGGTTGGCCGGGTCGGGTCGTCTCGAAGACGCACACTCGAAAATCGTAATGTCCACTCGAACTTTCGTAAGTGCAATCCGCATCCGTTTGAGGTATACAGGATCTATTTCGGACCGCCGTTGTCGAGTGTTGTACGATGGCATGGGATTAGAGTTTGTACGAAGTCATTGAAGATGGGATTATGCCCTCCGGTCTTCAAGCTTCAACTTTCATCCGTTACCCCGCACAATAGTCACTCGGGGTTGGTTAGCCTTGTGGGACATCGTTGCGTAGAGACGTGATGTGGCATCGTGTTGACGAGATGACGATGTTGCCCCTCACTGGTGTTATCCCTGGATTGGGCTGATAAAGCTGACGTTGCTCAGACTTCGCTGAGATTAGACTGGTGCAATTGTTGAAGGTCCTCATTGTCACCTTTGAGGTGTGCCTGTCTTTCCGATGTTATTCTTGGGGTTGGTGCGGTGTATCTCGTTGTGAGCGCCGAGATTGAAGCCGGTCGATTAAAACAAGCATTTAAAGGTTATCGCCAAAGCGCATTCCTTGGGGTTATCACCAAGGTTGGTGGCTATTCCATGGTTGGGATCGAGGCCGGATACCTCGGGGTTATCTCCGAGATTAATCGGTCTTCTCTGGTGTGAGTTCCGGTATTGTATCTGCAGGCCTCGGGGTTATCTCCGAGGTTGGATTTAGTTACTCCCAGACTGCGATCCGGGGTTTGATGCTGAACTTCCGGTAGTATCCGATACGGGCTTGGATTGTCTTTCAGGGTTCTCTCTTAAAAGACGAATTTGTCCTCCTGCAATGTTAGTGACAGTAGTACAGAAAATTTTGAGTGTCTACAATAACTAACCCTTTTTTGTGGCAATATCTAAAAATAACATCCGAGAATGTTGAGAATAGCAATGGAGCACAGGAGACCGTTGAGTCTCCACATATCAATAATCAGGATAATGTGCATCAGGAAGGTGACAATCCTCATGCAAACAACAACACTGACCAAATGATGAATGATGGAATGTTCAGAGGCTTTATGCAATTCATGCAACATTAGGCGAGAGCGACTCCTGTCCAAAATGTAGGTGGAAACACTGGAAACTCTCAGACGGTCACCGCTAAATAGTTCAAGGAGCTGGGACCACCCGAATTTATTGGGGAGCCAAAACCACTTAAGGCGGAGACGTGGATAAAGCAGATCACCAAGATATTTGATGTCTTGGGATGCTCCAAGTAGCAAAAGGTTCCCTTTGCCACCTTTATGTTGTGAGGAGAGGCAGATTACTGGTGGGAATCGGTAAAGCGTACTCAATCTGCTGCACTAAAGATGTCTTAGGAGAAGTTCCAAGAACTATTCAACGACAAATACTTTCCCAAAAGTATTCGTCACATGAAAGAGGTAGAGTTCATCAAGTTGGAGTAGAACAATATGACCTTGTCGTAGTACGAAGCTAAGTTTGCCGAGTTGTCCCAGTTTGAGTCTCACTTGGTTGATAATGAGGAAAGAATGACGCGGATGTTTCTAAGAGATTTGAAACCTGAGATACGTCAATATCTAATTTCTCATAAACTGTGTTTGTATTCAGATGTTGTAAATATGGCTCAGTTATTGGAGCGCGATAACGAGTCAACTCAACCAAGAGAAAGCAGCCGGCAAAATGATAATACCAGTGGTAGCAGTCATCGAAGCGGTGACAACAAACGTAAAGGGAACCAACATGCCAGAAATGGTAACCACTTCGGTGGTAATCATGGCCAAGACAATAAGAATGGACATTTCAACAAGAGGAGATTCAACAATGATGGAAAGACATCAGCATCAGCACCCGTGGTTAAGGAAGGAGAACGCCACCTATCATATGTTTCAAATGCGGAGGAGAGGGACATATCACTCCAAACTGCGCGATGTCATCCAAAGCTTGTTATAATTGTGGAAGAGAAGGTCACCTATCCCGATTTTTTTGTGCACCGAAGACAAGTCCAGTTGGAACGGTGACACAAAATACCGTCCCAGACAAGTCAAAACTAGTAGTTCAAGGGAAAGCTTTTGTTGTGACCTCCTAGAAAGCAAGGAACCCGAACGAGGTCATCATGGGTAAACTTATCATAAACTCTAGCGAAGTCTATACCTTATTTGATACCGGTTCTACCCATTCTTTTTTTTTTCTCCTACTTGCGCTCAACGATTAAATTTGACTCCGGAGAAATTAGACTTTGAATTATTTGTGGAAACTCCGTTGAGAGAAACCTTCATTACATCCACTGTTTATAAGTCTTGTTTGGTTCAAATCGGTACCCTCACATTACCTGTCGATCATATTTCATTAAAAATACTTGCATTTGATGTGATTCTAGGGATTAATTGGTTAACTACTCATCATACAAAAAATTGATTGTTTTCATAAGGTTGTTAGCTTTCATATTCCTAACCAACCTATTATGCGAATTCAAGCAACAAAACCATTAAAATCAATCACTGTCATCTCAAGCCATAAAGCTATTCGTTTATTGAAAAATGGATGTCAAGCTTTCTTAGCTCATGTCACATATTTAAACAAAAATACGTCAGATTTGAATGATATTTCTATTGTTAATAAATTTCGACGTATTCCCTGAAGAACTTCCCTGCCTACCCCGGTAGCGCGAAATTGAATTTTGTATCGACCTTGAACCCGGTACAAAACCCATTTCCAAAGCTCCATATCGAATGGCTCCTATTGAACTTCAAGAGTTAAAGACCCAACTGCAGGAATTATTAGACATCGGTTTCATTCGTCCTAGTACGTCTCCTTGGGGTGCTCCTATTCTATTCGTGAAGAAGAAAGATGGAAGTATGCGACTTTGTATTGATTATCGGGAGTTGAATCATGTCACCATCAAAAATAGGTACCCATTGCCACGTATTGATGACCTATTCGACTAGTTGCAAGGCGCCAAATTCTTTTCAAAGATTGATCTTCGTTCCGGATATCACCAATTGAAGATTAGAACCGATGACATTCCAAAGACGGCTTTCAGAACTCGGTACGGGCATTATGAATTCCTAGTCATGTCTTTTGGATTGACTAATGCTAATGCTACCTCCATGGATATGATGAACCGAGTATTCAAGGAATATTTGGATCACTTTGTGGTCGTCTTTATTGATGACATCCTCATATATTCCAAAAGCCGTGAAGATCATGAGCAGCACTTGAGGTTGATACTCCAAAAGCTTCGTGAAAATAAGCTTTATGCCAAGTTGAAGAAATACGAGTTTTGGCTTGAGGAAATAGCATTCCTTGGGCATGTAGTATCAAGTCATGGAATATCTGTTGACCCAGCAAAAATTGAAGCTATTCAAAGCTGGGAGCAACCTAAATCAGTGACTGAAGTACGTAGCTTTCTCGGATTAGCTGGTTATTATCGGAGATTCGTGGAAGGGTTTTCTCGAATCGCTACTCCATTATCTTAGCTGACTCGGAAAGATAAAAAATTCGGTTGGATCGTGGAATGTGAGAAGAGTTTTCAAGAACTCAAGAGGAGACTCATTTCAGCACCTGTTCTGACAATACCATCTGGCTCGGAGGGATTTCTCATCTACAGTGATGCATCGGGCAAAGGGTTAGGATGTGTTCTCATGCAACATGGGAAAGTTATAGCCTATGCCTCTCGGCAACTCAAAGAAAATGAGAGGAATTATCATTCTCATGATCTAGAGTTGGCAGTTGTTGTCTTCGCACTTAAAATTTGGAGGCATTACTTGTATGGGGAGAAAATGGAGATCATTACGGATCATAAAAGCCTCTAATATTTCTTCACTCAAAAGGAACTCAACATGTGACAATGACGTTGGCTTGAACTGTTGAAAGATTATGATCATACCATCCAATACCATCCTGGAAAAGCGAATGTGGTAGCTGACGCATTGAGTAGAAGATCATATGCGGGTACGAGTGTGATATTGTCAACGCAAAGGCCCATTTTGTGTGACTTGCAAAGGATGGAGATAGAGTTAAAGACTCCGGGGACCAATGTGATGATGGCGAATATATGAGTATAACCGACTTTAATCGATAAAGTTAAATCTACTCAAACTATAGACCTGGAGCTGATGCATATGTGGAAGAAAGTGCAAGAAGGTGCTATTTCGGAAGCAAGAATCGATGAAGAAGGAATACTTCGAGTCAACTCCAGACTTTGTGTTCCTAACGACCCAGATTTAAAGTATAAAATCATGATGGAGGCGCACAACACACTGTTTGCAATCTATCCTGGGAGTACCAAAATGTATCATGATCTTCGATATACATTTTGGTGGGGCAATATGAAAAGAGAGATAGTGTAAGACCCCGAAATTTTTTAAATAAAAAGGAATTTCCTTTATTTATTATTTTGAAATAGTAAGGGTTGATTTGATTAATGTGGTTAGTTATGGGTAAAATGCGCAAATATTTCAAAATAAGCAAGTGGTTATAAAATATTCATTTTTTGCCGGGAATATTCGTTTTGGTCGTGGAATATTCGTCTGCGTGTGGGAATATTAAATGCGACGGTAGCGACCATGTATGGGCTCCATAACTGGAAAGCGATTGGATGAAGAAAACGACAAATATAAGTTGGTTAAAAATAACGTAGGCGTAGTTATTCTGGTTAAGATCATTGGAATACCCGTGGGTTAAAATACGATGTCTGGCGCTGTTGCGCACGATAAGCAGATTACGGTATTGCACGAGATTGTTGAATTATTGATCCTTACGTGAAGAAGGCACTTACTCAATAATTTTCACAAAGAGTTAATTCTTGCTTCAATATTTTATTTTATTGATTCAATAATTGTTGCGTTGATATTTTATATTATTATTGTTTCAATAATTGTCATTGCACGGTATTTCCCATTATCAGATCAATAATTCATATTATTTGAATAATATTATTAGATAACATTATTGGCAATGTCTAGAAAGTTCTGTCTAAGGAGAGGTTTGGTCACCTAATTGCGCGCCAGTAAGGAGAGATCCTTATTGGAAAGCCCCCTCTTTCCTGGGAACAGCCTGGTTATCATAAATGTGATTCTGTAATATTATTTGTGAATAATTAATTATTGATTCATATGATAAGGAAATATTTATTTTATATGAATATAAATGATGGATTTATTTATGTGGTTATTAATGAAGGAATTAATGCTGAGATGTTTTATTTGTATTTTGTCGGATTGGAGGTATTAAAAGATCAAATCGGTGTTATTACAGCTTTATTGTGTGAGTTATAATATTTAATCCGACCGTTGGATCGTTGTAATTTTTGGATATGTTATACATATATAAGTTGAGTATATGTCCACAAATTTTGAACCGTTAAAATGAACGAAGGATTTGTTATGAATTTTAAGAGGTGATGATTTGAAATTAGGGTTATAATTGATTTTGGTGGAAAATTCTAGAATTGAGTGGGCCCCACTTATGGTTGGTGAAGAAATGTGCTGAATTTTATTTCAAATGTGGTGGGTGGCAATAGTAGCGGAGTAAAGCCATCGTGTTGCAGTTAAGTCTGCTTGACGTCTAACATTTTCCTATAAATAGAGGGCTAAGTTAGAATTGAAAATCACACCGAAAACAAGTTTCTCTCTTCTCTCTATATATTATCGAAATGTATTCTTGTGAGTATTTTGAGTATACTTTGAGTATTGTTAGATTTTGAGCAAGTTCCCTTCAAAGACTATATCCTGTTTCAACTAGAAGTCTTGTCTTTTCGAGGTAAGGGATGTTATTTTCTTCTCGGATGATATTATTTCTTCAATATCATTATCTTTGAAATATTGGTTGGAACTTTTTATCAAATTTGGAACTTTTTCATGTCCAAGGTTACTATTCATGAGTTACTATTCACGAGTTACTATTCATGAGTTACTATTCACGAGTTACTATTCACGAGTACTATTCACGCTTAGCGTGAAGGTATTTTTTTTGTGGAATTTCTATCTTTTGGTGTCGAAGTTACTATTCACGATATCTGACACTATTCACGATCTGACACTATTCACGATACTATCTGGCACTATTCATCAAAAAATAAAATTTCTTCTTTTAATTCCAAAATATCTATTACGGATACTAGCTTTGATTGTATCCATGTTTTGATCATTCTTGAATTTTACACCACTATGATTATTTTTGAGGTATTGTTGGACATGGATAAAACAAAGTACTAATCATTAATCCTTAATCCTTGTCATTTTGTTTCACTTTGGATTCGTTCTTTAAAAATATTTTCATCATCCTCGGTCTTAAATGATGATATTATTGAATATCTTTGGCTGTAGTGCAAAAGATGAATGATTTCTCAAGAATATCTTTGGCCAGAAAGTGCAAAGATGAAGCGGTGTTTAAATGAACATGACCGATCGATGAATATCTTTGGCCTTTAGTGCAAAGATGAGCAGTGTTGAGATGAACATACGACCGATTGATGAATATCTTTGGCTGTGAAGTGCAAAGATGAATATTTGATTTGAGATGAATATTGATTGATGTTACGGGGATAAAATATTGATGATGGATCGTTAAATTCATAGATTATAGTAGATTTCATTCTCTACGTAACTCTTCTATGAATTATTATTTCCATTATGAATATTGATCTGAAACTTGTTGTCTATTGTATTCTATCGATTTTTCCTGTTGGAGACTAACGATAATTTGTTGTATATTATCTTAGTCATAATATTCTTCTTCGGGCTAGTTGAGCTCACCCCTTTTCCTTGTTGTTCCATTTTTCTTCTCGTGGGAGGCGAGAATGTAGCGAAGTACTAGTCGGGGTATGGAATGAAGGTTCTAGAGAGAGTTGTTTAGTAGTCCTCACCATTTTGTAAAAAATAATGTATCAATAAATGTGATGAGGATTTATTTGAGTATAGATATTGTCTAGAAGATAATATCCGTATTTAAACTCACAAGATATATATTGTCGTATTTCACACGACATTTGTATTATTAAAGTTGTAGTTTGCTTCTTGTACCATGTATTTGGCGACTTCGGAATGGGTGTTGTGTATACCTATTTTGGGGGTGTCACGATTAGTATCGAGCTTAGGATATGATCTCTGGCGAGATCGGGGAATAGAACTAGGAGGAGAGACAGAGTAAATCCTTCGCTAGTGTGTCTACCTAAGCTTATTTGTTAGTTGGTCAAGATATAGGGATATTATGTGATATATTGATTTCCTTAATTAACCCTTATTTTATGGCGAGTGTTGAGAATGTCGATCGAGAATATTAACGATGGAGTAAATGAGGCCGTGGAGATGCCTCAGACTCACCAACGAGGAGAGCGAATGCAACAGTCGTGGCAATGTTCCTCTTGTGAACAACACCATTGAAAGCGAGATGATGAGCGAGGGATGTTTAGAAGTTTTTGCGCTTCATACAAAATCGAATTTGAGGAGACTCGTGTTCAAAATCTGAGGAGAAATGATAGTAATTCATGGGTGGTCACACCCAAGTCGCTTCAAAGAGTTGGGACCACGAGTGCAGGGAAAGCCAGATTCGATCATGCCATGGAAACATGGGTCAAACAAATTACCAAGATATTCGATGTCTTGGGATGCACGAAGAAACGAAAGTTCCATTCGCTACTTTTATGTTCCGTGGCGAGGCAGACATCGGTGGGAATCGTGAAGCGTACCCATCCAAATTTCACTCAACATGTCGTGGAGACGTTTGAAGCATTCAATGACAAGTACTTCCACAAAGTATTAAATCATATGAAGGAAGTGGAGTTTATTAGACTGGAGCAGAATAACATGACGGTGTCCCAGTACGAGGCGAAGTTCGCGGAGTTATCCAGGTTTACACCTCATTTGGTGGAGAATGAGGAACGTATGACGCGGATGTTTCTGAGAGGTTTGAAACCCGGCATACATTAATATCTCATTTCTCATAAATTTTCTCTCTATTCGAGATGTTGTCAATGAGGCTCGATTGTTAGAGCGAGATAACGAACGTAATGTTCAACCAAGGACCATAACCGAGGATCATCTAGAAGATAGCGATCATCGAATAACGATAACCGGCGGAGAAAGAAGAATACGGACAAAGGCGGTAACCACTCGGTGGTAATCGTGGCCATGAAAATAAAAGAAGTGAGTCGGGAGGAGATTCAACAACGACCATTTGAAGACGTCAGCGCCCGATGTGACTAGTTTTAAGGGAGGAGAACGACCACCGGTCGTATGTTACAAATGTGGGAAAGAGGGACATATCATTGGCCGCCTAGCAATTTTAAGGTATGCTATAATTGTGGAAAAGAAGGACATATCGCTCGAGATTGTACGATATCAAAACCCAGTCCAGCGGGAATGGTAACTCAAAAGGATGTCCCAGAAAAGTCAAAGTCAACGATTTCTAGAAGAGCTTTTGTGCGTGGCCAAATCAAAATCGAGGAACGAACGAACGGTTAGCATGGGTTAGTTAATTATAAATTCTTGCGAAGTTTATACCTTACTAGATACCGGTTCTACCCATTCTTTTATCTCTCTTGCTTGCGTTCAACGTTTGAACTTGACTTCGGAGAAATTAGACTTTGACCTATCTGTGGAGACTCTATTAGGAGAAACTTTCATTACATCCGTTGTTTAAAAATCTTGTTTGATCCAAGTTGGCACCATCACATTACCTGTTAACCTTATTTCTATAGAGATATTTGCTTTTGATGTGATTTTAAGGTTAACTACTCATTATGCCAAATTGATTGCTTTTGTAAGGTTGTTAGTTTTCATATTCCTAAGCAACCTGTTATTCGAATTCAAGCAATCAAACCATTGTAGTCAAACATTTTCATATCAAGCCATGAAGTCATTCGTTTATTACGGATGTCAAGTTTTCTTAGTCCATGTTATGGATTTGAATAAAGACACGTCGATTTGAATAATATTCATGTTGTTATTAATTTTTCTGGCGTATTTTCTCAAAGAATTTCTTGGCTTACTCCCAAAGATCGATATTAAATTTTGTATCGACTTTGAACCCTAGTACAAAACTCATTTCTAAAATCTCATATCGAATGGCTCTATTGAACTTGAGAGTTAAAATTCAACTATAGAATTTGGTACTGAGCCTTTATCTTGTGACTTCCTTTGTGGAATTCACTAAGCCGAACTCTCCGTAGGGGACACCATATTCGTGCGATAGTAAACCGATAGGTATCATTGTAACGTCTTATCCAAGGTAGGGATATGAGTCACGATTGAGAACAACCTAAGTCGGTAATCGAAATACGTAGCTTTCAGGCTTAGTTGGTTATTATCGGAGATTCGTTGAAGGATATTCTCGAATCGCTATTCCATTAACGCAATGACTTCGTAGAGATACAAAATTGAATGGAGCAAGGAATGTGGGAAGAGCTTGAAGAACTCAAGAGGAGACCCATTTCAAAGACATGTTACGACCATGCCATCCTGGAAAAGCGAACGTGGTAGTGGCGTGTTGAGTAGAAGATCGTATACAAGTCTGAGTACGATATTGTCAAAGACTCATTTCAGTATAATATACAAATAATAGAGATGGAGATGAAAACTCTAGGTACCCACATGATGATATCTGAGTGCGTGATGATATACGAGTATAATCGACTTTAATCGATAAAGTTAAAGCTGTTCAAGCTACACACCGGAGCTGATGAATTTGAATAAGGAGGTGCAAGAAGTTGTTATTTCAAAAGCGAGAGAATCGGTGAGGTGAGAAAAGCTCAAACCTTCGATTAATTAATCCAGTTGAAATTCTCGATCGAATAGGAACTGTGGCCTATAGACTCGTTTTACCGCCAAGTATGACGCGTGTTCATAACGTTTTTCACGTATCGATGTTACGTAAATATGTGGACGACCCGAACTACGTCATTGAGTTAGAACCGGACGAGATAGCCGAAGACTTAACGTATGAGGAGGTACCTGTCAAGATTTTGGATAGGAAGGAGCATGTCCTACGCGCAAAGGTCATACCACAAGTTAAAGTTTTGTGGAGGAATCATGCTATATGAAAATGACACGGGAATTGGAAGCGAAAATGAAAGCGAGGTATCCTCATCTTTTGAAACACCAGTGTCGTCGTCAATTTCGAGGACGAAATTTCATAAGGAGGGAGGTTGTAAGACCTCAAATTTTTAAATAAAAAGAAATTTCCTTTATTTATTATTTTGAAATAGTAAGGGTTGATTTGATTAATGTGGTTAGTTATGGGTAAAATCATAAATATTTCAAAATAAGCAAGTGGTTATAAAATATTCATTTTTGCTCGGGAATATTCGTTTGGTCGTGGAATATTAAATGCTTTGTCAGAATATTAAATGCAATGGTAGCGACCATGTGTGGGCTCCATAACTTGAAAGCGATTGGATGAAGAAACGACAAATATAAGTTGGTTAAAAATAACGGGCGTAGTTATTCTGCTTAAGACCGTTGGAATACCCGGTGGTTAAAATACGATGTCTGGCGTGGTTGCAAGAATGGCACCTGCAGTATTTGCCGCGATATTGTTGAATTATTGATCCTTACGTGAAGGCACTTTTCAATAATTTTCACGGTGAGTTCTTGTTCAATATTTTATTTTATTGATTCAATAATTGCTTTGCGTTGATATTTTATATTATTATTGTTTCAATAATTGTCACTGCATAGTATTTCCCATTATCAGATCAATAATTCATATTATTTGAATAATATTATTAGATAACATTATTGGTAATGTCTAGAAAGTTCTGTCTAAGGAGAGGTTTGGTCACCTAATTGCGCGCCAGTAAGGAGAGATCCTTATTGGAAAGCCCCCTCTTTTCTGGAAACAGCCTGGTTGTCATAAATGTGATTCTGTAATATTATTTGTGAATAATTAATTATTAATTCATATGATAAGAAATATTTATTTTATATGAATATAAATGATGGATTTATTTATGTGGTTATTAATGAAGGAATTAATCTTTGAGATGTTTTATATGTATTTTTAGTCGGATTGGAGGTATTAAAAGATCAAATCGGTGTTATTACTGACTTTATTGTGTGAGTTATAATATTTAATCCGACCGTTGGATCGTTTGTAATTTTTGGATATGTTATACATATATAAGTTGAGTATATGTCCACAAATTTTGAACCGTTAAAATGAACGAAGGATTTGTTATGAATTTTAAGAGGTGGTGATTTGGAAATTAGGGTTATAATTGATTTTGGTGGAAAATTCTAGAATTGAGTGGGCCCCACTTATGGTTGGTGAAGAAATGTGCTGAATTTTATTTCAAATGTGGTGGGTGGCAATAGTAGCGAGTAAAAGCCATCGGAGTTGCGAGTTAAGTCTGCTTGGCGTCTTAACATTTTCCTATAAATAGAGGCTAAGTTAGAATTGAAAATCACACCGAAACAAGTTTCTCTCTTTCTCTCTCTATATTATCGAGCGTATTCTTGTGAGTATTTTGAGTATACTTTGAGTATTGTTAGGCGGAGCAAGTTCCCTTCAAAGACTATATCCTGTGTTTTCACTAAAATCTTGTCTTTTTCGAGGTAAGGGATGTTATTTTCTTCTCGGATGATATTATTTCTTCAATATCATTATCTTTGAAATATTGGTTGGAACTTTTATCAAATTTGGAACTTTTTCATGTATCGGGTTACTATTCATGAGTTACTATTCACGAGTTACTATTCACGAGTACTATTAAGCTATTCATGAAGCGTGAAGATGTTTTTTGTGGAATTTCTATCTTTTGGTGTCGAGTTACTATTCACGATATCGGCCTTTCATTCACGTATCTGACACTATTCATGTATATCTGACACTATTCATCGAAAAATAAAATTTCTTCATTTCGTCCAAAATATCTATTACGGATACTAGCTTTGATTGTATCCATGTTTTGATCATTCTTGAATTTTACACCACTATGATTATTTTTGAGGTATTGTTGGACATGGATAAAACAAAGTACGAATCATTAATCCTTAATCCTTGTCATTTTGTTTCACCGGATTCGTTCTTTAAAATATTTTTCATCATCCTCGGTCTTAAATGATGATATTATTGAATATCTTTGGCACAGGTGAAAGATGAATGATTTCTGAAGAATATCTTTGGCACATGTGTGTGCAAAGATGAGCGGTGTTTAAATGAACATGACCGATCGATGAATATCTTTGGCCTTTAGTGCAAAATGAGCAGTGTTGAGATGAACATGACCGATTGATGAATATCTTTGGCTGTAGTGCAAAGATGAATATTTGATTTGAGATGAATATTGATTGATGTTACGGGGATAAAATATTGATGATGGATATTTAAATTCATAGATTATAGTAGATTTCATTCTCTCACGTAACTCTTCTATGAATTATTATTTCCATTGCGAATATTGATCCGAAACTTGTTGTCTATTGTATTCTATCGATTTTTCCTGTTGGAGACTAACGATAATTTGTTGTATATTATCTTAGTCATAATATTCTTCTTCGGGCTAGTTGAGCTCACCCTTTTCCTTGTTGTTCCATTTTTCTTCTCGGGAGGCGAGAATGTAGCGAGTACTAGTCGGGGTATGGAATGAAGGTTCTAGAGAGAGTTGTTTAGTAGTCCTCACCATTTTGTAAAATAATGTATCAATAAATGTGATGAGGATTTATTTGAGTATAGATATTGTCTAGAAGATAATATCTCGTATTTAAACTCACAATTATATATATATTAAATATTTCACACGACATTTGTATTATTGAAGTTGTAGTTTGCTTCTTGTACCATGTATTTGGCGACTCAGAATGGGTGTTGTGTATACCTATTTTAGGGGTGTCACAGATAGCGCTATTTATCTCAAGGTGTCTAATGTGTCAACGAGTCAAGGCGGAGCATCAAGTACCAAAAGGTCCATTGCAACCACTTGAAATTCCAGAATGGAAGTGGGAGCATATTACCATGGATTTCATTACTGGTCTTCCTAAGGTTTCTCAAGGCATAGATGCAATTTGGGTCATTGTTGATAGATTGACCAAGTCTGCTCACTTCTTACCTATACGAGAAACTTATACACTTGAACGTCTTGCTCGTATGTACATAAACGAGGTTGTAAGATTGCATGGTATGCCAGTATCCATAGTTTCTGATCGAGACCCAAGATTCACTTCAGGATTTTGGGTTAGTTTACAAAAAGATATGGGCACGGATTTACTATTTAGTTCGGTATATCATCCTCAGACGGACGGACAATCAGAGAGGATTATTCAAACTCTTGAAAATTTATAAAGACTTTGTGTCCTTGACTTCAAGGGAAGTTGAGACAAGTTCTTACCATTGGTGGAGTTTTCCTACAACAACAGCTATCAAACAAGTATTGGCATGGCTACATTCGAAGTGTTGTATGGAAGAAAGTGCCGTTCCCCAGTATGCTGGGATGAGGTGGGTGAAGCAATGTTATTGGGACTGGAGTTGGTACGTATGACTACGAAAAAGATTCAAATGATCCGGCAACGTATAAAAACCTCACAAGATCGACAAAAGAGTTATGCTGATCTTCATCGAAAGGACGTGGAATTCGATATTGGAGACCATGTGTTGTTACGTGTTGCTCCATGGAAAGGAGTTACGAGGTTTGTAAAGAGAGGAAAGCTCAATCCTCAATTCATTGGCCCATTTTTAATCCTCGGTCGAGTAGGAACTGTGGCCTATAGACTCGTTTTACCGCCAAGTATGTCTCGTGTTCATAACATTTTTTCACATATCTATGTTATGTAAATATGTGAAAGACCCGCACCACATTATTGAGTTAGAACCAGACAAAATAGCGAAAGATTTAACGTATGAAGAGGTACCTGTTAAAATCTTGGATAAGAAGAAACATGTTCTACGCTCCAAGGTTATACCTCAAGTCAAAGTTTTGTGGAGGAACCACGATATTGAGGAAATGACCTGGGAGTTAGACTCTGAAATGAAATCAAGGTATCCTTACCTCTTCGACATACCAAGTACGTACCCTAATTTTGAGGGGGAAATTTCATAAGAAGGGGACGTTGTAAGACCCCAACTTTTATGAATAAAGATGAATTTTCTATAAATATCATTTTTGAATATTATGGAATGAATTTGATATAATGTTATAGTTGTGGGTAATATTTATAAATTTTGCAAAGTACGCAAGTTGTTATATAATATTCGATTGGTCGGGGAATATTCATTTTAATAGGAAATATTCGTACAACAAAGACAATCATTAGTGGACCCCAAAACAAAATTATTGTCGGATTGATCGAAAATGACAAAAATACTTTTATGAAAATAACGGTAAAGTTTTACTGTTAAGCATTTGAAACACCCGGTGTTAAAAATACAAGATGTCTGGCGTGGTTGCATAGTAGCACGGTATTGATTATTGATGCTTACGTGAGAAGTCACTTTCGGTTTTGTTCAATTATTGCTACAATAATTGCTTTGCGTAGATCTCACGTTATTTGATTCAATTATTGTCAATATTTTATATATTATTAAATCAATAATTGAGATGACAAAGTTATTAATATTATTATTTGCAATATTAACGATGTCTAGAAGTTACATCGAGAGAGGTTTGGTCACCTAATTGTGCGCGCCTAATGGGGAGAAATTTTTATTGAAAGCCCCTCTTTCACAGGAACGACACAGTCGATTAATATTGTGAATTATAATAATGATGATAAATTTTGGTTTATTAGTATTATTAATGTAATAAAAGCAAAATGCTTTTTATATAAAATGTAATACTTTTATAAAGTTATCATTTTTATTAGACTATAAATAGAATATATTATATTTTATTATGCGTAGTGTTGCATAGTGCACTGCGTAGTGTTTTGCATAGTAAAATCTTTTTATAAAAAATGTAATACTTCTATAAAGTTATTTGTTTTATTAGATTTTAAATAAAATATATAAATATATATATATATAATATATTATATTTTATTGCATAGTATCTTATAAATAGGATGCTTAGTTATAATTGAAATCACACCAGAAATTCAGAGAATTCTTCTTCTATAATCTTGGGTGTATTTCTTTAGAGTTTTCAGAAGCTTTGAGCGTAGAAAAATAGTATAAGTTTTCTTCAAGAATATCCTCACCCTACCAGTCAGAATACTCTTTTTTTACGGTAAGGGATATTATTTCTTTCGTCTTACGTGGCGAGAACTTACATTATTCCATTCTTTATCATTATGATGGAATAACTTTTATCACATCTGAAGTACCATACATGGTGAAATTCTTACATTATTCCATTTTTATTATTACATTTGGAACATCACATGCATGCGTTTACATATGACTGGTTCTATTCTTTATTATTACATTAGAACATCCCGTCATGCATGCGGTTTCGCGTGACTGAGTTCCGTTCTTTATTATTATGTTGGAACATCACATGCATGCGGATTCTGCAGGACCTGGTTCCATTCTTTATTATTCTGTTGGAATAACATGTATGTGCGATCTATCGCATGCATGGTGATTTCTTCTATTATTCCATTCTTTATTATTCTATTGGAATAACCTGTCTATGTGGATTATCACATGCATGGTGAGTGATCCTTTGTATTCATTCCTTATTAAATTGTGGAAATGATCTGTCTAAGTGGATTACCGCATGGCGAACAAAAATCCATTTGCGATTTCATATATTCTATTATACTCAGTTGGTTAAAGTTTTGGCTTCTATACTCCATGAAATTAGTGGAATATCCTTGATATTTGCGCTTCATCCAGTATCTTTCATGGAAATATTCTTCTGAGCATTCTTGAATTTTACTCCACAAAGCAGTATCGTGTTGACAATTTGGACGTTATTGAGTTGAGGATAAATTAACTTATAAATCTTTAAAATTTATTCTTGAACTTGTTTTATTGAATTGTCATCATACTCATGTTTATAATATGTTGAAAGTCATATGTGGCCTGTAGTGTATAGATGGACTTGGTATGATTATGACCATAGATTATTCGGTATAATCATGACCGTAATGTTACAAATGATGTGGTCAAAATCCTCATTGGCCGTAGTGCATTGGTGGACAGTTGTTGGCATGATCATGACCATTGACGAATACACGAATATCCTTGGCCCGTAGTGCATAGAGAATTTGTGGTCGTGATACTAATGAATATCCTTGGCCGTAGTGCAGGGATGATGTGGATTATTTATTAAATAGAGTCTCAGCGATAAAAGTAATGAAAAACCTTTTAAATCATAAAAGATAGTAGATTTTATTTTCTACTTGACTCTTCTAATGGATTGCTTGTTCCGCTGCAGTTAAACTTGATGTTTGTTATATTTTATCAGTTTAACACTGTTGAAGACTAATGATAATTTATTCTGCATTATCTTAGTCATAATATTTCATACTGGGCTAGTTGAGCTCACTCTTTTGCTTTCATTGTTCTCTTCAGGAAATGAGAACGTAGCTGGGACTAGTTGGGGAACGGAGTGACGGTTCAGATGATATCATTAGTAGTCCTCACTATTCTATGAAATAGTGTGAAAATAAATGTATTGAGGATTATTTTGAGCTTGAATACTATTTAGAAGATAATGTTGTATTAAAACTCACAGCTTATGTTTTGTCGTATTTTACACGACAGTTGTATAATTAAGTTCTTATTTGTATTTTGTACCATGTATTTGACGACTCAGAATAGGTGATGTATACCTATTTTGGGGGCGTCACATCGGGTACTATTCACAAAGTACTATTCACGGGTACTATCCACGGGGTACTATTCACCCGAGAAACTATTTGTGACAAAAATTGATTTCTTTGTTGTCTAAATCATTTTTGATACAATATTATTCTTGATTTTTACTCCACAAAGCAGTATCATATTGACAATATGGACATTTTTAAACTCAGGGTAAATTTAAAGTCTTTAATATCTATCCTTGATTTTGTTTAACTGAATTCTTATATCATTGTCATCATCTTCATGCTTATATTATGATGAAAGTCATCTTTGGCTTACGTGCATAGATAAACTGTTGATTGATATGATTATGATCAGGGATCATTCGGTATAATCATGACCTGTAATGTTACAAGTAATGTGGATTGTTTATTGAGTTGAGTCTCAGCGGCAGTTATTGGTATGATTATGACCATACGTTCTCTTCAGCCAAGGGTGCAAAGATGAATTGTTGTTTGGCATGTTTATGACCATTGGTGAAAACACGAATATCCTTGGCTTGTAGTGGATGGATAATTCGTGGTCGTGATACTAATGAATATCCTTAGCCGTAGTGCAGGGATGATTCGATGATGTAGATTTTTTATTAAGCTGAGTATCAGCGATAAAATTGATGATAAACTTTTTAAATCATAGAAGATAGTAGATATCATGCTCTACTTGACTCTTCTAATGGATTGCTATTTCCGTTGCAATTGTTGATCTAAAACTTGTTGTCAATTGTATTCTATCAGTTGTTATACTGTTGAAGGCTAAGGATAATTTATTCTGCATTATCTTAGTCATAAATTTTTTTACTAGGCTAGTTGAGCTCACCCTTTTATTTCATTGTTCTCTTCAGGAAATGAGAATATAGCTGGGACTAGTCGTGGAATGGATTAACGGTCCAGATGGTTGTTTTAGTAGTCCTCAATATTCCGTGAAATAGTGTATTAATAAATGTAATGAGGACTTCATTTGAGTTTGAATACTGTCTATGAGACAATATTCGTGTAAAAACTCTCAGCTACGTTTTGTCGTATTGTATAAAAGAAGTTTATTTTGATTTACATACCATGTATTTGGCGACTCAGAATGGGTGATGTATACCTATTTTGAGGGCGTCACAGTTGGTATCAAAGCTTAGGGATATGATCCCTGGCTGAGATGTGAGACTAGAACTAGGAGGGGAGAGACATGTAATTCTTTCGCTAGTGTGACCTACCTAAGTTTATTTGTTATTTAACTGGTCGGTCAGAATATAGGGATAGTATGTGGCATGTCAATTAACCCTTGTTTTGTGGCAGCGTTGGAAAATGACATCTAAAAATGTTGAGATAAGCAATGAAGCACATGAGATCGTTGAGTCACCGACGATCAATAACTAGGATAATGTGCATCAAGAAGGCAATAATCCTCGCGTAAACAACTACACCGACCAAATGACGAACGATGGTACGTTTAGGAGTTTTTTTAGAATTTTTGCAAAACCAAACGAGAGAAACTCCTGTTCATAATGTAGGTGGAAATACTAGCAACTCACGGCTGGTGGACCACCAGAGTTTTTGGGAAAGCCAGAACCACTTAAGGCAGAGACATGGATAAAGCAGATCACCAAGATATTTGATGTCTTGGAATGCTCAGAGGAGCAAAAGGTTCCCTTCGCCACCTTTATGTTACGTGAAGAAACAGATTACTGGTAGGAATCTGTAAAACGTACTCAACCTTCTGTACTCAAGATGTCTTGGGAGAAGTTCCAAGAATTGTTCAATGACAAGTAATTTCCCGAAAGTATTCGTCACATGAAGCATGTTGAATTCATCAAGCTGGAGCAAAACAATATGACTGTATCGCAGTACGAGGCTAAGTTTGCCAAGTTGTTCCAGTTTGCATCCCATTTGGTAGATAATGAGGAGCGTATGACGCGGATGTTCCTAAGAGGTTTGAAACCCGAAATACGTCAATACCTCATTTCTCACAAACTTTGTTTATATTCTGATGTTGTGAATAGGGCTCAGTTATTGGAGCGCGATAATGAGTCAGTCCAACCAAAAGGCAACGACCAACAACACGATAATAATCGTACCGGTGGCAACATCCATCTGGGATGGTGACGCCAAAGGCTGTCCCAGATAATGAGTCAGTCCAAGCGTGTTATAATTACGGAAGAAAAGGTCACCTAGCTCAATTTTGTCGTGTATTAAAGTCAAGTCCAACTGGGATGGTGACGCCAAAGGCTGTCCCAGATAAGTCAAAGTCGATACTTTAAGTGAGAGCGTTTGTCGAGGAACCCGAACGAAATTATCACGGGTAAGTTAATCATAAATGCTTACGAAGACTATACCTTATTCGATACGGTTCTACCTACTCTTTTATTTCTCCTACTTGTGCTCAACTTTTAAATTAACTCCTGAGAAATTAGAATTTGACTTATCTATTGAAACTTTGTTGGGAGAAACCTTAGTTACATCCATTATTTATAAATCTTGTTTGATTTAAATCGACACTTTCATGTTACATGTCGATCTTATCTCTTTAAAAATACTTGCCTTTGATGTGATTTTAGGAATCGACTGGTTAACTACTCATCATACTAAAATTAATTATTTTTGTAAGGTTGTTAGCCTTCCTAACCAACCTGTTATGCGAATTCGAGTAACCAAACCACTAAAGTCAATCATTGTCATATTAAGCCATAAGTAAAAAGCCACGAGCCTTTCTCTGGAGACTTCCAAGTCTTGGAATGCACCGAAGCCATACTCTCCATCGGGGACGCCGTGAATAACGGTGGCAAGTTGATAGGTATCATTGTGAGGTGCTATCTATGTCTTGGATAAGACTCACAGTTTTGAATGATATTTCTATCGTTAATAAATTTCCTAACGTATTCCTTGAAGACTTCCTGGTCTACTCCCAGAGCGTGAAATCAAATTTTGTATTGACCCTAGTAAAAAAACCCATTTTTATAACCCTCAAATATTTTTACACCATAAACGAATGCATCATGCACCAAAGATGTTGGCTCGAGCTGTTGAAAGGTTACGGTCATACCATTCAATACCATCTTAGAAAAGTGAACGTGGTAGCTGACGCGTTGAGTAGAAGATCGTATGCGGTTGTCGACGTCGGGATTTTTATTTGTCCCTTTTCGTTACTTGTTCTTTGGTGTTCTCATGTTAGGTGAGATTTGTTTGAAAAAAAGAGTGAAAAAGGTTCGACATGTATAATGTCGACGATGGACTGTTAAGATTCGCTAGTTGGTTTTTTATATTGTTGTACCAACACAACCGAGAAAAGATTTGCACATTGACCTAGTGATGGGACATTGCTAAACGGGTCTGTGAAACTGAGATTCATTTAGGGTCCGGGGGCTTGATTATGCGGAGGGAATGTGTTAGGCACCCCCCGACATTCGTGTTACCACGGTGACTGCCACATTTCAAGAAACTGTTATATGAATGTGTGTGTGTGTGTGTGTGTGTGTGTGTGGGTCAATATGTTATTTATATGGAAGTAGTGCGAGGCCTCGTTCGCACCTATATACACAGGATTTGAATTTGAATATAAAATAAGTTTTAAACAAGATATGGCAGTGATGGTATATAAAAAGAGGTTTTTTAAACCCTTGTGCTCAAGATATGGCAGTGTTCGGCTGGATTTCTTTTAATTTTTGAGATGCGAAGCATCTTCGAGAAAATAATGTACAAAGTAGTGTCGAACTCCTCGTGGGCATGAAACCCATCTGAGGAAATCCAAACACCGTGAATAAATTTACAAGGTGCTTACAGCTGAAAATGTCCATCACGGGAACCGAATCTAGATCCAGTAGACTGAATCTGTGATCACATAATTCCTAGGCTCACATGATGCATGAATTGATATAAGCGATGAATGCAGTTATATATATATATATATATATATATATATATATTGACATGATCACCACCACGAAGCACCTCCATGGGGATCGAAATGTAAATAAAGTTTAAAAATCAATCAATAATAAAGTAAACTCCAAAGGGACTAAACGTATATATATATATATATATAAAAGCGGTAACGCATTAGGATGTAAAATCTAGGGTCATCGAATGTAGTTCGACAACAATTGATATATATAAGTATATATATATATATATATATTAAAGCGATAAGCACGCTCAGGATGTAAAATCCGTGCTCATCGAACAAAGTTCACACACAGATTCATATATATAAGTGTGTGTGTATATATATATATATATATATATATATATATATATATATATATATATATATATATATCTGAAAGCAAATAAACGCTCCGGCCAAAGTCTAGGCTCAATCAAGGCATAACTCGATAATGTTAGTCCATATATAATAAATATATATATATATAAGTATATATATACAAACTGAAATAAAAGCACGGATTGAAGTCCGGGAAAACACACGCAACACGACTCTCAACGTGAAGAATAGTGTGTGCAAAGATGAAGAGAAAGGCTTTAAAGTGTGTAAGAAGGCTTATAGTGGACTGGCAAAGAAGACTTCAATAACTTTAAATGGATGAACATTAGGTTCCCACCGGTAAAAATATGACAGAATATAAGCTCAAAAGTGTTTGAAATGAGAAAGCACTTAGTTTATAGGGTGCACAAAGCAAATTGGAAAGAGTTTCCTCGCTATTTCTTTCCTACAAAATGGCCACCCCAAGGCCTCTATATATAGGGGGGGTGCCACAGGTCTACCTGCCCGGGATGCCCAGGATGCCCAACAATGTGGGTCCTGCCGTGTCGAAGTACGTACACTCGGACAACGCGCTGTTCGCTCGGTCCTTCATAACTTTCAATCCAGGAGTCCGATGGAAGCGTGTCATACCATTCCAAAAAGCTCTTTCCGAGAGCTACACAATGACATAGGATTTGATCTTTTTTTGATTCTGGGAAGATGGGTCCATGACCGAAATAGCATTTCTGGGTTTCCATTAGGCAATCCGGTGAGCTTTGTGTAGTTTGTACTTCGAAGTTAAGATATGGTTCTTGTGGGACTTATTTTGAAGCAATTTTAGTTAAAATGAGTGTATTTTGATTTGAAGTGAAGTTGAGTTGGCAAAATGACCAGTTTGCCCCTCTCGGAGTTATCTTCGGTGTTCGCGCAGTTGTAGGAGTTTTTTCTCAGGGTTATCTCTGAGGTTGTCATGATGTTGACTCTGAATATCCTCAGGATTATCTCTAAAGTTGGAATTGATATTGTGGTCCTCCAGGGTTACCTCTAGAGTGTGAAAAAGAAATTTTTGCCCTCTTGAATAGTTAGTAACAAGAAAAGAAAATTTTGAGTGTCTATAGATGCCCCTCTTTATCATGTTCATGCAATGCAATGGAATGGAGATGATAAAGATTAGTAGACACTTGAAATATGACAAGGTATTTTTAATGATGCAAATCACAATGTAATGAATGTTAAAATGTTTTTGCAAATCGCAGCTCGCAAATCGCACATCGCATTTCGCACATTGCTTTTCGCATTTAGCTAATCACTGTTTGCAACTCGCACAACGCATTTCGCATATCGCAAATCACAATGTAATGAATGTTATGATGAATATTAAAATTTTGTTGCATATCATTTTACCTGTACCGATCATTACTGATGCCTATATTGGTGTTGACTCCAACGGTTTAGCTTTTTGTCGGTGTCACCGATGCTTGTTTGATAAAGAGAAATCGAGATGACGTTCTAAAATCACTTGACCTTCCCAATGTATACGTTGGTAGTTTACAATGGTGCCTACCCTGATGGTATTTTGACAACGGATCCTACCCTGCTGGTAGTTGAATATGCTGTCATCGCTAACCTGTTTCGGTTCCCACTCGAACAGTGGCATACAAAGCTTTCATTACTGAACTGTCTTGATGTTACGCTGAATTGATGCCAATGGTTTAGAATACCGAATCCTCTGATACCTTCGCTGAAGTAATATTCAAAGGTTTACTTCACCAGACTCTGCCTTGATAGAGATGTACGTTGATGTAGCGCTCACCCTTTTTGAGGTGATTTGGAGTCTCCTTTCGCTGTTGGGTACTTGTGCCCCATTTCCTTGAGTGTTTGATTCGCATCCCGACTGAACTAATGACCTGAATGCCGCTAACATCCCAGGAGGGTGCAGCTCGTTCTTTCGCTACCCAAATTTGAACTTCGGTGTAGAGGTCTCGACTTGTGAAAATTTGATGTCGGTTGACACATTTGATGATGAGGATTTCATTCACTGGACCTTTTGTCATTGGGCTCCTGCTTTTGAGTTAATGACTTTCTTGAGAATTTTCCCCTTCTTTTGTAGGGGCAAGCTAAAGTCGCCATAATTTCTTTCAGCAGTTCTCCCCTTGCTTTTGTTGAGAGGCTTGATCCCGCCTTAAGCTCCTTCCATTTCTTGGAATTGGACATTGCCCCAGTTCTTTCACATGTTGATACCGAGGGTTCATATGAAAAACTCTCTTTGTTGATGAAGTCGCAATTGAGTAATATCCGAATCGCCAGTGAGATGATGTGAGAGAAGCTCTGATGATGATGTACCATTCTGATGGTGATGACTGGCGCATTTTCCTCTTTAGGTTGGTGGATAAATGCCTCAGTGTTGAGTTGTCGTTGTTCCTGAGATTTCCCCAGTCTTGTTGTAAGAGTTCCAATATCGGGTTGTCGCCAATTTTGAAATTGCCTCAACCTTGCTTGTTTTCTAGGATAGTTGCTTTGACAGCTGAGCTGATAAGACGCTGAGATCGCAATAAGCTTTTACTTCTGTACCAGATGCTTAACATGTAGTGGATTTGGGTTTTGATGCCCTCAATCATTGTTCTTGACTTATTCTCGCAATCGGCGTTAATGGTTTTCTTCTGATTTGATGAAGACTTGTGATTGAGGGTGTCGACTCTTTGAAGGTCTTTGTTGCTGGTTGTCTTAGTGTATCGTCGTTTCTTCCTTTCTGGGATTTGTGCCAGATTTGATTGAATGACATTGAAGTGTTGTTGGGTCTTCTCGACATGGGTCGTTAACTTGGAGGGTTGTTCTTGGGCGTAGATTTGGTATTGATGTTTGGGTTTGGATGTTTCTTTTGAGGGTCAGACCGCACCACTGATGGCTGCCTACGTACTCCTGTGTATGTGGGAGATCAGGTCGACGTAGTTCCTACTTGATAAGATAAACAGTTTGAAAAGTGTTTGTTTGGGGGTTTTTGGGTTTTTTGTTTAGTTTGACCGCACCATAAATGGCTGCCTATGTACTCCCATTGATGAGGGGAGATCAGGTCTTTCGTAGTTCAAGCTTCATGAGCTGAAACCTGACTAATTTGATATTTTCTTTTCTTTTTTTCTTTTTTTTCTTTTTGTTTTTTTCTCTTTTCCTTTTCTTCTTTTTTTCTTTTTCTTTTTTTTTTTCTTCTTTTTTATATTTTTTATTTTTTATTTTTTATTTTTATTTATATGCATGGAAAATAAAAGGCATAATACGAAGAAAATGATACTGAGTCCAACATCTCTTCGAACTCATGACTTTATCCCCTAGATCTACATCTTCTTGGCTAGTTGAGGCCCGATAGTCCAAATTATCGATGGGTTATGTTGCCTTTAAAGCTCGCGATAGAGGTTACATCTTGGTTCTGAATGTCTTCACTTATGGCCATAACTTCATCGCCTCCTGATTCAATACATTCCTCAGGGACGCTTGAACTGGACGCAACGCAAAAAGGTATGAACTCCTGATTTTTTAATGAGTTGGTTTCCCCGATAAACTCACCACCTATTCCTTCATTTGTTCCTCCACCTTTTTCTTGGGCTTGAGAGGATTCAACCATGAAATCTCCCTCGAACTGTTGTCGCATTTCTAGTAAGGAACTTTCCTTTTTAGCTTTTTCTTCCTTGCAAAAGATTAGTATTTCCTCCGCATCATCCAAGGTTATAAGATCTGGAATGTGGTTGCTACCTTTGGACCACAGGATTTTGGATATTAGCGGAGAAATCTCCTTCGGGGATTCCCTTGTCTCCTTTGTCATTTCCTGCATTAGGGTCATTCTATCTTGTGTTTTGCCAGGATTATTGCTCATAGCCTTCACCTCATTTGAACTGTCTGTCTCGAGTGGACATCTTAAGCTTTTTATTTCCTTTTCGCCTTTTTTGGTCATGGGAAATTCTATCTCCAGCTCTCCATTTTCAATGAGATCCTGGATTTTATGTCGCAAAGACCAGCATTCCTCAGTCGTATGTCCAAGTGAGTTATAATGATTGAGACATATCTTGGTGGAATCATAACTCTTTATCTTGGGATTTATAGGAGGCAGCAACTCAGTAATCTTTCCTTCGCTTATCAGAACGCGTGGCATTTCTTCATTTGATTTGTTCAAAGGGGTGAATTTTCAGACTCTTGTGGAGGTTGTTGGATCTTTCTTCTTTGAGAGTTCGCATTCCCCCGAGCGATTTTTCCGTTGGTGAGATCTTCTAGCAATTTTATCATCCCCCTTTTCTTGGCCTTCTGATAGTTAAGTGAAAAATTGTCTCGTATCCTGATGTTGGCGCACTATCAGCTTAGCTAGCAGATTTACTTAATCCTGGATTGTCTCTAATTTTGCATTACTATCATACCCTCCTCCGAGTTTTCCCACTTTTTGACATTTGATTTATGCCTTTGGGGGTATTCTTCTATCCTTCGTATACACATACGAATTAGATACATTTCAGCGATTCCTGACCCGATCATGTTTACTTCCTCTATATCATGTTGTACCAGAAGGTTGGTGTTAATATTTTGTTGGTCAGGTTGTTGGACCACAATACTGCCACTTTCGATCAGATTTTGAATTTTATGCTTTAAGGACCTACAATCTTGTGTATCGTGTCCGGGAGACCCTGAGTGGTAAGCACATCTTTGGCTTGAATTGTATCTTTTGCTCCCTGGTTCCAGAGGTGGGGCCAATTCGGTAATTTTCTTGTGATCCATTAATATCGCAAATACATGTTCAAGGGAATCACCCAGTGGAGTGAATACCCAATTTTTTGTCCTTTCAAATTTTCTTTTCCTGTCTGGGCATTGGTTGAATGCAGCCTGTTGTTGAGATGGCAGATTGTTTTGCATTTTCCAAATGGGGGGACTGTATGTTAGTCTCCTAGCTTGCCCCTGTACAACAAGGGATACATCTTCAATGCCTTTATCGGGTACACCCTTGGGATCGCTTTCATATACTTTCCATCAGATATATTTGGCATTGCTTCTTCTAAGACATTGAAGTCTTTAATCTTGCCTGCCTTCAAGCCCATCTCTGCCATTTCGCCGTGTTTGATCATTTCTGAGAGTGGTTTTCCTATGCCTTCTAGGATCCTCTCGTAGTACGGAGCCTCTTGGATGTCAATAGACGTCATTACCATCTCAGTTTCTGTCATTGATGGAATGACTTGCGCTGCTAGATGTCTCCACCTTTGGGCATATTCTCGAAAAGATTCAGTACTTTGCTTTTTGACTTTAGTCACTTGGTATCGATCCGGCCATTTGTGGATCGAAATCTGTGATCGATTTAGAAAGGCATGGGCCAATTCTTCCCAGTTGTGGATTCTGGCATTGTCAAGTTGGGCATACCAGGCTTTAGCCTCTCCAATGAGACTCTTTTGAAAAAGTTGCATTCTGAGGGTTTCATCTTCAGCATAAGACCCTAGTTCGCCAATATACACTTTTAGGTGCGTATAGGGATCGCCTGCCCCATTGTACTTTTAAAACTCTGGGACTTTGAATTTGGTAGGGTATCGAGCCCCTGGGAATATGCAGAGATCTGAATAGGTGACACTCCCATAATTTCCAGTCCCTTTGATTGACCGGATGGTCTCCTCCTTTTGTTGAACTTTCCTTCTTATATCCCCAGTTTCTTGATCATCCCTGAGATTTGTGATTTCTTTATTGGAATTAGGTTTAGGTATCTGGGTTTCCATCTTTTTGCCAATACCCTGACTGCCCCTTGGTGTGGATGACTCTGGTTGAGTAGGCATTGTTTGGCCCCAGATTTCTCCATGTGCAGAGGATTCTGTGCGGAGGGGTATTTGTGGACCCCGAGTAGATTGGTGTAGTTCCTTGAACATAACAGCCAACTCTGTAATTTGATAGCTTAATCTTACGAACTCCTCGCGAGAGACAGGAGTAGGATCAGGCTGGGCACTTTTATCCATGGCTGACTGTGGGCTTAATGCCCTATTGGACTTTAAACGGGTAACGAGACCGATTGCTTCCCTACAAAAAGACTTACGTATTTTAGTCTTAGGGAATGTGGAAATGTTATATGCTATGTGATGTGTCCATTTTTGGAGTATTATCCTGCAAAACGGATGTCAGTTGTTTGTATGACAAGATAACATGCTAGATAAAAGAGAATGCATGTACACATTCATTCATATCTTTCCATTACATTGAGATTGACATGGAAATGAAATTACAAGTAATTGAAAGGGGAAAGTATGAAGAGACTTTCCTTCGCTTTTGGTTTATCAGAGGCTGACCTATCTTAGGCTACTCTTGCGGCTTTTTGGCATGAAGGTTCCCAAATCATCGTAATTTACTTGACGGGAAGTTAATCCGGTCTTTCAACTGGAGCGAATTTGGGTGGTGCCTTTCCTGAGCCTCATTGGAATTAGTCTTCCTATGAGTCCAGTAATCAAACACCGATAGGATAGCCTCCTGGTGGAGGAACCACACAACATACATTCACATACAACGTGTCTCACCGTATGAAAATGATGACATGTGCGAATTACTAATATCACAAGCAGATATGGTGCGAAGCACTAAGTGCAATAAGTAAATGCATTCGTACACATTCATTCCATTGTAAATGCAACATCCATACACAAGCATATAACAGTTTTGAAAAGTTTGTAGTAGCGGCTTAAGCCCTCTTACTAGAAGTCCTCAGCAGAGTTGCCACATGTCGACGTCGGGATTTTTATTTGTCCCTTTTCGTTACTTGTTCTTTGGTGTTCTCATGTTAGGTGAGATTTGTAACGACCCCAAAATTCATACCATTTAAATCTCGACTTCGGTCGTTAACCATACATTCAACCTCTAATTTTTACATCATTATTCGATATTAAAATCACTAAAATTGTGGAATATTTAAAACTTTTATACATTTCTTTCTGTATTGCCCTAAATCGCAACCTTTACATTACATCTCTTCGATTCAAATTTATATCATGAATTGTTATAACAAAATGACTATACAAAGTCTTACATCATATATAGATATCCGTATACACCGGATAACTCAATTTACAATTCAACAACATGTTACATTCAAAATCTTACATACATTTCTCATAAAATATAAGTAATCTTCGTGAATATAGATCTCTATAACTCACTTAGCACATATCCTTACCTTAATTTCCTGACCTGCAAATGTGGTTATTTGCAAGAGTGAGCTCGACAGCCCAACAAAATCTAACAGTTTTCATGCATCACATAACACGTAATAATATGCTAAACATACATATCATAATAACTAAAACAACATGGCATACATGCTTTTAGTTCACATAGCAAATATAAAGATTGAGTTCCTTACTCAATCCTCCTTATTTAACCAAAATAATGCAGTCATAAATTGACTTTAACATTTCATGATTTCAATATGTATAACATATCATGCAATTTAAAACAGTTCATCAAGTCCATGTAACAAATAGGAATCGAAAGACTTGCCTTGATCGTTGTTTACCAATAACAGTTTAACAGCTTACAGTTATCTGCACTTCACGTGCCCTACACAATTATATAATCATACACATCAACTATTAGTCACATAACAACACAGTAATTGTAATGTAAACTCTACTCCACATCTCATAATCTTTCCTATTAATTAGCACACAATGTTCAATTAGATTGTGTTAACTTTTTGACTTATGACTCACTATATTTCTTCTTAGTCAAACTCGAAGTTCATTCAAGTGCTTAAGTCTTACTAGGACTACTTATTGGTTTTATATTAAAAACATTCCATATCTTATAATATTCATTTCAATTGAAATGAAACATTTTTTAAGTTCATTAACACTTGGCACGGCGTTTCGACGTTCAATCGTCACACGCCTGATTTGCATCTCTTGTGTATGCTTACTATGCTTCTATAACTTCTCTAATACATTATTTATTAATGTTAAGCATCATTATATTTACTAATATTCAAGTTTTATAACTTAGAATAACATCTTTTATCGTCAGGAGCACTACACATGCATATGTGCATGCCCGACGCCCTCCGATTGCCTCCAAAAACAAGACAGTCCTAAAGATGACCATTTTGACTACTGTTACAGACCTCAAATTGAAAAACTTAAAGAACAAATATTGTAGGTCTATTCGTCCTCGTTCCGGATCATCTTGAATCACCTCAATCGGAGTTCGTATGAAAACGTTATAGCCAATTTACTACAGGAGGTCAAAACTGTCCGACTCAGACTACAATTCCGGCGCTGGGGCGCGAGGACTAAGCTAGCCAGTGGCACCGGGGCACAAAATTTGGTGCTGTGGCACGAATTTCAGCACTAGGGTACGAATTTCTGGCGCTAGGGCGCGGATTTCGGAGCTGGGGCGCCGAAACTTGCAGAACCCAACCATCGGAGAACAGAACAACTAATTTCTGTCTATTTAACACTGCTAACATCTAAATTAACATGCTAACATATATAAATTACACATATACACACTAGTTAATCATGCATATACCAATTAACAACAACTAAACAACGATTTTAGAAAACTTAAATCATTGAAAGCATTGTTTTAAAAACCAAACTCAATGACCGACATTTGTTTACACAGTGAACATGGTAACCAAAATTTATAAACTAATTTGATTCCTTGAGACTACGATTCTCTGAATTTCATTACAAATCAATATACTCAACGTTCAATTTCATACTCAGCATACAATCACATACTAATTTTGTCATCATACAAAACATACGTTCATTCATGTTTTCACTGTAAAACCAAATTCTTTTCTTTCATACATAAATTAGCATACAATCTTGTCTATATACTAAAGATATAATCATATATATATATATATATATATATATATATATATATATATATATACTAGTATAACAACCACAATTATACATACACATGACTCTCTAACCAATTATACAGACATGGTTTTACAGAAAGTTTGGTAAAAACCTTATACAGAGAACGTAAAACATAACAACACATGTAAAGCTTATTAACACATATACGAAATTATAACCTAAAGGTTATGGAAAAATACCTTTTGATGCTAGGTTAATCCTTGTTAATCACAACAAATAGTTTGAAGAACTTAGACTTTCTCTTATTGTTTCTCCTACTCAGATTCTCTCTCAAATTCTCTCTGAACTTCTTTCTTTTCTTTCTTAGGTTAAGTCTTAGACTAGGCTACTAACAGTAAGCGTAAACCCAAAAACTGATAAAAGTATACGCTTAATAAAACTGAATTGGCAATAATAAGCCTACTTATTATATCAGTTATAAAGTTATAACGTATAGGTTATAAATATATTATTTATATTTAATTTATCTAATTTATATTATTAATAAATCAAATTTAAAATCCAAAAGTCATAAGGCTCCATTTGGCAAAACTCTTTAAAATTAAAGAATTAATATCCTTAAACTTTGTTTGGGTAAAACTAAATCAAAACTACTTTAATTAATTTTAATAACTAATTATAATATAGTTATTTGTCACACTTTCATTTAATTAAATTTTCATACCTAATTAATTAATTCTAATAATAATTCATTGCATGATATAATAATTTATTTAATCATTATAACCTCTAACAACTTAATTATTAAATTAAATTAGATTACTATTTCAAAATAATTACTTTCCTTAACTCATTAATTATTTATTAAATAAATAATTAACCAAATAAAATCAAATCCATCAAACAAATATTTATTCAACGATAAACACATCCATTAAATATTTATATAATTTAATAAATATTTAAATATTATAATTAAAAATCTGGATTGTTACAAGATTTGTTTGAAAAACTAAGTGAAAAAGGTCCGACATGTATAATTTCGACGATGGACTGTTAACAGTCGCCAGATGGTTTTTTATATGGTTGTACCAACACAACCGAGAAAAGGTTTGCACATTGACCTAGTGATGTGACACTGCTAAACGGGTCTGTGAAACCAAGATTCATTTAGGGTTCGGGGGCTTGATTATGCAGAGGGAAGGTGTTAGGCACCCCCTGTTGGTTGATTTCACAATCAAAGCAAACGTGCAAGTATATACGATCAACAAGTAATATAGTGATAAATTAGAGTGTCGATCCCTCAGAAAATTCTAATTAATAAATTCCAACTACTAAGTATCAGATCAATCCAATTTTATTTAAACAACCAAAATTGTGATTATTAAAGCTAAGAAAACTAATTGTAAATATAACAAGAAATTATGCTAAAAGAAAACAAAGAACAAATTAAGAATTATTTGAATGCAGATGAATGATAAATAAGACTCCAATTTCCCCAAATATGATTATTAAATCAATTATCCAATTATTCCAATTATTATGTCTACTGAATTGTTAACAGGAATTCTCAAATGCCAAAAGCCCTCTCTCGAGTGATCAATTGCCTTCTATTTAACCCAGATTAATTTTGCTATATCTCTATGCAAAACAATTGAATTAAACTCGATACAAACCCAATTCCTTATATGTTACATGCGGCAAATAGCTATTCTCATTCTATTCACAAACCTAATTATTCACTGTGCAAATAACTATGTCACATGTCACCCTGCCCAGTTCTAACTCTAGAATTCCTCTCTCGATTCCTTCTAGAGTAACACGGTAATTATTGGCCAGATAATTAATCAATAAATACAAAGCATGATGAACAATTCACTTCAATATAAATAATTGGAATAAATTAAATAATCAATCCATAACCATAAAAGGTTCCATTGGAATCTTAATAAAAGGAATTAGTTCATGACAAAAATAAAAACCACAAATAATTGATAAATCATCTTTAATGAGTTACACAATTTTTTAAAAGAATAAAGAAGAAGAAGAACTCCACGTTGTAAGCCTCCAGATCTGCCCTTGCTTCTTGTTCAATCCCCCAATTGTGCAGAATAGAGTCCCAATTCAATGTAAAGAATCAATTTATATTTACTTGCCCAATTCCACAAATCCTAGTCCAAATATGCTTCCAATACACTCCATAACAAAGTCAAACAAAGAAGTCGAGACCAAATTTATGTCGGATCCATATCACGCTGCCTACCGTCAAGTCCTAAGTCAATCAAGACCAAATATACAAGCGCTATATTTTGCCTTTTGAGGCGGCGCCCGTTGCTATAAGGTGCGAAGCCACTTCTCTTGCCTTTTCAATCCCACGACTTCCAAACATCCCAACAAAGACACATCCTCTCACAACAACACACTTAAACAAGTAAAATGATTCTAAAACGCCTTTGACACACAACAAATTATGGTCAAACATAATCAATTCATAGGTATATTACCCAATCATCAAATACCCCCAAACTTAAATCGTTGCATGTCCTCAAGCAACAAAACACAACCAACACAAATAATTAGACATCATGCAAATGCAAACTAACTAAATGACCTTAATTCCAGCAATTCAATAGTTGACGAATATTAATAGGCCTCAGAAAAATCACAAAAACATGCTAATACCTCATGATAAAGCAGATCAATAATATCCCAACAATTAATCAATCAAAATCTGTTATTACTGATATTGTGAGTGTGTGTTCAACAACCATGCTAACCAATGACAAGCAAAAATCTGACAGATAATAAAGTTCATATCAAGCTTCATACAGTCCAACTCAAGAGCTCATCAAATAAACTAGATTCAACCGAAATAAAACAATCACCAAAACTCAGGGGTCAACATGAAGTACTTATGCTATTCATATTATTATTTTTTTTAGACGAGGGCATTTCGCACTTTTCCCGCTTTATTTTTTTTTTTTTTTTTAACCATAACTATGCATTGTCTTATTCCCTTAGGCTTTTCAATGCTACCTTAACGAGCTTTCGACCAATGACTCCCAAGCCATTAAGACCTTAGGGCGCTAGGTGTAGAGACAATCCTCTCGGGCTTACTTACTCAAGTAACAAAGGCCACAAAACTAGACAAGCATGCCACGATGTTTATTCTCTTGTTTTTTTTTTTTTTTTAGCTTATATATTTCATATATTTTTCCCCCAAACTTGAGTTCATGCCTAAATTCAGTCTTCACTAACTACTTAACTTGCTCTTTCATTTCACTAGTATTCATCCTGTAGAACTCCATTATCTATCCATTTAAACTATCATAGCTAACATGGTTAATTTTTAAATTGTGCTATCTTTATAACATCAGTGTCAAACAGATAGAGATTCAAATCATGTCAAAAACATCATATCACTGACTCAACAATCCTTACTAGACTTGTTTATGCAATTTTAAGTTCATCATTAGCCTTCAAATATACTCACTATCAAAAGCTAGAATTAACATGCAATCCTAAACGCAACATTTATAAAAATTAAAACAACTACAACTATTAACAAACACAGCTTTTACTCATGCAAATAAAAATAAAAAACAACTAACTACCCCAAACTTATCTAGAGCAATGTCCTCATGCGAAAGATAAAACAAGATAAAACAGAGGACTTCCCTGATGAGCCTAAGCCTCGGGTGGAGCATCGTCATCCTCGCTCATCTCTAGATCAGAAGGGGGAAAAACTGGCAGGATTGGGGCGGGTTGAATCGGCCGAGACTAACACCCTAAACAAATTGGCGCTCATCGATTCTGTAGTAGTAAATTGATCAACCAAGTATTTATAGATCACATCTTGGCGCTCAGACAGGCGAACATTTTGGGCTTCAATATTGTAGAACCAACCATTGACTTCTCTTTGAACAGCTTCGGGAACCACACCTCGATACGCTACAGACGAGGGACCGTAAGTAGGTGGAGCCTGGGGTGGTGGAGCTTAAGATTGTTCAACTTGGGTAATTATGAAACCCAATCCCCTAGGGTGGTTTGCTCCACCAGTCCACACTTTGTACCTGCTGATCAAGTTATGGTCCAAAGATCGGCATAGCTTTTTGAATCATCTCGTCGACTTCCATTTGACGCCAACTTAGCACATAATATACAGATGAGAGACGGATGTGGTAACCCTCCAGTGGTACTTCCACGAGATGCTCGGAGGACAGATTGCAAAATGAGCTGGCCCACATCAATTTTAAATCCTTTGATGATTGAGTATAGAAAGACTGCACGTTCCCTGGTAACATGACTCACATGGGTGTATGGCATGAGTTTTGTGCAAATGAACGCATACCATGCCTTCCCATATAAGCTGAGATTCGATAGTGGGAAAGTCATGTTTCCGCGTTCATGTACTGTCCATGTGGTGCCCGGCTGACAAAGTTCACGAATTATCTGCTCATAATCCGGCCCATCACTAACAAGACTAGCATATTCATCATGAAAACCCTCCACTGGTAGTTGATAACACTCATTGAAGTCCTCTTCGCCAATTTCCACTGTTTTGCCCCTTACAAATACCGTATAGTGATCATGTTTGGGCACGTTGGCGTAAAATTCTTTCACCACTGCAATTACTTCTGGATCGGGCTGCTCGGTAAGTGTGAACCAGTTCCTCCCGGCTATCATGACTTCCATGTCCCCATCCTTTGATTGATCCGGTCTCAACCCACGCTCCGGAACCAATGACCGAGTAGCCATTCGGTTGTATCTTTCCTGAGCCGCAAGACTGACAAAACGGCGGCTGTCAAATCTCGGAGGTGGAGTCGAAGCGGTCCCTGAACCTTCACCACGCTGACGTTTGGATGCCATGTCAGAAATTCTGGTTAGATCTTGTTGCAATTGAATGAGAAAGATGAAATTTATGGAACACAGGAGAACAATGGATCGTATAAATCTGATTTAAATTATGAAATTGTTATTAGAACTTTTCAGTTACCCTATGAAGGTAATGGAGGCGTGTGGCATGGAATTAAAAGAGAAGAGAGGTTGAAATAGAAGAGAAGTGTAACCGTCCGGTATTTAAGTTCAAGCAGGAGTCTGAAATGCATCCTCAGCAAAGGGCGCAAACAATATCATAAGCGTACAAACACGGGCGCTAGAGGTCAGAGGCTTGGGTACCGGGATAGCGTTGGGGCGCTAGGCTCTAACTCAAGCGAGCGAGGGGAGCTTGAGTCAGATGGCTTGTATCTGAGGCTAGCGCCGGGCGCCGTGTTTATAATCTGAAGTTAAGCGTCGAGTGCCCGAGGGTCCGTAGGTCCAAGAACTCCAAGCCTCACTCACACTTCTTTGAACCTGCAACATGAGACTTTATTAATTAACCTATGCCACCGTGGATTCACTCAAGACTCAATCTCCCACAATGTTGACTAACTCTACTACCTACCTAATACTAAAATAGAGAAATGATATGCACTAGATAAAAGAATAAAATAAAATAATCTAAGAATAAAATAAAATATAAAATGATTGGGTTGCTTCCCAATAAGCGCTTGTTTACCGTCAATTACCGACTTTCTTGGTATGCTCAATTGTCCACTGGCGTCTGGAGGTTCAGGTTCATGACCGTTGTTTGACGCTCAATAGGTCCACTCCAATAATGTTTGAGTCTTTGACCATTAACCTTGAATGTGCAATTTGAATTTGGTTTTTCGATCTCAATGTTACCGTGTGGTGCAATAGACACGACTGTAAAAGGACCTGACCAACGTGATTTCAGTTTCCCAGGAAATAACCACAATCTTGAGTTAAAAAGCAAGACTTGTTGGCCTGGTTCAAACGTTTTATTGAGAATTTTCTTATCATGCCATGCTTTGACTTTCTCCTTGTAGAGTTTTGCGTTTTTATAAGCGTTGAAACGGAATTCATCCATCTCGTTCAACTGCAGTAACCTTTTCTCACTTGCTGCTTGTTCATCAAAATTGAGCTTCTGAATGGCCCAGTGTGCACTATGTTCTAGCTCGACTGGGAGGTGGCACGCCTTTTTGTAAACCATTCGATAAGGTGACATACCGATCAGATTCTTGTATGTTGTACGATATGCCCATAGAGCATCGTCAAGATGTAAAGACCAATCTTTTCATGACGGATTGACCACCTTTTTCAGAATTCTCTTAACCTCCCTATTCGAGACCTCAGCTTGGCCATTGGTTTGGGGATGATACGCAGCTGCGATTTTATGACGAACCCCATACTTCACCAACAATTTTGTGAATCGCTTATTACGTAAATGTGTTCCTCATCACTTATTATTGCCATGAGTCCCAAATCGCGTGAAGATATTTTTCTTTAAGAATTGAAGGACGACGTTAGCATCATTGGTGGGCAAAGCTGTGGCTTCAACCCATTTGGAAACATAATCCACTGCCAACAAAATATACTGATTATTAAAAGATGAGGGGAACGGTTCCATGAAATCGATTCCCCAAACGTCAAACAGTTCTACCTCCAATATAGTGTTGAGTGGCATTTTATTTCGCTTGGAGATATTACCTACACGCGTTGGCATCGATCACACTTTAGTACACATAGAGATACGCATCCTTGAATAACGAAGGCGAAGATAATCTCGATTATAACACTCGCGCATAGCAGCTCGATCACCGAATAATGACCTCCATAATCCGATGAGTGGCAATGACCCAATATACTGTCCATCTCTTCATGTTGCACACAACGTCTAATTATTTGATCTGTGCAGGCTTTAAACAAGAACGGTTCATCCCAATAGTACTGCTTCACGTCATGGAGGAATTTCTTTCGTTGTTGCGAGTTCAAATCCGGTGGTAGTACTTTAGCAACCATATAGTTCACATAATCAGCATACCAAGGTAGTGTTGTGGTCACTCGTAGAAGTTGTTCGTCTGAAAATTTTTCGTTAATCAATGCATTGTCCTTCCTGTGCACCTCATCATTTTCCAACCGCGAAAGATGATCCGCTACTTGATTTTCTATACCATTTCTATCCCGAATCTCCAAATCAAATTCGCAATAACACCTACCGTATTAACCTCGGTTTGGCATCCTTCTTCTCGATCAAATATTTGATTGCAGAATGATCCATGTAGACAATGACCTTGGTTCCGATGAGGTATGCTCTGAATTTGTCAAAGGCGAACACAACTGCAAGTAGTTCTTTTTCGGTGGTTGTGTAGTTCAACTGAGCATCTGTCAACGTCTTGCTTGAGTAATAGATTGTATGGAAAATTTTGTCGTGACGTTGACCCAAAACTACTCCCACTGCATAGTCGCTGGCGTCGCACATCAATTCGAATGGTAAAGACCAATCGGGCGCCACAATGATTGGAGCAGATACTAACTTCTTCTTTAAAATCTCGAATGCCTCAATACATGACTGATCTATTTTGAAGGGCACATCTTTCTCTAACAGGGAACACAAGGGTTTTGAAATTTTTGAAAAATCTTTGATGAAACGTCTGAAGAAACCCGTATGTCCCAAGAAGCTCCGTATTCCTTTCACAGATGATGGAGGTGGTAATTTCTCAATAGTCTCAATCTTTGCTTTATCCACATCTAATCCTGCTGCAGAAATCCTATGCCCGAGAATAATCCCTTCCTTCACCATAAAGTGGCATTTTTCCCAGTTAAGAACCAGATTAGTCTCCACGCACCGTTTCAATACTAACATCACATTTGCAAGCAAAGGTCAAAGCTATCACCAAACACAGAAAAATCGTCCATAAATACCTCCAAATTTTTCTCGACCATGTCGGAGAAGATCGTCATCATGCACCACCGAAAGGTCATTGGTGCATCAGATAAACCAAAAGACATTCGCCGAAATGCAAACGTACCGTATGGGCATGTGAATGTCGTTTTCTCTTGATCCTCCGGTGCTATAGCAATTTGATTATATCCAGAATAACCATCCAAGAGACAATAGAACTGATGTCCCGCTAACCTATCCAACATTTGATCAATGAATGGCAAGGGGAAGTGATCCTTGCGTGTGGCTTTATTTAGCTTGCATGTAGTCCATGCATACTTCCATCCTATAACTGCTCGAGTAGGGATGAGCTCATTCGCTTCATTCTTCACCACCGCTATACCCCTTTCTTTGGTACGCGCATTGTACACAGACTTACCCATGAACTATCTCGAGATCGGGTAAATAATGCCAGCATCCAACCACTTTATAATTTCCTTTTTCACCACCTCTTTCATGATGGGGTTTAGCCTTCTTTGCATCTCGATGGTTGGTTTCGCCCCCTCTTCCATTAAGATTTTATGCATGCAGAATGAAGGGCTAATACCTCGAATGTCCGCTATAGTCCACCCAATTGCTGTTTTGAATTCTCGCAAGACCCGTAGCAGTTTCTCCTTTTGCGTATCAGTCAATTCTGTCGAAACAATAACTGGTAGGGTATCGTCTTTTCCCATGTAAGCATATTGCAGATGGGGTGGTAATGGCTTTAATTCTAGCACCGGTGGCTCTTCTATTGATGGTTTGAACTTTTTACCTTCCGCTTCGGGCCTCTCTGGTGGTGTCAAGGATTGAGTGCTTTTCAAAAACTCGATGGTGTGTCTAGCCATTTGACGATTCGATATCCTCTTCAATACCATATTCGCTCCGCCTTTTAGCAAAATAGATTCAAGTGGGTCCTCCAAAAAGTTGTGTTCAATTTATGATTCACCAATTCCTCCATGATATCAACCCGCATACATTCACCTTTTTCTTTTGGGTATGACATCGACTTGAAAACGTTAAAGGTGACCCGCTTGATCTTCAACTCGCATTGTCAATTCACCTTTTTGAACATCAATCAATGTTCGCGCTGCAAAAAAATGGTCGCCAAGAATGATCGGGATTTCACTGTCCACTTCACAATCCAGAATAAAGAAATCCACAGGGAAGATGAATTTATCCACTTTTACTAACACATCTTCAACTATACCTCGTGGATATGTAACCGATCTATCCACTAACTGCAAATTGATATTTGTTGGGCGTGGAGCCTGAAGTCCGAACTGGCTGTAGACGGATAATGGCATTAGATTTATACTGGCCCCCAAATCACATAAAGCTCGTCCCGAAAACTGATTTCCAATCTCACACGGAATATTAAAGCTACCTGGATCCTTGAGCTTCGGCGGTAACTTATTCTGAATGATAGCATTGCATTCTTCCGTCAATACTACTGTCTCGAATTCGCCCAATTTCCTCTTCTTTGACAAAACCTCCTTCATAAACTTCGCATAACTCTCAAGATCTGCTCCAAGGCTTCAAGAATGGGATGTTGATATGCAATTTCTTGAAGATATCCAAGAATCGTGAGAACTGCTTATCTAACTTGGATTTCTGAAATCTCTGCGGATACGGTATGGGGGGCATTGTAATGGTTGGTTCTGAATTTTTCTGCTGTGAGGTCTCCTCTTGACGCTTTCTCTGTTTCATTTGATGCCTTGTCCTCCTTTTCCCTATCCGTGACTGACTCTTGTAGTTCTTTTCCACTTCGTAGAGTTACCGCCTTACAATGCTCATCTCTGCCCGGGTTTTTCTCGGTGTAGCTCGAAAGTGTTCCAAGTGGTCGGTTATTCAATGCATGTGCCATTTGTCCCATTTGATTTTCCAAATTTTTTATCGATGCATTCTGACTTTGTATACTCAGCTCCATTTGACTAAATCTCTTATCACTCTCCTCACTCCTTTTCTCAGTTGCCTTAACGAATCTTTCCAAAGCTTCTTCCCAACTTGCTTTCCGCACAAGTTGTTGTGTCTGGTTTTGAAACCCAGGATTGTTTAGTTGTCTCGGTGCTTGTTCTGCAGCTTGGTTGTTACTCCATGAAAACCCAGGATGATTACTCCACCCCAGATTATATGTATTTTAATTCGGATAAGGCTGAGTAGACCGACTATAACTCCCCACATACTTGTCTTCGCTTCAAAGATTGATGGCACATTGTTCCGTAGTAGTATGACCCCAAAGACAAATTTCACAAACCATCGCCACTCACGAGTGGATTATGGACGCAATAATTCTATCTGCTTAGCCATTGCGGTCACTTGCACTTGTAATGATGTTATCGCATCCACATCATACTTTCCCACTGTTTTCAGAGGATTAGACCTCGTCATGGGCCACTGATAATTGTTGGTGGCCATCATCTCTAACAACTGAAATGCCTCATCAAGATTTTTAGATATAATCGCCCTCCTCCAACAGATCATCAATACTTGCCCTTGTGGATGCTTGTAAACCATCGCAAAATATCCCCAATTGCATCCACTGTGGAATTCCATGGTGTGGGCATTTGCGGAGCATATCCTTAAACCTTTCCCATGCCTCATATAATAATTTCGAATCAAACTGTACGAAGGTATGAATATCATTCCGTAGTTTTGCTGACTTTGCTGGTGGGAAAAACTTAGCTAGAAATTTTTGAGCTAAGTCGTCCCAAGTGTGGATTGAGTCAGGAGGCTGAGAGTATAACCAACTTCGTGCTTTGTCTTTTAAGGTAAATGGAAACATCCTCAACCCTGTAGCATCTTCCAATACGTTGTTGAATTTGAAGGTGTCACAAACTTCTAAGAAACTCAAGATATGCTCATTCGGATCATCTAACGAACTACCCCCAAACTGACATTGATTCTGAAGCATTTGAATGGTTGCTGGTTTGATCTCAAAAGTGTTAGCATTGATTGCTTGGCCTCCTAATGCTTGATCAGATATCTATGACATTCTAAGATGGCATAGTCCCGAAGTGGTTTCTGATCGTTCCCTACCATGTTCACTGGAATTTCTTGTTCCTCCAGTTTTTCTTCCTCCGGTGATACCGCACTAGTCGATTGCCTTTTTCAGAACTTCCTTTCAATCTCGTCTGTATAAGGAAAAAGTTCCCTTCTTGCCCTTGATCTAGTGTGCATACACTCGCAAAGAATTCCTGCGAAAACAAGAAGAAAAATAAGTAACGTTTAAATTAAGACCGAATTGATTATAACTAATATGGAATTAATATTAACAAAGAATTCCCCAACAGCGGTGCCAAAAACTTGTTGGTTGATTTCACAATCAAAGCAAACGTGCAAGTATACACGATCAACAAGTAATATAGTGATAAATTAGAGTGTCGATCCCTCAGAAAATTCCAATTAATAAATTCCAACTACTAGTACTGTATCAATCTAATTTTATTTAAACAACCAAAAATTGTGATTATTAAAGCTAAGAAAACTAATTGTAAATATAACAAGAAATTATGCTAAAAGAAAACAAAGAACAAATTAAGAATTATTTGAATGCAGATGAATGATAAATAAGACTCCAATTTCCCCAAATATGATTATTAAATCAATTATCCAATTATCCCAATTATTATGTCTACTGAATTGTTAACAAGAATTCTCAAATGCCAAAAGCCCTCTCTCGAGTAATCAATTGCCTTCTATTTAACCCAGATTAATTTTGCTATATCTCTATGCAAAACAATTGAATTAAACTCGATACAAACCCAATTCCTTATATGTTACATGCGGCAATAGCTATTCTCATTCTATTCACAAACCTAATTATTCATCATGCAAATAACTAAGTCACATGTCACCTCGCCTGCAGCTAACTCTAGAATTCCTCTCTCGATTCCTTCTAGAGTAACACGGTAATTATTGGCCAGATAATTAATCAATAAATACAAAGCATGATGAACAATTCACTTCAACATAAATAATTGGAATAAATTAAATAATCAATCCATAACCATAAAAGGTTCCATTGGAATCTTAATAAAAGGAATTAGTTCATGACAGAAATAAAAACCACAAATAACTGATAAATCATCCTTAATGAGGTACAAAATTTTTTAAAAGAATAAAGAAGAAGAAGTACTCCAAGTTGTAAGCCTCCAGATCTGCCCTTGCTCCTTGTTCAATCCCCCAATTGTGTAGAATAGAGTCCCAATTCAATGTAAAGAATCAATTTATATTTACTTGCCCAATTCCACAAATCCTAGTCCAAATATGCTTCCAATACACTCCATAACAAAGTCAAACAGCAAGTCAGACCAGCCCATGTCAATCCACATGCAGCATACATACCGTCTCGTCAATCAAGACCAAATACCTCAAATATTTATATGTTGCTTTTTGAGGCGGCGCCGGCTTAAGGTGCAGAAGCCACTTCTCTTGCCTTTTTCAATCCCACAGCTTCCAAATGTCCCAACAGCACACAATCCTGCCACAACACAACTTAAACAAGTAAAATGATTCTAAAACGCTTCGGACACACAACAAATTAAGGTCAAACATAATCAATTCATAGGTATATTACCCAATCATCACCCCCCGACATCTGTGTTACCACGGTGACAGCCACATTTCAAGAAACTGTTATATGAATGTGTGTGTGTGTGTGGGTCAATGTGCTATTTATATGGAAGTAGTGCGAGGCCTCGTTCGCACCTATATACACAAGATTTGAATTTGTATAAAAATTCAGTTTAAACAAGATATGGTAGTGATATTTTATAAAAGAGGTTTTTTAAACCCTTGTGCTCAATAGTACTTGAGACCTTTTACACTCCCATTTTTATCAAGTGTTTGGCTGGATTGATTTTAATTTTTGAGATGTGAAGCATCTTCGAGAAAATAATGTACAAAGCAGTGTCGAACTCCTCGTGGGCCTGAAAACCATCTGAGGAAATCCAAACACCGTGAATAAATTTACAAGCTGCTTACAGCTAAAAATGTCCATCACGGGAACCGAATCTAGATCCAGTAGACTGAATCTGTGATCACATGATTCCTAGCCTCACATGATACCACAATTGATATGAAAGCAGTAAGCAGTTATATATATATATATATATATATATATATATGTATGTATATAAAAGTTGTAAATATATATATTGACATGATCAGCCACCACGAAGCACCTCCATGGGGGATCATAAATGTAAATAAAGTTGTTAAAGCAATCAACTGCCACGAAGTAAACTGCAGGCGGGACAAAAAGTAAAGAAAGTTGTAAAGACGGTCAACCGCCATGAAGTAAACTCCAAGAGGGACTAAATGTAAATATATATATATATATATATATATATATACACGAAAGCAAATAAACACTCCAGACCGAAGTCTAGGCTCAATCGAGGCATAACTCGATAATGTTAGTCCATATATAATAAATATAAATATATATATAAGTATATATATACAAACTGAAATGAAACCACAGACCGAAGTCTGGGCAAACACACGCAACACGACTTTCAACGTGAAGAATAGTGTGTGCAAAGATGAAGAGAAAGGCTTTAAAGTGTGTAAGAAGGCTTACAGTGGACTGGCAAAGAAGACTTCAATAACTTTAAATGGATGAACACTTGGCTCCCACCAATAAAAATATGACAGAATATAAGTTCAAAAGTGTTTGAAATGAGAAAGCAGTTAGATTATAGGGTGCACAAAGCAAATTGGACAGGGTTTTCTCGCTCTTTCTCTCCTACAAAATGGCCACCCCAAGCCCTCTATATATAGAGGGGGGTGCCGCAGGTCTACCTGCGGCTGCTCGGGATGCCCAAGATGCCCAGCAATGTGGGTCCCGCTATGTCGAAGTATGTACACTACGCGTTGTTTGCTTGGTCCTTCATAACTTTCAATCTGGGAGTCCGATAGAAGCATGCCATACCATTCTGGAAAGCTCTTTCTGAGAGCTACATAATGACATAGTATTTGTCCTTTTTTGATTCTGGGAAGATGAGTCCATGACCTAAATAGCATTTCTGGGTTTCCGTCAGGCAATCTGGTGAGCTGTTTTGCGTAGTTTGCGCTCCAAAGTTAAGATATGGTTCTTGTGGGACTTATTTTGAAGCAATTTTAGTTGAAATGAGTGTTTTTGATTTGAAGTGAATTTAAGTTGGCAAAATAACCATTTTTCCCCTCCCGGGGTTATCTCTGGTGTTCGCGCAGTTGTAGCAGTCATTTCTCAGGGTTATCTCTGAGGTTATCATGTTGTTGACTCTGAATATCCTCAGGGTTATCTCTGAGGTTGGAATTGATGTTGTGGTCCTCCAGGGTTACCTCTGGAGTGTGAAAAAGATACTTTTGCCCTCTTGCATAGTTAGTAACAGGAAAAAAAAAATTTGAGTGTCTACAGCGGTTACGAGTGTGTCGTTATTAACACAAAGACCCATTTCGTACGACTTACAAAGATAGAGATAAAGTTAAAGACTCTAGGAACCTACGTGAAGATAGTGAATATACGATTAGAACTGACTTTAATCGATAAAGTTAAAACCGCTCAAGCTACAGACTCAGAGCTGATGAATGTGAAGAAGAAGGTGCAAGAAGGCGTTATTTTGGAAGCAAGAATCGACGAAGAGAGGAAATATCAACCCTCGATTTTATTGATCTATTTGGAATCCTCAATCAAGTAGGAATTGTGGCCTATAGACTCGCTTTATCTCCAAGTATGTGGCGTGTTCATAACATTTTTCACGTATCGATGTTACGTAATATGTGGACGACCCAAACCACATTATTGAATTAGAACCGGATGATATAGCGGAAGATTTAACGTATAAAGAGGTACCTGTTAAAATCTTGGATAAGTAGAATTATATTCTACACTCAAAGGTTATACCTCAAGAGTTAGACTCTAAAATGAAAACAAGGTATCCTCACCTCTTCAGGATACCAGGTACGTACGTAAATTTCGAGGGCGAAATTTCATAAGGAGAGGAGATTGTAAGACCCCGAATTTTATGAAATGAAAGTATTCAATTTCTTATAATTTAGTAAATGGTTAAATTGATAAAAGGTTAAAGTTAAGGGTGATATGTTAAAATTTTGCAAAGTAAGCAAGTGGTTATAAAATATTCGTTTGGTCGGAGAATATTCTTTTTGTCGGGAAATATCCGTACGACGGCACAATCATTGGTGAACCACGCTACGGAATTATTGTCGGAGTTAGAAAATGACAGAAATATTTTTTATGAAAATAACGGCGAAAGTTTTACCGTTAAACTGTTGAACTACCCGGTGGTAAAAAAATACGATGTCTATCGCTGTGGTTGCATAGTAGCACACAAGATTGATTATTGATGCTTACGTGAGAAGTCACTCGCTTATACTCAATTATTGCACAATGAATTATCGCATAATATCTCTCATATTATTGATTCAATTATTATCACAGTATCATCTGCATAATATTTTATATTATTAAATCAATAATTGAGATGACAAAGTTATTCATATTATTATTTACATTATTGACGATGTCTAGAAAGTTCTATTGAGGAAAGGGGTTTGGTCACCTAATTGCGCGCCAATAAGAAGAAATCCTTATCGGAAAGCTCCCTCTTTCCTGAGAATGATCTGGTTGTTAAATATTGTGAGTTATAATATTAATGATGAATAATTTCGTGTTGATTAAAGATGAAATTGATATTTCCATTGTGTTGGGATTATTAGTGTTAGTGGAAATCGACATCTATTCCGATAATAATTGATGTCTGGAGGTTATATTGACCAATCGGGTAATTAATCGGATAAATGAGTAATTAATTGCTACTAATTCACATGCTTATAACTATTTGTTCACATGTGTATACTATTGATTCACATGCATGTACTATTAGGGGAGGTGGTGCAAGATTGATAATACTTGCATGACTAAATTAAAAATGGAGGTATAGATGAATGTACTATACTGTAACTATTTTTTCACATGTATGGAACTATTGATTCACATGCATGTACTATTAGGGGAGGTGGTGCAAGTTTGATAATACATGTAGGACTAAATTAAAAATAAAGGAAAAGATGAAGGTATTATACTGTAAAAATTCGAGCCCCAAAATGTGCAATTATCGAAACTATATTTTCCTATAAATAGAAGCTCATTCTTCTTTCATTCTCACCAATTCACTAAGACTCACAAGAGCGTTTATAGAGAGAGAAGCTAAAGAGAGGAAGAAGAAGAGTATTCTGCTACTTCATTATTCCAGTATCCAGCATTCTACTAAGGTAAGGGGTATTATTTCTTTCGTATTTGTAAGAGATATTATTTTTGTTCAATATTCATATGAAATAATATTTTCTTCCATACTATGTAGTATGTAAGTAATATTATTTCGTTTTGTATCCCTATTTCTACACTCATTTTGTTGAAGTATTACTTCTATACTCCGTGAAATTAGTAGAATATCCTTGATATTTGCGCTTCATCCAATATATTTTCATGGAAAAAATTATTCTGAGCATTCTTGATAATTATTGATATTTTTATACCGGAATACTATTCACAGGATACTATTTACAAAGTATTATTTATGGGTACTATTCACAAAATACTATTCATAAAGTACTATTTTTGGGTACTATTCACAAAGTACTATTCACGGGTACTATTTACGAAGTACTATTCATGGGGTAATATTCACTCGGGTACTATTCACCCGGGAAACTATTTGTGACAAAAAATGATTTCTTTGTTGTCCAAATTATTTTTGATACAATATTATTTTTGAATTTTATTCCACAAAGCAGTATCATGTTGACAATATGAACATTTTTAAACTCTGGATAAATTTAAAGTCTTTAATATTTATCCTTAATTTTGTTTAACTGAATTCTTATATCATTGTCATCATCCTCATGCTTTTATTGTGATGAAAGTCATATTTGGCTTACGTGCATAGATGGACTGTTGATTGGTATGATTATGATCAGAGATCATTCGGTATAATCATGACCTGTAATGTTACAAGTGATGTGGATTACTTATTGAGCTGAGTCTCAGCGAAAGTTATTGGTATGATCATGACCATGCATTCTCTTCGGCCAAGGGTGCAAAGATGAATTGTTGTTTGGCATGTTCATGACCATTGGTGAAAACACGAATATCCTTGGTCCGTAGTGCATGGATAATTCGTGATCGTGATACTAATGAATATCCTTGGCCGTAGTGCAGGGATGATTCGATGATGTGGATTATTTATTAAGCTAAGTCTCAACGATATATAAATTTGATGATAAATTTTTTAAATCATAGAAGATAGTAGATATCATTCTCTACTTGACTCTTCTAATGGATTGTTATTTCTGCTGCAGTTGTTGATCTAAAACTTGTTGTCTATTGTATTCTATCAGTTGTTATACTGTTGAAGGCTAAGGATAATTTATTCTGCATTATCTTAGTCATAATATTTCTTACTGGACTAGTTGAGCTCACCCTTTTCTTTCATTGTTCTCTTCGGGAAATGAGAATATAGCTGGGACTAGTCGGGAAATGGGTTGATGGTCCAGATGGTTGTTTTAGTAGTCCCCACTATTCCGTGAAATAGTTTGTTAATAAATGTAATGAGGAATTCATTTGAGTTTGAATACTGTCTATGAGACAATATTCTTGTAAAAATTATCAGCTACGTTTTGTCGTATTGTATAAAAGAAGTTTGTATTTGATTTCTGTACCATGTATTTGGCGACTCAGAATGGGCGATGTATACCTATTTTGGGGGCGTCACAGCAAGCATGATGTAAGCATGACATCATCCTTAAAGAAACACAAAGATGATGTAAGGATGATATCATCATGATGTCATCATCATGATGTCATCATGATTTCACCAGGACTAAGGTGAAATTATTGACGTACTAAACTGCAATAAGTCGAACCCCTAACGTGCAATTATCGAAACTATGTTTTCCTATAAACAGAAGTTCATTCTTCTTTCATTCTCACCAATTCACTAAGACTCACAAGAGAAACAGTAGAGAGAGAAACTATAGAGAGAAAGAAGAAGAGTATTTTGCTACTTCACTGTTGCAGTATTCAGTCTTCTACTAAGGTAAGGGGTATTATTTCTTTTCATATTCTTAAATCTAAACTTACTATGGTAAGTATTGCTTCTATAATCCCTGAAATTAGTGAAATATCCTTGAGTTTTGCGCTTCATCTAGTATCATTTCATTGGAATATTGGTCTGAACTTTCTTATTAAATTTCAATATTTTCACACGAAGTACTATTCACTCAGGTACTATTCACTCGGGGATTCGGGGTACTTTGCATGACAGGGTACTATTCACTCAGGATACTATTCACAGGATACTATTCACGACAAAAATTAATTTTTTTTCTGTCCAAATTATTTTTGATACATGGATATTATTCTTGAATTTTACTCCACAAAGCAGTTATCATGTTGACAATTTGGACATTCTTGAACTTTGGATAAATTGAATTATAATTTTTAAAATTTATCATTGTTCTCACTTAATTGAATTCTTGTATCACTGTCATCATTCTCACGCTTAAATTGTGATGAAAGTCATCTTTGGCCTGTAGTGCATAGATGGACTGTTGATTGGTATGATTATGACCAGAAAAGTTTGTATTGGTATAATCATGACCTGTAATATTATAGAAAAATGATATGGTGAAAATCCTCTTTGGCCCGTAGTGCATTGATGGACAATTGTTAGCATGATCATGACCATTTGTGATAATAACGAATATCATTGGCACATAGTGCATGGATAATTCGTGGATGTGATACTAACAAATATTCTTGGTCCGTAGTGTATGGATAATTCGATGATGTGGATTATTTATTAAGCTATGTTACAACGATAAAATATTGATGATGAACTTTTAAATCATAGAAGATAGTAGATATCATGCTCTACTTGACTCTTCTAATGGATTGCTTGTTCCGCTGCAGTTAAACTTGTAGTCTATTATATTCTATCAGTTCTACATTGTTGAAGGCTAACGATAATGTATTCTGCATTATTTTAGTCATAATATTCTTTACTGGCTAGTTGAGCCCACCATTTGCTTTCATTGTTCTCTTCAAGAAATGAGAAGATAGCCGGGACTAGTCGGGGAATGGAGTGACGGTCCGAGATGGTGGTTGTAGTAGTCCTCACTATTTTGTAAAATAGTGTGATAATAATTATAATGAAGACTCCATTTAAGTTTGGATATTGTCTACGAGACAATATTTGTGTTAAAACTCTCAGCTTATGTTTTATCGTATTTTACACGACAGTTGTATAATTAAGTTTATATCTGAATTATGTACCATGTATTTGACGACTCAAAATGGGTTGTGTATACCTATTTTGGGGGCGTCACAGTCACATTATATATATTTATGATATAATGTATGTTATAAGATTATAAATGGTATATAATATTGTGAAATTCCAAAAAGCGAATTTATTGGGTTGTCACGGTTAGTAATGTTGGAACTTATATATATGTATGGTATAATATTATAAAAGGTATAACATTATAAAATTCAAAAATTAGTGTAATTATGTAGAACATGTGAAAATTGGAGTAATGGATGAGCACATTAACTATGTAGGACAAGTGTTGCAATATGAGAATAAAAAATATGATGCAATGGTGTTATGTACTGAAATTTAATATATTTAATAGATAATAGATTGTATGGACAATCGGAATATGGAGTGTTTTGAATTACGAATCCAAATTCAAATTCAAGATTTAATAATTTTTATTTAATTATGATAATATTATTACGTTTTTCTTTAACTTAATAATTACATCGAAAATAAACTAATTCCGTATTTTTATTAGCTTATAAGGCTTGTAGAGGACAAAATTCTATGTACTTTTTTATTTATTTTTGAAATGTATAATATAATTTTATAGTAAGATACAAATCACACTATTAAAATATTAATAATCAAGTCTCGCGTTTATTTTATTATATTATTATGTGCTAAAGAAGGATTAGTATATTATTGGCTAAAACCAATATCTCAATTTTAACCGACGACTTTATTGGCTAAAAAAGAATTATTATATTATTATGTGTTATTTGAACCGAAAATTTAAGAGCCCCTAGGCCAGGGCCTCCTTCCAACCTCCCTAAATTTGAATAACAAATACCCAACCCAAATTCTCATAAAATTTGAATATATTATTGAAGTATTATTTTTTAATTGTTTTCACTAAATTAAATGTTCTTTTGAGTTTTATTTGATAGAGTATTCAATCAAATAATTTTACTATCTTTTGAATTAGTTTATCCAATATAATATTTAATTCTAATATTATTTTATTTAAATTATTTGATTCTATTTTTCTTATTATATGCGTTATAAATATGTGTGTGTGTATATAATTCTCAGTCATGTTATAATTTATAACCACATTCCCAATTACATTAAATAATTTTAATTTAAACTGTTACAAATTAACCTATATTCTACAATGTTATACATATAATGTAAGTTTTCCCTACTTCTCACTAGTCTTCCTCCCCTAGGTCCCATCCCCACCCCCTCCCCCTCCCCCCTCCCCCTCCCCCCCCTCCCAAGCTCCCTCCTAGGCCCCTAAAATCGAAATCTACCCTTAAAGTTACTACATTGTAATAGTATAATTTCAACAAAAAAAAAATTAAATAAAAGACTATGCTTATTTACACCTTGCTTAACGATTGTGTACATGTTTTAATCAATTAAACAAAAACAGTAAATATCTTTTAATAAATTTAATTGCTTTTAAAATGTCAATTTAAATGCCCTAGTGAAGATATAATAGGAAACATCGCCCCATATTGACCGGCAAAAAAAAGATAATCTCTCTCTTTCTCGGTAATAAATATTTCTTACTATATGCATGTATTGAGATATATTTAATTAATTTATATTTTTAATTTTCCTTATTTTATATTTTCCCTACATTAAGTATTTATAATGTTTTTTTTCTTTTTCCCATTCCAAAGATAAATTGAGTTTAATTTTTAACACTAATATTCTTAAAATGTTTTAATTTTATTTATGTCTTTTGTACCTCTTTCCTTTTATTGTTAAAAATGTTATGGTCATATTTGTATTAATTAGTAATTAGCAATTAGTAGCAATGAATGTTATTAATTGAACATTAAGTCGGTCTATAAATACTTAACTTGCTTCTTCTAATTTACTGACAATGCTTTTATCCCCAAACCACATATATATATATATATATATATATAAAAAAATACAACTGATTTTGAATTTCCCGCTTCACCTTAATAAATTATCTAAGCCGTCCAAAGTTTGAGATAAATCTCACCGTCCATGTAGTGCCGAAGGCACGAGACACAACTATATATATATATATATATAGGGTTCCATCCATAGCAACCGGTTGCTGTGGAACAACCCCTTTTGGCCCAACCGCTACATGTTGTAGCGGTTTGCTGGAATTTTTTTTTGCTCTAAAAAAGAGATTGTTCCACAGCAACCGGTTGTTGTAGATGGAACCCCATATATATGTGTGTGTGTGTGTGTGTGCATGTGTGTGAGAGAGAGAAAAATATTTATACACAGCTGTGTAATACACAGTCGTCTATGACGATAGTTTTTTTGTACTGTTGAACCGTCGCCATAAATATTTTGTTCTATGACTACTGTTCATAGTACAACTGTGTATATATATATTTGAGGAAATATTTAAAATATTTTAGCTGTCATAATCTAACATTGATAATTACGGTAAAATCTTTAATTACAAACAAATTAAAGAAACCTATATTACTAGTTATACCTATAAGTACGCAGCTCTGTTCACAAGAGAGAGCTATCTAATACTGTTTTGTCTCATAGAGGTTTCAAAGTTGAAGCATAAAAGACATAAGAAGATGGTCAAGCTGTTTCAAATATTTTGCATATTTTTTGTCCTCCTTGCATTTGCTTCTGGTAAGTCTTTATTATTTTTATAAATGTTTTATATCCTAATTTTACGTTTGGATTGAAAAAATAAAATTGAATGGAATGGAATGGAATGGAATGAAGGAGATAATGAAAGTTTCTTTTAAGTATCTCACCTGTATATTTGGTTGTTGGTTGTGGGTAGTGCGATAGAATGGCAAAATTGTAAAATACATCTATTTCATCGTCACCTGCTATATCGTACAAGATACAAAAATAAATGGGAATTGATATTTTCACAAGACCCCACTTACATTAATGTGTGTCCCGTTTACTATTCATGTCAGGGGTGCCTTGTGAAAATATCAATTTTCCCCTTGTGAAAATATTAATTCCCAAATAAATACGTGAAATGCTATTTATGGTAAAATATAAAAGATATATAAGTTCTTGTACAATAATGCTATGTTTGGATTGAAGTAATAAAGTTGGGAATGGAATGACTGGAATCAAAAAAATTGTGTTTTGTTGCGATTGGAACGAACTATTATTTTTTTGTTATTTTCGACTGAAATTTAATATTTTTGTCCAAGATGAATAGTTTTTTTTATCATCGAGTCATGAGGGTCTTGGGGGAATAAGAGCATAAAATAACTCATTTCAACTAGAATACAATAAATCATTCCAATCTTCATTCCATTCCTTCAATCCAAACGAAACATAAGGGTTGTGATGGCAACCATGTCTATCTTGGAGAAAAATATCAGACTCACTTAACTGTCTTATGAACTCATCGGTGCAAAATTAATAGATTTATCAAACTATATTTATTGCACTTATTTTTTGTAACAATTAAGCTCAAAACAATGATTTTATTATAATTTATTTATTTATTTATTGTGGGAATTCTGCAGTGAGCAAGAAGGTGGCCATGGCCGATTGTCCGCAAAATGAAGACGAGAATGGTTTAACAGCATGCATAACTCAACGAGGGTCTTGCGGCGCTGATTGTGACGAGTCGTGTTGTGATTATAGGTGTAAAAGGGAAATGTATCCGTACAGAGTCAAGTGTGGAGAATGTGTTGGTATTCCCGGAACATACCAACGTGTATGCTCCTGCCATTATTATTGTTAGCCCTTAAATTAAAGAGATAATTTAAGACGAAATAAATTAGTAGTATAATTAATTGGCAGTTTCTTTAATTTCTAGATTTGTTTTGAAGAGTTTTTATTAAAGAAAAGTACAATATTTTTAGGGAATTGTTAAATCCACAACAGAAATTATTATTTTCATAACAAAAGTGTTGTTATAGATATATAGCGATGGTGAAAATAACAAAAAGTGTTGTAGATTTAACAATTACCTATTTTTACTCCGAAGTTTACTTATTATGTACTCCCCGTCCCATGATAAAAGTCCTTATTACTATTTTGGGTAGTCTCATGTTAAATATCCATTTTCCTTTAATAACAAAATTTTTACACATATTT